>JAWWEV010000011.1:415455-491506 GCA_035583235.1 Hafferia zeledoni | reverse complement strand
GGTCCCGCTGCGGCCTCCGCGCTCCGGCGGCGAGGGCAGGGCGCGGAGCGGGGCGCGGCGGGCTGGGCTGGGCTGGGCTGGGCTGCCCTCCCCCGGGGCCGCCTTCCCTCCCTCATCCTCCCGGCGGCGGAGCGGCCGGCGCCGCCTGAGTCACCGCGCCCGGCCCGCACACGTGCCCGGCCCCGCCGCTCCCGGCCCGGCCCGGCCCGGCCCGGCCCAGACACCGGCCCCGGCGGGCCATCCTCCGCGGATCGGCGTGCCTGCCTCCCGCTGCCGGCCCTTCCCTCATCGTGGCCAGGCGAGCCCTTTGCAGACCGGCTGGTTTGCCCAGTGCTGCCCCAGCGAGGCCTGCCCGGTGCTGTGGGCCCGGGACGGGCTCCCCGCACACCCCACACCCGCCCAGGGACCCCCGAGCTCGGTGGGACCCTCCGAGAGCAGCCGAACCATCCCCGCGGCACAGGCCAGCCCTGCCCAGAGTCACAGAGCAGGACCCGGTGACACCGACAGGAGGGCACAGGAGAGGAGCCACATGTGTACAGCCAGCCACACATGTGTTGGTGTCCCCTGGCAGGACACTCACACCCGGGGCCACAGGTGAAGGGAGCTTGCCACCCCACTGTGGTGGTCACCACACTGTGAGATAGACATAAACTGGAAATAGCCCAAGAGAGGGCAAAAAATAACATGAGATTTACAAGCATGACTTACCAAGGTGAAAGGACTGATAGAGAAGATTAAGGAAGACGCTGCTTAGTTTCTCTTGCCTATAAAAAGTCATTATAATCTTGATGGTTTTCTATTGTTCTCTAGATTAACGTACAGAACAAAGAAGAGAGGGACACACGCCTAAACACACGGAGAAGCAGGCAGGCTGCCGGGCAGGGTGGGGGCACAGGGACATGTGGGGTCCAGCTCCACCAGTGCCAGCTCACTGAGCTGTGGGACAAGAGTTCCAGGACGAGTGATGGGAATGAAGGCATAGAAAGAGCTGGAAGCAGCGCCAAGAGTGAAGGAAGCACAGCAAGGATGATCTGAGATTTACAGGCACTATAAAGAGCAGGGCACAATCATCCCTGTATTTATGTCAGTGGGAAGAGGAAGATGGGCTTAAAGTGCAGGGAGAGAGAGTCAGGCTGGGCTGAGAGCAGGGAAAAAGGACTGACAAGGTATTAAAGCAAGGTCAGGCACTTGTCTGGAGGAGGGATCAGGGACATTGCTCCCTGCCCAGGGCAAGGGAACAGATGAAGTGACCTGTTACCCCTCTTTCAGCTCTGTTCCCCTGGCCCTGCCAGGTTAGGCTGTTTGACCTCTCTTGTCGGTAGAGCAGCAGCCCAGTCCCTCCCCGGGCTCACAATAACCTACTCAATTGTTCATCCTTTCATTTTTGTGCCATTTACCATAGAAGTGTCCTATGCCTTTGAAAACTGTGTTTTTCAGTTCTCTCTACACTATCATGTTAATAAAGTCTGTGTCACAATTCTCTGACTGTGTCCCTTGCTATCAAAGTGGCAGTTGGGCCTGAGCCAAACTGACACCCAAACCCCACAAATATTTGTGGTAATTCCAGGAGACATTTTGCTTAGTATTTTCTTCCAGAGTATTGAATGAATAACTGAATACATCTTATTGCATATACTATACATATGCTTTCAAAAACCCCTCAATTATTCTCTTTTCCCCTAAAGCTTTTAGTTTTGATTTCTGTTCTCTTCTGCAGGGAGCAGTTCAGAGCACTGTTGCCTCATAGTGAGCGCTCCAGCAGTTTCTGTTCCTCCTGGTTGCTAAATTTAACGGTGCCAGTTGGCCGAGAGGGAAAACCCTTCCTGCCCTGGGCGTAGGCTCTGCCCAGGCAGCTCTGGCCCCAGGTGGGTGCCCAGCCCTCTCCCTGTGGGTCTCCAGCAGCAGGGGCCTGGAGGACCAGCATTGCTGCCTCTCTGCAGGAGCTCCCACAGAGGCTTCCGCTGCTCTGAGTCTTGAGAAGCATCATAAAACAGAGATGCCACACACTCGCAGCTCCGACTCCAAGAGCTTTCTCTTCACTTTGCTCATGAAAATTAAGAGCCATCAAATGTTCATAAAGTGAAAGAGTGTGACATCTGCACACAAGTTTGCTGCCAGTATAACCTGCACCATGCAAAATGACATCATAAGGTCTATAAGGAGGTGATTTTGTCCATAAGTCCTGTGGCTGTTTCACATCAGCCCTACAGCAGCAGGGACTGCAGTGCATGGGAAGGGCTTTGAGAGGTGCTGCAAAGAGCTGGGTACCATGGGTACCACACACCTTAGAAATCAAAGCTCAAAAACTGTCGAAGGCTTTTCCATGGTTCAGTTTTCAAATTTGGTCAGATTTCCCTTCCAGCTCCTTCACAGCTCAGGCCAGTGTCCCAACCCAGCATGGGGACATCACCAGGGGACTGATGTCGAGCTCTGTGCATGTGCCCCATGCTCGCCTCCTGTGGGGAAACACCAGATCCTCCAAACACCTCTGTCCATAGCACCTTACACTCCTTGGTGACTTTACTCTCTCCTTTATTACTTTCAGTGTTAATAGCCTGTGACCATCTCTCGCCAGGACCCCGCGATGGCCACGGCAGCCCTTGGGCCGGATGCTGTGACAAGCAGCAGTCAGGCAGGGGTGCCCTGTTTCCAGAAAATAACCACACAGCTCTCTCCTTCCCCGAGCACGTTCCCATTTTTAGCCACGGTGGAATTCCAGCCTCTCGCCATAGCTACAGACTGGGACTCCCATGCCACTTTTTTTAAACTGCTTTTTAAACTGTGGTGTTTATCCCCAGCCAACAGGAATAGTGATTCCAAGGAAACCACAAGGCACAGCGACATAAAGCAAGACAAGGAAAAAGACCAAGGAGAAAGACCAAGGGTTTGTCTCCAGTATTAGGCTGTGTTAAACACCTCTATGAGCACAGACACCTTGTTCCAAATATTCCAAAATGCTCTGAGCGTTGTGGGCCTGTGAAAACTTTGTCTTTCCTTCTCCCTCTCATGCTTGTCTTACCCCCCACCAAATTTTGTAATTTGTGGTTACAATTCTGAGCATCCCTTATTGCCAATATCCAGTTGCTCCAGAATGTGTTTATTTTTACCTCACAAATGAAAAAAAATCAAGACTAAAGTGGCATCTCTAACTGAATGTTGCTTTTATCCATACGTAGGTTCTGAATTTCCATTACCTTCTGAAATTTCAAATGATCACTCAGAATTACATCTGCAACATCCTTCAATCTATTACAGAATAACTCAAACTACTTTGTTTGCTTGGAAATTTATTAGGCCTGGAGACTAGAAGAAATCTGGCTTTAAATTTGCCCTTTTCCTGATCTGTACTTGGGGTTGAACTATATAGAGTTATGTTTTGTGAGATGAAGTGATAATGGAAAATCCCTCACTTTGCTTTGGGAGCCAAATGATGTTACCTGCTCTAGAGATCTGAACTCCAGCTACTTCTTTGTGAGGCTTTTTGGTTATTACATGGCGTGGTGTGGATATAATTAACTTTGCTTTTTGTGTGCTCTAATCCTCCCTGCAACAGAGCAGGCAGCACTCTGGAAACAAAATGGGTTAAGTGATCGTCCCTCCTGGAGCGTCCCAGCCTCAGGAACATGCCAGGGAATTCAAGCACCTCACCCACTCCAAGAGCTTTCTGATACCTAATGGTTAGCTCTACTGGCTTTTTCTCTAGAAACTGGAGACTGAAAGGACAAAGAAATATTTGATTTTCTTTCAGAAAAATGTCATGATCTTTTGCTTATGTTTCAATTAAGTTTAATCCAGACCAGAACAGAATCCATGACAACTGGTATCCCATCATATTTTTCTGTTTGCCTGCCTCCCACAGCTTTTGCACTGTGCAGGCAGTGCAGATGTGCCCTCAGATAAGGCACCCTGGCTGCCAGGGGACTCTGGGAGTGAATACTGTGCTGGGCCATTTGTGCTCTTCCTGTTGCAGCACAAAGAACTCCACGAGGCTGTTTCCTCTGCGAGCACCAACACTGCTGCACTGGGCATTTTCAGAGCTCTTGTTCTGGTCACAAAGTCTCTGTACAAACTCCACACTGCCCAAATTCTTCTTTAATAATGTCCATAGGGCAGTGCTTGCATAAGTGACCTTTTCTATACACAGAGCTAGCTTTAAAAAACACCCAGTGCCTAAACGGTGCTGCTGGTGCTGCCTGGGCATTGGCAGTGTGGCGGGTGTGGGTGCACAGCTGGCACAGCTGGAAGGGCAGTGCCCATCCGCCCCCTCCACTGCTGGTCACAGGGCTGAGCTTCATGGCCAGTGTTTGGTTGCATTGCTAATGAGGTTTATTTAATTTCATTTTCCCATGGGAACGACCTCCTGTTGTGTTGAGGGCTGCTGCCTGCAGTGGGCCAGCCCTGCCAGCGACCCTGCCAGCACTGCCTCAGGTGCTGGGGCCTGCTGGGAACCCACTCAGACACCTCCCTCTGGGACAAGGCACAGCTCCCACAGCCTGAGCACTGGGTTTGTGCTCTGGGCACCTGCAATGGCATTTCTCACTATATCCTGTAAAGTCAGTGCATTCCATTCACACTGGTCTATGCAGGTTACAGGGGATCAGATCCTACAGCACAGATGTTAAGCACAAGCTCTGTCATAACAAGATGTCCAGGCAGGGAAGGGTAAAGAGGAAACCTTAAGGAAATCTCAGATCCAGGGATCTCCCAGATCATCATCCAATATCCACAACAATCACCGTCAGGGAACCCTAACGCTACAGAAGATTAATTATCTTACAGCAGAGAAAGATAAAGAAACATGTCATTGCATGTTGTGTGTGTCTCATACTAAAAGGCGTCAATCAGGACTCAGGGACAAAGGGAAACATTGTGTGCAGAGAAAGTCTTTGGAGAGACATTTTATGTTTTAGAGTCCTTATGTGCTATTGCAACTGGAGCAAGAAAGAGGAACTCTCCTGGCTGAGCCAGCACAGCCCTGGCACAAGTGAGGCAAGAGCCTGACTCCAGAAATGGAGCCAAAGTGCCCGCCCTTCCCTCTGAACCCAGCAAGGCAGCAGCAGGGCCAGCAGGGACCCAGCCTGGGCTGGCAGGAGCCCCAGATCATGGCAGTGGGACACCAACATGTGCTGGAGCCCGACACGAGGATGGCTGGGGGCATCCTCTTCACAGCTACACCTCAGGGGGAGTAAAAGCGCTTCCTCACTGCAGAGCTCCTGCCCACGAGGGGCACAGGCTGCTTCAAACCTGGCCTCACACACCCAGACAGAAACCACAGTGCAAATCCACCGAGCTCCAAGTATGTCCTGTGTCTTCATTTTATCTCACCAAATAGCTGCCATACAACAGTCACAAAATAAACCTGGAACTCCAATTTTCCTCCTCCGCAGCCTTTAGTAAAGGCAGACACACGAGTTGCTTTAAACCCAGACTGAACACGCCTGTGACCCAGCAGAGGCCTTGCTTCCTGATGTCCTTATTTGTGCAGCGCTGGTGCAGCTCAAGTTCCCCAAAAAGGTCTGACCCAGCTCCAGCACTGCCTCGCTGCTCCTTCCGGAGCCGCCTCCGTGGCTGCCGCTGCCGCACCCAGCGGGGCCACGGGGCTTTTTTTTCTCTGTTTTAATGATATCATCTGCATGTGCATTTTTGTAAAGATAATGCACAAATTTCTGACTTGGCCCTTCCACCACAGTCTTTTATTTTAAAGCCTCCTGCAACTATTAGAATGATAACATTTTCATTAAAAGAAATAAAATGCTTATAATCTCTCCTAGTCTACAGGCACATAAATGAGCAAAATCCACACTGTAAATTCCTAGCAAATAATTGTGATCTGCATTACGGCTTTTGCACTTTCTGCAAAGGCAATTCCTTTCCTGCTGTGCAGCTCATGCTGGAGCTCCTCCTGCAGTGCTGAGTCCACTCCCCCAGCCCCTGTGGGAGCAGTGGGGCTGTTCCCAGTGGCTGCTGTGTGTGACATTGTGTTTAGTTAAGAAAAAGTGGAAGAATGTTTGCTGGCAGCAGCGGATTTCACGGTAGGAAGCCAAAAGTTCACTCTCAGAGGATTAACGTCGTTTTAATTTCCCATGGGCTTAACCAACAACCCCCTAGGGAGCTGGAGCAGGGCTGAGGAATGATGCTGCAGGGATGGGCACCCACCCACCCTACCCAGGGCTGGAGGGACCCTGCAGGCGAGCAGTACTTGGCTGCACTGGGAAACGCACCCAAACTGGGGAATTGCCCCAGCCAGCCCTGCCTCTGCTCCAGCAGCAGAACAAATGTTAAACCAGCTCACAGGGCTCCTGTGAGCACATGAAAACCTTTCTCTCAAGTTTCCCCGCAGAGAAAGCCGCACAGAGGATGAACTGATCCAATGGTAGCAAAAGCAGGAGGAAGAGCAGATGTGCCCGCCGGCGCCATGGCAGTGGCTGCCGCACCATGTTTGTGCCGCGTGTGCCCGAGAGCCATCAGTGCTCACTCTGGGGGAGCTCCACACCTCGGGGGTCCTGCACCCCCAGCACACACCACAAAGGGGGTCTGGTGGGGTCTGACCACGACTTTTAATGCTACTTGGTACCACAGAGTCTTGTTACTTAGACTTTCCATACTTTCGCTACTATGTTATTTGAATTTCCATACTCAGGACAGCGAGACACATACGCGAATGCAGCACAATGAAATACAACCATAAAACCCTCCAGCTTTGCAATAACTCACCGTCACCCGCCGCCAGCAGCCCTGTCCTCTGTGCTCTGCAGGGCTGGGAGGGCCGCACTGAGCAGAGGCTCAGTCCCACCTGGGGCTCCTTGGGGTGCGTGGGGTGCCCGGCAGCACTGCCGGCACAGCCACCGCCTCCCCGGTGCCACCGCGCCAATTACAGCGCGCTGCGCTCTGTGCCCGCCGCCAGCAGCCTGGCAAGGGGGAAGTGGTGACAGGCCAGAGGATGACACCTATAGCACCAAGGGCGTGAGGTGAGCCCAACAGACGGTGGTAACCATGGCCATGGGCTGGGATTTGCATATATATTTTCTTAAAGAGGCAAAAATTACTTTCAGCTAATAAGAAAGGACATGGCAGAGGAAGTGCTTTTGCATGGCGGCTGCAGCCACAGCCACAGCACAGCTCAGTGCCGGGGAGCTCATGTCTGGGGCACAGACACAGTTTGAAATGCTCCAGTAAAAGACATTGCTGCTGCAACCCCTTAATCTGCCCACTGGCATCTGGTGGGGGAAACAGGTTCAGGCCACAGACACGGCGATTGCCGGCAGTCCCAGGAAATGGGGTGATGGCTGGGGAGGTGCCCCTGGGGGCCCTTCCTGCTGCAAGCCACAGATAAGGCTGCCTGGCCAGCAGCACCCTGAGCATGGCCAACAGCACCAGCAGCAGCACGGCCAGCAGCCCCCCCCCAGCATGGCCAGCAGCCCCCCCAGCACGGCCAGCACATTCCTGATCTGGTCTGAGAATCATGGCTGAAATGACAGTCTGTCTCCTTTGTGGCACAACTCTGGCACTGTTGGGCACAGCACAAGAGCAAACACGCCCCTTTAATGTGACATGAATACATGTCTATAAGTGCTGGCAGCAGCGCCCGGACGCCTTCCCTACAGTGGCACACACAGCTGGGGCAGCCTTCATGTTCTGATGAATGAGCAAAACTGCTCATTAATTCCTGCTCACAGACAAACTTGTTGGCACATTTTTGCTCAGGCCACCATCTGCTTTGCTGCATTGGTTCTGCATCCAGCTGAAGCGTCGTCAGCCCCAGACTGCGCAGGATTTGTGGTGGTGGAACACACGACAACACTGTCTGGCTTTTTTCTGGTTTGTTATTACTCCTGAAAAGTTGTCCAAAGCCCCACGTCTTTCTTAGGCTGCAGTTATTAAAATAATGAGTTCCTTGGGAAAAGCTTTCTTCACTCTCAGCCCAAATGCCCTCGCACGGGGGCTGGGCAGGAGGAGGGCAGCGAGAGGAGCGCAGTGCCCGCGGCTGCCCCTCAGCCCCGCGCTGGGACCTGCCTGGCAGCTCCCTGCCCTCCGCCTGCTCCGGTGGCACCGGGCGGGACCGGGTTGGGTCCGGGCGCTGCGGAGATGCCGCTTACGAACAGAGCGCACGGCCCCGGCCAGCACCGAGCAAAAGCGTCCCCTCCCTGCCACTGTGATCAGCGCCGGCGAACCCTGCGGAGGAGGATCCTTGGAGAGCACTGTGGATGTGCCTGCCCCGGGGCCACACGTGCCATGCCAAGGGGCAGGTGTCTGCACCAGGGCTCGTGCCACCGGCAGCAGCAGGGCCAGTCCCGGGGCTCGCGAAGGGGTTTCTGTTCCAATGTATCAGTAGCTTCAATACTTTCTCCGTAAAGGTGACAGTGTCTGACTGATCACTTGACTGGTTTTTTTCATTATTTTTCCAAATTTTGTTCCTATCTTTGCCTCTGTTTTGAAAAATTATGACTGTAACCGTTTTCAGGGGCCGAAGCATTTCGTTTTGTTTGCAAAGAATGAGGAGCCTTTGAATAACCTGTAAAAGATTATCTGAATCAGAGGAAATGTGGGAAACATATGGACAATCTCACCTCCCCCTCATTAGGAGATAAAGTGTCCTCGCTCCTCATTTTCATCTAGTGTTGGAGATAACAGCTTTGTCTTTCTCCTGATATCAAGTCAAACAGATCCAGATTGAAAACAAAGGTCTCTTCCCTTATATGGGAACAAGGAGCAGGATCCTCACGTTTTTGTATTAAACCCCAGTGTTTTTTGTGATAATAGACTGGGGCTGCAAAAGACCCTTTTGTACCTTCCTGTGTTGTTCACGCAGCTTTCCTATTTTCTGTGAGGAGCTGTGTAGGTGGAGGCAGACCTGGACTGTGGGCACACCAGCCTGGTTGGTGCTGGGCAGGAGCATCTCAGCATCCCTCAGCTCCATCCCCTACAGGATTGTGTAGGTTGGAAAAACCCTTTGAGATCATCAAGTCCAAACATAAAGGAAAAGGGGGCTGGCTCAAAGTAGTGAAACACCTAATTCCCAAAAGTGAAAGCCACATGTGAATATAAAGTGCACCAGGTAAAACAACTGATACTTGCTTTGTGCTTGGCATTTTTTCCCCTTGAGAAGGTAGATCTCAAACAATTGATACTATTAAAGGCCCTTCCTACTATATTCTTTGTGTTTCTTCTTTTCACTAAGTGTATCCAGGCTTTAAATAAAAAATAGTTTTTAGAAGTTTGCAAATTTTCAGGCCTAGGACTTTAATTTTCATTTTCAGCGCTACCTGTTATCCCAGTGCCTGGCAAAGAGCCAGAGGAACTTCCCTCCTTCTCTGCCTTTCACAGCCTCCCTGGGCTTCCAGAGAGAAATGCCACATTCCTGCCTACACCAACGCAGTCAATTTAAATATTAACTCCTGAAAATGTTGCTCATTTCTCTCACATGTCATCTGGGTGAGGCTCCCCAGGCTCTGAAGTTTGCCCATACCACAGTGCCTGCAATGCTGGTGGCAGCTCTCCAGAGGAAGGAGTTCCCCTCCTGGAGCAGCAGTGCTGTGCCCACATCTCCTGCCATCCCCAGCACAAACACATCCAGCCCTCCTGAACAACCAGAACCTCAGGCACTTTGATCTCATCTCCAGATCTGCTATTTCAAATCGGAGCTGCCCAGCTGTGGGGTCCATGAGGGGCATTTCCCAAAGTGACAGAGGCATCAAATAGTTCACAGCCACATTTAGAAATAAAGGAGTTCTTAATGGAAAGACCGTAGCCAACCACTTATTAGTTACTCTCAATGTTTAACTCAAAGCACGGCTGCTGCTCTGTGAACAGGAGCAGAGAACGCTGCTCTGGGGGAAAGCTCTGGAGTTTTGGCATTTTATCAAAGTATTCCCTTTGCTTCCCCAGGGTTTGTGTATCTGATCCAAAGCAGCCATGTTTCAAAGTATTCTGCTGCAGAACTGCCAAGGGGCTCAGGTGGAAGCAGAAGGTGAGTCTGCCTTCACACAGAACAGCAATTCCAGGCATGGAATGGTTTATAAAGGATCACACTCTAAAGGACAATAATAGTTTTTGTCTGACATTGGTTACAGCAGCATCAGCTGATGAACATGGGCTGGCAGAGCAGTACAAGCTGGGTTCACTGCAGAAATGCTGAGAGCTGTTCATGTTGCTGGCTGGCTTCAGCACTGGGAGTGGCAGAGCAGCTCCCAAATAATGCCCAGCCTTCCCTGTATGGTGAAATAATGCCCAGCCCTCCCTACAGCCCCACACTATACATCACAGTCACCCTGCCAGCACTGCCACAGCTGGGCAGGCAGTGACAGGGAGCAGCAATGCCCTTCTGCCAATGAGGGACATTAAAACAAAGAGCAAAAGGGATGCACTCCAGGACACAGGGCAGGACGGTGGGATGTGCTCGGGGAATCAGGGCAGGACGGTGGGATGTGCTCGGGGAATCAGGGCAGGACGGTGGGATGTGCTCCGGGAATCAGGGCAGGACGGTGGGATGTGCTCCGGGACAACAGGGCAGGA
Source organism: Hafferia zeledoni (assembly GCA_035583235.1). NCBI lineage: Eukaryota > Metazoa > Chordata > Aves > Passeriformes > Thamnophilidae > Hafferia > Hafferia zeledoni. The sequence goes on along the minus strand of JAWWEV010000011.1, from coordinate 480,994 downwards.
TGGTGGGATGTGCTCCAGGATTCAGGGCTGCAGGCATGTTCTGGGGACAGACTCACCAGTGACCCCTGTCTGAGCAGGGGGCTCTGGGGCACTGGGGGCTGTGGGACAAGAGGGCCCTCAGGTGCTGTGGGCCCTGCAGGTTCCTGCCTGGGAGAAGGCAGCGCTTTCTTATCACTTCACTGAAGTGATACCTAAAGTTTTCCTCCAACCTTGCAAATTGGAACACTCAAACCAATATATCCTTCAGTCCTTAGCAAACCACAGTCCTCAATTTCTTTAGAACATGCTGCTAATTCCCACAGGTCTAGTTGAGACCTACTTTCATCTCCTGTGAGACACTCTCCAAACAAGCATTTTTATAGTACACGTTTTCCCAGCCTGAAGAATTAACCAACACAGACAGAGTATTTTGGGGTGGGCATTGGGTTCACAGTATAAGAGGACACATCACTTCATTAGAATAACTTCTGTGGTCAACAGCACTTATTTTTTTAAACTTCCTTTAAAATAAAATTTAAGCTGCCCAAGGAATAAAAATTAAGCTCTTCATGCTAAGAAATACCATTGGAGAAACTTGGGTTCAATGATACTGGAAAAACAAAACGACTGTAATGACAGGCAGCAGCTTTCAGGAAAAAACACTGATTACTCTGATATAATTCCAAATAGGAATGAAGTAGCTAAGATGAAGCATTTAAGTCTGTTTATTTTTATCTTTGTCTTGTGTAGAGCAATACGAGCAATACTACTGTTCGAGCAGTGTGAAAAGCAGTTTAGAATGTAAGCAGACATTCTTCCTCACATGGGCAGCAAGGCCTGAAAAGCTGTTTTCATAAATATAACAGAAGTCACACCAAACCCCTTGGAACCTTGTAGGTCACAGTGAGCAGAGGAACTGTTAATGAGAACAGGATAATTGTAACTAAACATTAATGCCTCTCTATTTATTTTGGTACAAGGTCAATTCTGATGTTATTTCTTCCCTTGCCAAGTTGTACCAAACACTCAGGCCAAAGGTGTTGCAGGCAGAAGAAAACAAAGGCTGAATTAACCTCTGATGGGAACAGGAAAAGTAATTTCATGCTCCTTTGAGGAGAAATAACAGAGATCAAAGCAGAGGAGGGAGCATCTTCCCAGAAGCTCCAGCTCCAGATGAGGATGCAGGGTGGGCACTGGTCCTGGGGCAGGGCAAGGATGGGCACTGGGACAGGCACTTGGGGGTCACAGCCCTCATCCTGAAACACAACCAAACCCTGAAGCCAAAGGGATTTTATGGAAATCAAGCCATCTAAAGCATCTTGTGACACTTCTCTACATGAAGCAAAACAAGCAGCACAAAGCAACACCATTTTGTAATGACTGCCCTGAAATGTACAACAACTAATTAAAAGGAAATATAAAAAAACACCCTGAAAACCAAATAGGCACTGAAAACAAATTGCTCCCAGATCAGGAAAAGGTTATTTCTGTTTGAGAGAACTATACACACAAATCTCAGACAGGCCAGCACTGCTTAGGGCAGCCGAGAGCTAACCCATTCCTTGCAGAAATACTGGATTGAAATACACAGAAACCAGAATTTCTCCACGCACCATTAAGAAAAATAATAGTTAGGATGATAAAGTACTTTCTCTTCACTAAAAAATATGTCACTAGATATAAAACTGTGATAATTGAACCTCACATACAAAGCTTTTAAATTCAGGCCTCTGCAGAAAGGTGCTGTAGCAGGATGGTGTTTGTTTTCTCTGGCTGCTGCTGGCCCTGGAGAGCCCCCAGCCATTGTGCTCCTGCAGGAGGAGGATTTCCGCTGGTAAACCTGTCAGGGAAGCACAACCAGGCATCCCAGGAGCTGATTTCATGAGGAGAATGGCAAAGCCCTCCAGTGCCAGGAGCTGTTCAATAACAAACCAGCCATGAGCAGCCCAAGGTCTATTCGGTCTATGGGCTGAGCAGGGGAAAGGAGACACAAGCACCGTTTGTTTAAAGGAAAAAAGAGAAAGCCCAAATTCTTTTTAAAGTTCCCATTCCAAGGATGGAGAAAGCACACTGGAATGATTCTCACATCCTGAGCCATCTCCCAGCTCAGCCAAGGGCAGAGGGGCCAGGTATCCTTGCAGAGCCCTTGTGTGCAGCTCCTGGCTGCTGCCTGGCGTTACATCTGCCCTTTGAACTTCCATTTCTAGGACATTTCTAGGTATTTTCACTTGTAACCCAGCTCTGTGGATTAGTTTTTTGCACACTGCCCCTCATTTGCTGCATCTGCAGAAGCCACAGGCCCCGTGTGCCAGCTCTGCTCTGTGTGCCACATTTCACAACCCTCCAGCTCGTGTCACAGAGAGCCTCAGCACAGGCCAGTTCCCCCTCACGTTGCTGTGCAAACACCAAACGCACATTTCCGCTGCCAGATAAACCAAACTGGGTCACTCTGTTTCTCTACAGTAACTCCTGATTCCATCTGACTGTCCCACCACAGCCCAACACCCACACAGTGCTCACACCAGCTCTGTCTCCAGCACATAACCTAAACGGGCTTTCCCAAGAAATGCCATGGTCAGCACTATCTTTTTTTACTGTAATTTATTTAGTTAGTAAAAAGACTTTTGAGAATTGTCACCTCATTCTTACCTGTTCAGTTGGTTCCTTCCTCATGCACCTGTGGCACAGCACTGTGGGTTCCCCCACCCACATCTTGCAGGCAGCTCACAACTGAGGACCCCTGTCCAGGCAGGGAAACAGCACCAGGGCTCCCATTTAACCCCTCTGGGCCTCACACTCTGGCTGATTAAGCTCCTGAGGCAGGTGGGATCCATCATCTCCTCTGGCCCATCAGCACTGCTGGCAACCCCAGCCCCTCACCTGGCAGTGGGACATTCCCCTGCCTGTGCCCAGCCCTGCAGCACCTGGCTGGGCAGGTCAACAGCTCCCTCGGGGTATTTGCTCTGGGTGTTTGAAAGATGGGCTGTGTCAGGCTCAGTCCTCACCCTTCCCATCAGAAAGAAGGACTCAAGCCTGCGACAAGTGGGGCTGTGTCTGTTCCTGAGCAGCACTCACCAAACAGAGCAGGCCTCGGGGAAGGAAAGAGAATTCCTAAGACCAAGCCTTGGAGCAGCTGAGAGCACAGGATTTATTTCAGAAGTCAGTGGGCAAGCTGCTGGGCTGCTTTATTTATCAAATTACTCAATTATTTCAACTGGAAGGTTATCCCTTAGACCTTCCATCCTGTGATTCTTACGTGACTCCATCAGGAAGTGAGGCAAGAGTGCAGGAACAGCCCAAGCAGCAGTTAAACGTTCCACTGTGCCCAACTCCAACAGGCTCTTTGCCCTGACATCAGTCACCTCAATGCCCTGCCCTCAGGAGCTCCTGTGCTCAGGTCAGGCCCTGATGCTGCTGATCCAAAAGCTGCTCTGAACAAACCTGTAAAAGCATAATTGCTGCAGTGTGTGGTGCTGCCCAGCTCAGCTGCTGCCCAGGGACCCTGGGGGGCTGCTGATGTGACAACACTTCACCAGCCAAAGCAGAGTGCTGGGCTGGCAGACAGACACCCCAGAGTGTAAAGTTCCTCCTGGGCTCCAGGAAAATTATTTTAGTTTAAATATTATTAGAAAGTAGAAACCAAATTGAAACCAAGCAGAGCTCAGCTGAATTAACGTCTCCATTGCTGTCAGCAGCAGCAGTTAAACTCTGAGTTGCCAATGTGCCAATGACATGGTCAGGACACACCGGTGGGACTCCACTCAGAGGGTGTCAGCTCATTCCAGATGTCCAGGGCGGGACAGGCAGCCAGTCCTTGTGTGCCACAGCACTGAATCCACAGCTCCTGCTGCACCCTGTGGGCAGTCCTGCTCTGCTAGAGAGATCATCTTATAAATAATCTTTAAAATAATGCAGAGCAGGAGCTGCTGTGGCACAGAGCACTGTGCAGAGCTGGGGGACAAGGAGTAGGGCACCTGTCCCTAGAGAAGCACCACCGGGGCAGTGGCAGGCCAAGAGGTGATGGGAACAAAGGCAAATCCTGGAAATATCCTCTAAATGTCAGGGAAAACCTTGCAGGACATTTTACACATTCCAAGCTGCAGACGAGCTGAAGTTTTCTGGGGTTTGGAACGGATTAAAAACAGATCTATGTGTCTTCCAGCAAGTGTGGCACTCATCAGGATTTCCTTCCAAAGGCAGGTTCCAGCAGCTCCATCCCCTCCAACCAGTCATCTGCTGGAGAGAATGTCTCCCTCTCAGACTCACTCCTCAGGCACCCAAAGCAGAGGTTGAAAGCAGCCCAGTCCTGGCCCTGTGTTTGCCTGGGGAAGTGGCTGCTGGGCTGGGCAGAGCCGAGGGCAGCACAGCCCCTCGCCCTCCCCACGGCTCATCCCAGGAACACTTATTTTTAGATCACTTACTGCCACTAAAACATACTTGGACTGTTTTCAGGCTGACTCAGAGCTGAATTCCTGTTCTGAAGGCATTTCCAGTCCCCACCCAAAATAAGGGAAGACTAAACAAAATGAAACCAAAAAAAATCCTGGCTGGACCTGAACCAAACCCCAGAGCACGTGCCCAGCTCTGCTGGTACTGGTGTCCACAGCCCAGGTGTGGCTCTGCCCAGGGGAGGGGGCGGACCTGCACCCACAGCCCATCGTCCATACCCACACCTGCACCCACCCCAGACATGCTTCACCTGGTTCAGGTGAACCAGATTGTGTTTTGGGGCTTTATTAATTTAAATTCATCTGTGTATTACTCAGGAATAGAAGAATTAAGCAGAGGGGAGCATGCATGTGGAGCTTCAATGCAGAGTTTTTATTCTATCACATTTTTAATTGCAAGGCCAGCAGCACCACAGTACACTGTGTCATGATCAGAAATTTCACCCATTAGTTTGGGGAAATGAAAGTTGTGGAGACTGCCACTAAAGCAAAGGTACAAACCAGGGCTGTCTCAGAAGGGGTGAGATCAGAGCTCAGCAGGTCTCTGTGGAGCTCCCCAGATAAAGAGAAGGTGCCACGGTGTGACCAGTGCAGGTGCTGAGGCAGGAACAGCATCACTGTTATGAGACCAGGTGATCAAATGTTGGGAGCTTCTGTTCAGCAGTCCTGGGCTCCCAGGGGCACAGGCACCAGATCTGACTTTGCACCTTTTGGATGATGGATCTATGGCATATATTGACAGAAAGAGCATGTATTTGGAGGTGGGGATTACCCGTGGGTACCCAGCTGACAGGGAGTAGCTGTGTGGGTAAATGCCATGCTGGTGTGTACATAGGCAGGTATCCTTAGTGACTCAGTCACTCAGGAGGAGCAGATGACCCTGCTCACCTCAAGGGCCACAGCAAAACAAATAATTGAGCTTATTAATCCACAAGAACTCTCACTACACATTGTTTGCAAAGATAAATCACCTCCTGGCCATCGATATCCAGGCATGGGATGCCATGTGCTGTATAGACACATCTGTGGGGAGAGCAGGGGCAGCCAGTGTGGCCATGGCTGCAGCCCCTGCCTCAGGGCTTGACTGGACTCGTGGGGCAGGACAGCAGAGCAGGACCCAGGCAAGGCCAGGACAGTGACAGCTGGATGCTGTTGGGCAGGCAGTGCCTCCTCTTCCAGCAAACCCAGCCTTGAGCAGGATATCTAAACTGACAAAGCAATTTGAGCCTCTGCATGGCTGTTTCTGTTCTAAAAGAACCAAAATCAAAACTTTAAGTTTCTTCTGGATTCTTACCAAGAGCCCAGAGTCATCCCCCAGCAGGTACAGAGCTGGTGCTGGGAACCAGACCCTGCCTTGATGACTCTGTGACAGAACTGTGCCAAGGCACAGGACCATGTGACATGGACCAAGGCAGATGGTGAGGCTTCATGGGCACTCCAGAGATCAGCAAATAAGAGGAAACAACACAAAAGAGACTTTTTCTATTTTTTTTAAGCAGGATGCACAGTTTATTATCAGGGCTGGTATCACTTTCACAGTTAAGCATATTGCAGATGATGTCACATCAGAGAGCAGAACCCAGGGTGACCTGGATGAGACCCAGTGGTGTCCTGTTCCTTGTGCTGGAGAGCAGTGGGTCCCCAGGCAGGGATGGAGGTGCCTCATCTCCTCCAGCAATGCAGGTAGGGAAGAGGACTGTCCACACCCTGCCTGCACCTGCCCATGCTCCCTCTGGGCAGCTCCTTCTCCAGCCCAAGCTCCTACAGGCTCATTTCTCCATCAATCTCTTCCCCCTTTCTTTCTGAACATGGGTCAGTCCGTTGGAGAGTAAGTTGTGCTGCTGATTGGTCTCGCAGGAATGCCAGGCAGGGACTTGGCTCCTTGTTAGCTCCTGGCTCAGTAGCAGAACTACTAAAGAAGTTTGAGGTCCGAATTACGCTGCAGGCTTTACATTCTGCTGGCACTTATGGACAACTGCATTAAAGTGAGGTAGCTCCATACTCTCACAAGGGACTGATTGCCCATGGGAGCTTGCCTGGATGTCCTGCTGAGTACAAAGGCACATTTTCTTAGCCAGGTCCAGGTCCAGTCCAGCATCACATTATGGCTCACAAAGCAGCCATTTGAGAGCAGCATGTGCTTCCCTCCAAGAGCTGAGTGATGGTTGTTTGCAATACTAATGGGCCGTGGGGTGTTCTGCTCTGAGAGCTGCATCCTCCTGTCCTGCTGGGAGTGAGCATCCCTCCTGGTTTGCTGCAAGCAGCTCAGCAGGAGGTCTCCTGTACAATAAGGTAACAGGTGCATTTACATGAACACAATCAGCTCACACCTATTCTATAGCATAAATAGAGTTATCTAAAAAAAAGGGCACATTACTGAATGTTCTCCCTAAGAGAGTTTCCTCTCTGCTGTCTCCCTCTACAAGGGGCTCCCTTACTCACTTCCTGGTGGTCATCAGCCTGCCCAAGAGCTGCCTTGTTTTGGCCATCAGCATCTCTCTGAAGTGGTCACCCATTAGGAAATAAAAAACAGGATTAATGGCACTGTTTAGAAAGGCAAAGGGTCTGGTGATGACATAAATGGTGCTGATGATGCCCTGTGTGCACTCAGAGACGTTCAAGGCCGGTATTCGGGAGGCGAGTCGGACGTTGCGCATGACGTGGTAGGGAGTGAAGAGCAGGGAGAAGATCACCACGGTGAGGATCACCAGGGTGAGAGGCTTCTCGAGGGTCAGGGGAGAACTGAGGTGCTCACTCCTGTTTTTAAGAAAACAAACCATCTTCACGTAGAAGCAGCACATGATCAAGAGAGGGATGAAGAAGCCAAAGACAGTCAGGAACATGCTGTAGATGAGGCTTTTTGTGGCGTCTCCAGAGCTCGCGTAATCAAGACACTTGTAATTATTGGCAGGTGTCAGAGGCTCCAGGAAATGCACCAGTGGCAGCAGCTCCAGGATCACCCCGATCCAGATGGCAATGGACACCAGAACAGCCGTTCTCCTCTTCTGCAGGACGTGGTCCCTGAAGGGGTGTTTTATGAGCATGTACCGGTCAACGCTGATAGCAGTGAGGAAGAGAATGCTGCTGTACAGGTTGGCATGGAGCAGGAACCTGCTGCTGTGGCACAGGATGCCCTCCTTTGCCCACTGATCGTGGGAGTAGCTGTTCACCAGTACCGGCAGATTGCACAGAAATAACAAATCTGATAGGGATAAATTGAACAGGTAGATGTTGCCACTTTTCCATTTTTTCAGGCAGAAAATATAGCCGAACACTGCAATGGTGTTTCCAATGAAGCCTAAAATGAACTCAAGGCTGTACATGGTGGGAAGATAATGCTTTTCTAGGACTCTGTTTGTGAATAAACAGCCACTGGTCTCGTTCACAGCCTGGAGAGTTAAAAGAAAAAAAATAAACACCAAAAATGAGTAAAAGATCATTTACATTTTTATATTGTTGCTGTAATTGGAGAATACAGTCTCCTATTTCATTCCAGCCTACATGGTAAGTAGATACTTGACCTCAAACAATGTCTCTCACACATGGGATTTCCACGTTCAGCCACTGACCAGAGTTATGGAACAAGATGAAAACTTGCCTGAGCAAGACCTGTGTGAGCAGTTTGAAGTAAGAGCAGCACCTGAAGGCATCTGCCACAACATGCCAGCTTCTGCTTGGCCAAATCCACGGCAGTGCCAGCGGCTGGGAAAGTCCAGCTGGCCTCTTGGTGCCCTGTCAGAGCCCTTGCTGGAAGTCATCTGCCCCTGTTACCCAATGCCAGTCCTGTGAGTCCTCACTCATCGCTGAAGCAGAAGTTTGCTGTCGAGGCTTTTGAAGGATGAGCTCATTAGCAGCGGTACAGACACTCTGACAGCATTACTCAGAAGTCATTAGGAAGCCAGGAGAGATGTGTTTATTAAATTAGCTGAACCATTAATCATGCCCTTTGCACAGTTTTGCAGGTAACTGGGTACCTGCAGAGCACAGAGGACGGAGAGTGTCTCCCGTGCTCCCTGCCAGAGCCTTCTAGAAAGCTACACCAAGCGTGAGCTCACCTGAGGACAAATTGTGCTTGTTCTCTTTCCAAAGGGTGGTTGAAAAAATGCTTTCAGCTACAGGGAAGAAAATAGAGCAGGGTCTCAAGTGCTCACCCCACTCGCTCCTCAGAAAAGCCAGCGAGCTGCAGGTCACAGAGAGCTCCCAGTGAGAGCCAAAAGTGAAGTGCCAGCAAACAGTTAGAAAACAGGGAAGACAAATTGCTAGAATATGGGATACAGATCAAAACAGAACTCAAGCTAAGAGTAAGCATTTTCAAAGGTGTTCTGGTGTCCACAACTTGCCCACAAGTCTCTGCCCTCAAAGCATTGTATTCCATTTTAAAGGTACATCATGAGGCAGAACAAAGCACAGCACACCCAAAATTTAATAGTTACCTCTAGTAAGTCTCTACACTTACTCTGTGTCCCACAGGGGACAAAAATGCTACAGTGCTCACTCTGCTCAGTCACCTCACCTGCAGCAGCTGCCGAGCCCTGGCTGCTCAGCTCTTGAGAAGAAACTCAGCACCATAGTCAGGTTTTAAATCTAGAGAGCACAGCACGGACATCAGCACTGTAAATACCAAGAATAATTTAAAAGTTCCTGTATTGACAGATACATGGATTTAGGCAGTTGTCAGGAAAAGGCTAACGGATCAATTTTAAGGTAAGCAGGTAACGCAGTTAAGGATTTGCCCAGAAACAGGCCCTCTAAAGGAACAGAGGAGGCTCCAGGGAGTCCCGGAGGGCTCCCAGCAGCGGCCCCTTACCATGCCCGGGCTGTGGGTGCTGTCTCACCGTCCCGGCGGAGCGCGGGGACCGCGGGCTGTTCCCGCCGCACGCCGAGTTACGCCGCACTCAATGAGTGAGTCGAGGCGGAGTCGGGATCTGTGTGGCCGAGCAGCACATGGGGCAGATGTCGTGGGAGGATGCAAGCTGCGAACGTGTGCTGAGGAGAGACGCAAAACCGCTTCCCCTTCCCAGAGACCTGTTGGGAAACCGCGGGGCGGACGGAGCCGTGAGGAGGAGAGGGCAGCGCTGCCCATCGCATGCCCTGAGAGGTGCCCGGGGGCTGCCGGAGCTCAGAGCTGGCGGCTTGTGCCCTGTTCACAGGCAGAGTCACCTTCAGCCCTGCAGCACCCGGAGACCAACCCGGCAGCTGCCACAGCTCAGCAGCTTCCCGCAGTTCACAAACCAATTAAGCAATGTATTTTAATTATTACAGCAGAGCACTAAAGAAGGGCTCTTAGTTTTCATACAGTAACACATCACAACTCCAAAGCTCGCTGCTTCATTCAGCATTGCCAGTTATTGGCAAAGATAACCATATAATGAATACTTCTATTGCAGAATGGCCCAGCTCCACAGTGATTAATGCTCCTCATTTCCACCCTCCATAGACAGAGACACTTTCCAGTAAACCAGGTTGCTCCAAGTCCCATCCAGCCTAGCTTGAACACCTCCAGGGATGGGGCAGCCACAGCTTCTCTACCTTTTCCCCCTCCCCCGCTTTGTTGTGATATACTTCACTGTTAGGAAACATTAACCCTATTAAGAGATATAAAAAGCTAGTGGAGCTTTTCTCTGCAGACAAGGCCAATAAATCAGCTCATATTTAAGCATTACAGAAGCTGATTCAAAATTTTCCCCATGGCTAATAGCCAACACTGGCTTCTCATTTACCAGCCTTTAAATATATTGCTCATTTAGGCAACTGCTGTTTACACTGCAGGATAAAGTGGGGCTGAATAAATGGAGCATTTCTTCCTCTCTGCTGCAGTAACACCTCACAGAACTGGTGAGGGAGCAAGAAATGCTCTTTAGCATCATTTCAGTAGGTTTACATTTGTCCCACCTTCACAGCTCTGGGACTGTTGCATCGGTTCATTGTGTTTCTGAGCACAGCTTTCTAACCTTGGTTATTTTGAGGCTCTCCCAGTCACACGAGCTGGCACCTGTAATTCCATGGCCTTCAGGCAGCCCTATCCATAAGGAATGCCCGATGTGGGGGTCTCACCAGCAGTCTCTGTGACTGCTGCAGCAGTTGGTGCCTGGTGCTCCCTGCCTGGTGCCATGGACATGCTGGGCAGCTCCGGGCACTCCTCCTGGCACAGCAGGCTGGAAATGTGCTGTCCCCTGCTGGGGAGGGCTCAGCCAGTGCTGCAGCCAACCTGAGCAAGAGGAACCAGAACAACCCCCAGCAGCTGGATGGAGTAACTGGTAACGGCAGCGCTGTGTCCTCTCTGCGAGCCCTTAAAGGGAACCACGGCCGGGCTGAGCACACCAGCAGGAGCACCCTGCACTTCCCAGCAGGGAACAACCCAACCAACAGCTCCAAAAACACCAAAGACCAAAACTATTCTCAATTTCTCTTTCTGTGAGGTTTTGTTGGTTGGTTTGTTTACTTGTTTGGGGTTTTTTTTAACCAGTGTAGTACTTGAGCAGAAAGCTAAGGGCTCTTATGAAATAGATAACAGGGAAGCCCTGACTGCTGCAGATGCTTTGAGGATGATTTATTTTCTCCTTCACTCAGTGACGATTGTGAACTTCTTTCTCTTCATACATCTACCACTGCACCATGTTTTGTACAGGTGACAGGGCAGGTGGATAGTCTGTGACCAGCCTGCCTGTCCTTGGGCATCCTTGGAGGGTTCGATCTCTGAGAGCAGAGCTGGCTCCTCCATGAGCTCCATACAGGGCTGGGAGCCCCCGTGCGGTGATGGTGAAGCTGAGCTTTGTCCTTGACTGTCAAACACCGAATCCCACATAAGTCTCTGTTGGGAGACTGACCAAAGCCTTCCCTTGGAGTGTTTTTTCTCATTTTCTGGTGTAGATAAATGAGATGCTTCCTGCAGCTCCAGCCTCTCCTGCCAATGATGCCGATGGTGCAGTTTTCCCTGTCTCATTTTGTGCCTCACCAGGCATCTCCAACCCCAAAAGTCTATTTTAGGAACCTAAACAAAAACACATACATCAATCACAAGTCCATATTTAGATTCTGGTGCTTAATCTGGTTCCAAAAGAGTCCTACAAAAACATGCAGCAGGATGTTAGCAATTTTTGGCTGGCATTGTTGCTTAGAAGATAAATTTTTCTCCTGCCTTACAGGTACCTTTGAGTGCTCCTGCGTCCCTGATGCAGACACTCCCTGAGCCACAAGAGAGGAAACAGCATGGACAAAGAGGGGGCCCAGGTTTGCTCCAGCTGGGCTGGCACAGGCAGTTCCACCACCCATCAACAGAGACAAAGCCAACTTACCCAAGCCAGTCTGGGTGACAGCAGGGCATCTTGCTGAGGCTGCAAGGTGGGCACGTCCCCTCCAAACAACATAAACATCCTCTTTAAACAGTCTCTTAAGCAAGGCTTTATCTGCCATTTATCTGCAAACCCCGACTGGGCTCATCTCACTAGCATTTACATCCCAGAAATGCCCATCCCAGGCAATATTCTTGTGGGCATTACCCTGACAATATACAGAAAGTCAGACCAAAGGTGTTATTTAGCAAAACCCCAAAGTTCAGCTTCCCCAGGAATACTAAGAGGCAGTTAATTACTTCCAAATGTGGGAGAAGCAGAGCTCCAGTGGAGATTGCTGCTGCCAGCAGATAGGAGCCCTGTCTGTGGATGAGTGTGGGATGTGCTGCCAGTGCTGCAGAGAGACCTGAGAAATACCTTCCAAACACTCTGGGAGTGAGCACATGTGCATAAGCACACCCAGAGGGTGTGCAAACATGCAAAGAGAGACTTGCTCAACCACTGCTGTTTCCCTTCTCGGCAACCCCGCTCCAACATTACCAATATCCACATAACCAGTAACAGCAGAAATGAAACCTCTCCCGGAGTTTGTCTTGGACTGTCTGCAACAGCCACCCCTTGGCTTCAGCACACCTGCTCTTGCTTCCCAATGAAGGGGACTCTTGAGTGACATAGCACATTGCACTGGAATCACAGACAAGTTTAATTTTTATATTCAGCTTAATAAAGATAAAAAACACAGCAATCATCCCATACACATTCCATCTGAACAGGCTGCACACACTCAGGAAAAATAACCCAGAATTATTGAAGATTCAGTATCTTTTATGTAAAAGAAAAGCCAGACGCATGAAGTACATGGTCATGGTTTGATTAGCTTAAACCAACAGCCAACCCCTGTATTTATGCTTTAAAGTTTTAGGCTTTATATTTAACACAAAAACATTTACACAGAGGTTATTTGTTCCATACAGAAAGCTGAAATGTGTTCCTTTTTCAAGTCTGTAAAGCTATTAAGCTAATTTTACTTTAAAAAAATCATATGTAAAAGCTACTAAACAATTTTAAGGACAATTAGAACACATAGTACATGACTTATCAGATAAGTAGAGCATGGACCATGCAGTAATGCTATTGTAAGTCTGGGACCTTCACATCTTCCCTTTTCCTGAGGAATATCCAGTGCTGGTTTGTTTTGCTATTTCCTGCCAGGTCAAGGATTAAAGAAAGTGAGTACAAGTATGACAGATGCTTTTTAAAAAAAATTTAACAATCCCCTCCCAAAAGCCCAAAACATGTGCACAATTTTTCAGCCATCCCCTGGGTTTCCAGGCACTTCCCTCACGCTGTGTTGGGCAGGGGCAGCAGCCTCAGCCCATGCGAGGGGCAGGTCCCACAGCCAGGTCCCGGTGCCTCCAGTCACCCCTGGCAGCAGCAGGGCCTTGCTGGCACATCCCATGGGAAACAGGAGCCACGAGGGACAGGGAGAAAGCAGCCACTAAACACCTCCCATGTGCCCACAGTGACCTGATCCACTGGCACATGGCTGTGGAACAAAGATGTTGTGATAGCAAGAAAGAAGCAGCAACAGAGACAAGACACCAAGTCCCAGGGGCTGCAGGGCCAAAAGGGGAACCTGAGGGCAGTCCCAGCAGTCTGGGGTTTGAGGCTCAGATGGCAGCACTGGAAGAATGCTCAGATTAGAATCAGACCGATTTCCTGCCAGAGACCATGAGAAACACTCTGGTCCCAACACGGCAGGGCACTGCAAGGGCGATGGCAATCACAGCCGAGAAGTGACAGCTCCGAGGCCCCCGTCACACCTGGTGGGCAGGAGGCAGCTCAGAGGTTCTCATCCAGCCACTGCACGTATCTGTGGAACAGCCGGTGCCCCACTGCCAGGTCCAAGGGCCACGAGAGGAACATGAGTGCCCCGTGGAAGGCGTCGGGCGCATGGTCGTGGGTGACGCTGACGCCCGCTGCCCGCAGCCGCCGGGCGTACATCACGCCGTCGTCCCGCAGCACGTCGTGCTCGCAGGTGAGGATGTAGGTGTGGGGCAGGCGGCGCAGCCGGGCATCGCTGACCAGCAGCGGCGACGCCCGCGGGTCCAGGAGCCCGGGGAACCTGCGTGCCAGCGCCGCGCTGCCGTGGCTGGGCACCCTGTACACGTGCGCCTTCCGCATCTCCTCGGGCAGCAAGCGGCTCCAGTTCACAAACTGGAACAAGTGGGCGGACTCGGCAGGGACGTGCCTGTTGGAGGCCATGGCCTCCCTGAGAGACGGGTCTGACGTGAAGTACTCGCTCCAGAACCTGACCATGAGCGCCTTGGGCAGGAGGGGCTTGTTGTCATTGTCTCGGTAGGACGGCAGGTCCAGATCCAGGGCCTGCAGAGCAGGGTACAGCAAAATCTGGGCTTTGAGCTTGGTTTTGACTTCAGGGTCCTCCAACAGCTGCAGAAGAAACCAGAAATAATTGCAAAGAGTCAGTGAAAATGTTGGTACTCCCACATCAACAGAAGATCTGAAGTAAGGAATTAAGATGCACATTTTACAACATGAACTAAATAAGATCAATAAAACCAGGATGGAGAAGAGAAATTTTGAATCCATAGGCAGGTCACCAAAACAGTGTGTTGTGCTAAAAATTCTGAAACATCAAATACAATTTCATTTTATTTCTTATGTTGAAGTATAATGATATTTAGGAAATACTGGCTTTAATGCCTTCTGAAGTAGTAACAAATATTTTGTCTGTAACTGCAGAAAATTTGTGTTCTTATATAATGAAAATTTCACATTTCTGAGTCTCCTTTAATCATTTCACAATTTGAAGCTTCTCCACCTGTTTGGTTTTTAACCCTGACGTGTTACAACTCAAGGAACTGTAATTCTGTGCATTTAGAGATGTGACAAATAAATTGTGATGAACTGAACACTGACATTTCTTATATGTCATCCTTTTCCCCTCTTCACTAATAAATTTTTCATTTTCTCCCTCATCTTCTGCCTTGAGCACCCACAGCAAATTCACCACCATTCCCTGTGAGATTCACTACAATCCAAACAAGTTCTCAAGAGAGCAACAACATTGTGTTGACTTTATTTAATAAACCTGAGTGAGAAGTGCAAAAGGCACTGAACTATGTGATCAGACACTGGAACGTTCAGTGATGGGGTTTTGTGTCGTTGGGTTTTTTAACCCTTCTATTTACACCTTTACCAGTCAAATTGTTAGAACTCCCTTTTCAAATACCATACCTAAAGCAGGCAACATGTGCTTGAGGTTAGAGTGAGGAATGTCCCAATTAGAGGGCAGAGAGCCTTTTTTGAGCTGTAAAGGTCTGGATGGAAGCAAAGCTCCTGTGCTGGCAGTGAAAGGCTCAGGCACACCCGCCCACCCGGTCCCTGGGAGTCCCATCTCAGTCCCTGTGGGACACCCTGTGCGCACAGACCACGAGAGCTGCGTGTTCTTTGAGCTGAGGTGTTTGTTAGTGCCGTGAAATGACAACACTAACAATTCTGGCTTTGCAAACCAGATCTAGTCATACCTGTTGTGCCACAGCCGCAGCCAGGTTGCCCCCCGCGCTGTCCCCTGCCACACAGACCCGCGCAGGGTCCACCCCGTACTGGGACAGGACCCTGCTCTGCAGGAAGAACTTGGTCACTGCATATGCATCTTCAAAGGGGATGGGGAAGCGATGCTCAGGGGCCAGCCTGTAGCTGGTGGAGGCGAGAGAAATGTGTTAGTCCCTGCTAGTAACAAAGAGAAGGGTTTGCTAACATTTGCCTGAGCTGAGGAATATTCATTATTTCTGTGCCCAGAGATGTGGGAACAGCCTGTTCAGGAGAGTCCAGTATTTTAGTACCCACCTGTCTTCATAAAGCCAAAATAATCATTGACCACAATTCACCACTACCACCCTGACAGTCTCTGTTCACAAATGCTTGCAGCAGAAAAGCACATGATCAAAGACAGAGGTGTTGCAAAATTATCAACTGAAACAGATTAATTCATTCCAAATCATCATCCCATCTGGAAGGAAAATCTCCCTTACTTGACTGACACCACGACAGCATCCAGCTCGTTCGAAATCCGCCGTGACATGAGATCGTAGATTATCATGCCTGAAATGAAACGAGTCACTCAGAATATACCCCAGTACTTGTGAGAATGGACACACACACAACCACATGTTCCTCTTGGCAGAAGCTTTCAGATGACCTCCTCAAACCTCCACTTGCTTTTAACTCTTGACACACCAGTTCCCTGACCCTTCCTGTGGCAAGTCCCATAAAACAAAAGACTTGACCCAGACTGTTGAGATCCTCCATCCAGACCCTGGCAGCGACAGAGAAGAGCTTACCTGCATCTCCCAGGCACCATCCCCCGCCATGGAAGTAGACCATGGCCCTCCTCAGCCCGGCAGGGGCCCTCCGGGGCAGGTACAGGTACACAGGGACGTTGCTGAAGGTGGTGTCTGTCACAGTGACATTTTCATCGGACGTGACTGGGACTGTCTCGAAAACTGTGATCAGCCTCATGCCCTCCATGTAGTGCATCAGCCCCAGCATCTCGAGAGCCTCAGACTGAAGGCAAGGGAAAACAGTGCTTTCAGTGCAGCCTTAGTTACTCTCAGATTAAATTTCCATGAAGCCGTTTGATGCTCTGTACACGCCTGTAAAGTTGCTGCAGAAGTCACTATAACAACGGGCCTGGGTGTATCCATCTGACTGGGACTTGGCAGCAAAACAAGCACTCAGTGACAGCAGCTCACACTGTGTCACCAGCTGCCCAGTGAGGTCAGAACCCAGCAGTGACACTGGGACTGCTGGTTGGTACCAGCACTCAGGCTCCTGCTCAGTGTTTATATGGCTCACCTCCACAGCCCAGTGACCAGGCCAGCACAGCACAGGGATTGTGCCATAGAGAGCCACCAGCAGCCACCCACACCTCCTGTGCCTGCTGCTGGCACCAGTGAGGAGTGGGGATGGCACAGGCATCACTGCACAGAGCCACCCCTGGCCCCTGCACCGCTGCCAAAACCAGGACCCCGGGTCCTCCACCACTGCCCCGACAATGGGACAGGACCCTTCCCAGCCCATCCTCCTCCCTGCTTCATCACATCACAGTAAAGCCAAGCTCTTACACATTATCTGAAGGTGAAAACTCAGAGCAGGTTTGAGTTTAAAAAAATAAAATAGCCAGGCCTGGTGCAGAATCTGTTGGAATTTTGGCTTCCAAAAGATGCTTTGTTCTCCTCAGGAAGAATGAGAAACCTCCACACTGTAACAGATCACCTGCTGACAGGTGTAACCTCTGGTGTTCAGGTGTTGATGTAAGTCATACAGTCTGACCCTGCTTGGTTTGCTTGCTGGTTTTTTTTTTCCAAGAGGACCCAGCTCAGCCCTTGCTGATGGCACCTGATAGCAACTGTCACATTTTATGAGTCACCTCTCTCTGAAGACTTGGAGCAGGTGATGCCAGGAGCAGTTCTGCCAATCTCAGTGAGTTGGGATGGGGATGGAGATGAGTGGGCAGTTCCTGGCACACTGCAAGGGGAAGCACAGGTCCTTGTCTTCAGCTCCAGGAAAACAAACACTTGTACCGGGACTGCAGTTTCAGCCACATTTACACAGTTTACATAAATGTTTCTCATCTGTTGCCTTTTCCCCAAGGATTAGTATCTTGAAAAAACAAAATTATCTGTCAAAGTGAGCCCTGCTGTGACTCCACTGAGCTTGTGAAACCCCTGTGGTGGAAGGAATTCCCTGAGCCCCAGCAATAAGGATTTTCAGTGCTCTCAGAGCTGTGTTTTCCACAAGTGGACAATTTGCACTGTGGAAAACCACTGGGCTGCTGCCTGTGATTTCCAGGCCATTATCATATGGAAATGAAAGGGAATCACGCTCCCTTCTGAAAATCCTCATTGTACCAGTGTGAGATTATGGGGTGTTTCAGGCTAACAGGAAAATCAACCACTTTGGGGTTTGGGATCCTCACACATTTTCCACAGTCACTTCCTCCTCCTTCCACAGAGGAGCAAGGCAGCAAGGACACTTCCAAACACGTGGAGGAGGAGGGGAGCACAGATAACGCTCCTGCTGCCGGCACTGCCCTGCTGAGTCTGACCCAGCCAGTGGGCCCAGGTGTGCCTTGGACAATGAGCTCCCTCCCCCAGACCCTCCTTGCAGGCCCCCACCAGCAGGAGATTTGGGAGAAGCAGCAAGGCAGCATATCCAGAGTGCAGACTACAGATTCTTTCTCACCCCTTTAAATCTCCTACCACCTCAACCCCAAAATAAAAAGAGAGCAGTAAAGAGCCCATCATCCCCCTGCCCCCTTCTGCCAGCTGGAGGACCCTAACAAGGTCTCCCCTGCCAACAAGGGCTGCCTCACACAGAGATGGCTCTGGACATCAACCATGGCTTTCAGATACACTCCAGCATGAGGTTTATGAGACACCCCAAAAACTATGCACCCTTGTCTCTACCACAAAATCATAAAAGAGGTGTCTCAAGGACTTCCAAGAATCACACCCACCATATCGTAAGTGGAATGACAGAAAAGGCGTAATCCAAACTCATGCCCTTTGGAGCCACCAGCCTTGGTGCTGCAGCAGCCCAGCCCTCCAGCAGCAGCCCACTAGCAAACCCAGCAGCAGCTCTCCTGCCTTCTCAGACTCCCTCCTTTTAGTGCATTTTATTGTGCAAATGAAAAAGCAGCCTCAAAACATTTGTAGCCACCCAGGAAGATATTTGCAACGTTCAGCGCTTCTCCTTCCCCAAACCCTTCATCTCTGACCTTGTTTTTAGGTTTCAGTCACACTGCTGCAGCCACATTGGACAGCAAGGACAGGCTGGATTCAAAGCAGCTCCCAGTTAACTGCACCTCAGAGGTGGGAGCTCCAGCACCACTATTTACACGTGGTGTGCAGCCTCACACAGCATTTACACGTGTCAGAAGCGGGTCTGTAACATGACTGAAGTGAAGCACAAGCCAGGGATGTACAGATGAAACCAGCAGAGGAACACATGGCCCATGCTGCCAATAAATACTGGCCTAGAACTGCAGCCAGAACACGAGTGCCTGTCCAAGCTGAGGCGCATGGCTCCACACTGCTGAGCTAGAGACCATTTTTAGGTAGGCAAGATCATAGTGGTATTAAAAGAAGTTTTAATTTTATATATATGTGGCTTAATCTCTACATGCTCTAGCCCTATCACCCCTATAATTAGCTTTGTGTAGTTTTTAGGCTCATTCTGTCAGTAGATTTCCATGAAAGAGCAAAAATCAATAGTATTTATGAGCAGCCTTAGTTTTCCTTTCTCTGGCACCCAACACTGCCAAGGGAGCTCAGTACACAGAGCCTGAAAAACACGAATGATTCCAGCAGGAGTGCTGGAGCTGCAAAGCAAAGCAAACTCGTCTGTTCTTGTCAATCTGTGCTCACATCCCACATCGTATTCCAGTTACTCTGAACGACCTTTTCTCAAGATTACACAGTTAAATCTTTTGTATTCTTGATATCATAATTATTCTAAGTTTAATGCTTAATTTTATCTACTACAGTCCTTCACTTAGTACAATACCATGTACACATAACATGTGCAGTGTGACACACAGGTATTGCCGTGTCTCTGTGAGCCCCATGGCACAGGAACCCTCCCTGCCCCTCAGCTCTCCCCCAGCCCCCCCAACTCACCAGGTGCCCCACGGCCCTGAAGGCAGCCGAGAGGAGCATCACAGTGCAGGGCTCGGCCAGCTCCGCGGGCAGGGGCGTGTAGATGTAATAGGCGAGCAGGGCAGGGAGGAGGCAGAGGCAAAGCAGCTTGGCCCCCATCTCTGCAGACACCACTGAGAGCAGCTCTCACCGACTGCACAGCCACGAGTCAGCACAGGGCAAAGTTAATCCCGTGTTTTGTTTGGGTCCAGGCCAGGAGGTGATTTCTTGTCAGATCGCTGCGGGCAGAGGTTACTCCACTGTGTGGCTCCCGTGAAAACATGTTTCACCAGCAAGGCAGCCCAGATAACCCAGTGAGGCTGCACTCCCCGGCCCTGCCCCTGCAGCAGCAGAGCCCCAGCACTCCGGAGGGGAGAGATGTTGAGCAACGAGCAGCAGGATGTGGCTGTGAGCCGCACTCTGTGACACCCAGATGCAAACAGATGTGTAGAATACTCAGGAGACACTCTGTAAGGCAGCACCTCAACCACATCCTGGGCACAGCTATGCCCACTGGGGCAGTGGCTCAGCAAGAGCCCAGCTCCAAGGGATGCCTGGTGGGATCAGCCCACGGCACCATCTGCCCCAGTGCCACTCCTCAGGCTGGAACCAGCACCTCCTGCCCTGGCAAAGGCACTTTTGCCTTGCACAACACACCAAGCCCTTGTGTAACAGTAGGGTTGGCAGATAAAACATAACAGCCTTTTACAGGGCAGGGCTTCTGTCTAATATTTGACAGATCAGATTTAATTACCACTATTCTCAGGATTAAGAGAGTTCGATGCATCTTCCAGAGCTCACCACTTCTGCAGAGGGTGGACAGGTAGGAATAAATTCAAACAGATAATAATTTCACCAAGGAAACACTACCAGTGCAGACATGCACACAAGGAGGGGTGAACAGAACAGCTGCAGCACCAGGACCCTGCTTCAGAGATAACTGAGGTTTATACCTTTTCAGTTTAAAATTTGACTTATTTCTTTTGCTGAAGTTCTGCCAACAGCCACCTGCTCTCATGCTGAGCAGCCTGTGGGGCTGGAGCATCCTTGGGGAGAGCAGCACATGGGACATCACAGAAGGCTTAAAGACGGACCACAGGCCACCAGCCCAAACACAGAGGAGGAGCAGACCTTAGTCAAACTTTCAGATATTTGCTGTAAGTTCTGGGCACCTCCAAACTATTCAACTGTTTGCAAACTCCATCTATACTCTCCTCAGCCAGGAAGAGGCATCCTGTGCTCCCTCCTCAGTCCTTCACAGCGCAACAGCTGGTTAAAGCACAGTGTTCTTGACCTCACTCCAGCAAAACTAAGAGACAACACAGCTCTGTGGTCACTTCAGCTGCCCTGGGGGCCAGCACCAGGTGCTGGAGAGAGGAACAGGTGAGCCCAGCCTGACACAGGTGCCTGGGTCCCAGCAGCAGTGACTCTTGTGTACCTGCAGGGCTGGACATAGAGCAGCAAACCCATCTCCTCTTTTGCAGTGCTCAGATCTTTTCTCAGGGGCTGTGAAGTAAAACACAGGTGAAGGAGCCAGATTTCAGGTCACAGGGAAAGAGAAAGCACAGCCGGGTGATGGGGAATGGAAGACAAAGCTCTCTCCTGCCCTGTCCTTCCCCAGGAGTGATGTGAGCTCCCAGGACAGCTGCTCTGTGTGACCACTGCTCACTGCTCTGCCATGGGAAAACAGGATGGGGGAAGACATGGACAGACCTGGAACGACCACAGAAGTGGTGCTTTATTTTGTTGCCCTTCAGGCAGGTTCCCCCTGTCCTTCCATGCTGGTCTCCAGCTGGAGGATGGCTGTGCAGGGACAGCCCGGGCTCTGCTCTGTCCCTGCCCTGAGGTCCCCTTTGGCTTAGGCAGGAGCTCACAGTGCTTAGCCTTCAGAGCCCAGCATGTCCTCACCTCCTGGCAGATCCACCCCTCTGCCCTCCAGTGAACTGCCCTAGCAGCCCTCCCTAACCCACAGCACTCCCAGATAAAGACATTTATAAACTGGGCTCACCATTTACCCAAGGGAAGCCTAAAGCATCAGATGTAATATGGGAATGCCTTTATGCCAACTGTATTAGAGCCCTGGTAGTCGAGGGGACCAGTTGGGACAGCACAAGACCCCTCTCAGGCAGGGGTTATTTATTTGATCAAATAAAACACATGATCATCAGACTCTGGCTCAATCCCATGCAGAGAATACCCTTTCTGTCACACCCAGCACCAGCCTCTGCATTGCCAACCCTCTCCAGAGCCCACCCCAGCACTCTCCACTGTGCTTTGCTGCACATCCCCTTCTCTCCCACTACTCACAGCTTTCTAAAGCAAACAAACATTTGGTTTAGTCTTTTTCACTTATTTAATTAAATAAGGCTGGACAGGGCTTGGAGCAACCTGGTGTAGTGGAAGGTGTCCCTGCCCACAGCAGAGGGTCAGAATGAGATGGTCTTTAAGGTCCCCTCCAGTCCAAACCATTCTGTGACAGGATGATGAAACCTCATTTTGCTGCAGTTTCTGCACACAGCATACCAAGACCCATGCAGCATGTCCTCCTTGCCACTTTCTGCATTGCCATGTATTCCAAGCTACTGGTGTTTCAGAAAAAAGTAGAAGAGGTAAAAATTAATGCAGGCTAAAGCCAAAGCTAAAAGTGTGATGGGAAGAAGAGCAGCTGGTGTGTCACCCTGTCCAGAGCCAGCATCTCCTGTGCCCCGTGGCACGGACACTGTCACCACACATTGCTCAGTTCTGGAGAGACTCCATGGACTCGCTCAGGCACTGATCTGTCACCTCAGTAATCAGCCCAGCTAAACATACATGTTGCAACATCAGATTGAGTGCTCAAACTGTGGTTTGGAAAGAAGAATGTGAGTTTATAGCCTCAAATCTCCTTTGTAACACTAATCTGGATTTATAGTTTATCTCTGTAACAGCAATCCCTCCTCACCTCTTTTACACCCCTATTGCAGTTCCACTTACTGTGCTCTCACAGCATTACAAGCCCTTGCTTTGTCTTGTCACAGTCACAGACTTGTTCAGGTTGGAAAAACCCCCAGACCATCAAGTCCAACTGTCCTTTTAGCACTGCCAAGGTCCCCATTAGCCCGTGTGCCACAGCTACACACCTGTTAAATCCCTCCAGGGATGGGGGCTCCAACACCACCTGGGCAACTTGTGCCAGGGCTGGACAACCTTCCATAGAATAACAAGTATTATTATTATAATTATTATTATTTCCCAATATCCAATCTAAACCTACCTTGAGTTTATGTGTCCTGCACTGTCCCACGAGCTGGGCATGTCACTGGTGTGGCGCTGGCCAGACTGAGGGTGCTCCTGGCAGTGGCAGCAGCCCTGGGCTCCCAGGGTGGCCTGACTGTCCAACAGACCCAGTGTGAGCCCGGGATGACAGCACCGGGTTTGGACATCCCCGCTGAGAAGGGTCATGTCTTTGCTGGGGTTTGGAGTGGCATCTCACCAAAACAGCAGCCAAGGGCTGGCAGAGGCACAGCTGAGCAGCCAGCCCAGTGGGTGACAGGGGTCAGGGCAGCCACTGCCCCACACCACCTGGAAGCAGAGGAGTTGGGCTGGGAGCAGCTGTGCCCAGTCCCTCTGGGGACACGGGCATTGAAGGGGGATGTGGGGAATAACAGTCCAGCCCCAGGGACTGGCTGCAGAGATTTGTCCCCGGCTCCAGCAGGAGGGGGCAGATGTGCCGGGCACCTGTGGCTGCGGGGGCTGCAGCCATGCCACAGGGACGAAAGGGAGAGCAGAAATACTCCGGTGAGTTACCACAACAGCTGCACGCCCAAGCGATGTTTTTTCATCCCAGTACAATACTTTGGGAAATGAAGGAAGAAGCCACAGGGAGGCAGTGCAGCCCTGCAGACGGTTTCCACTCCACTAACCGAGGGTACCCGAGGGCCCTCAAACCCCATGACAAACAGGAACACCAGTTCTGTCCACCCTTCCCTCCAGGGCCAAGAACAGGCTGTGACTGCCATCTGGAGACTCAAGAACAGGGAAAGACACAACACAGCACTGGAGCCAGTGAATGTTGTCCGCATTTGCCTTTGATCAATCAAGTTGCAACCTTGTAGTAAACAGCAAAAATTCCTTATTCTGTCCTTTAAAGCCTCTGATGAACATCCACTGACTGGTCAGCACAGTCTGACCAGCACGGGGCTGAAAATACCACCTGAACAGCTTTTGAGTTGCTACTCACAAGCCAGGACTACATTTTGTATCACTTCACTGAGCTTCAGGTATTTGTTTTCTTTCTTCATTATTACTATCTGTACTTTTTAATGACACAGGACTTGGAATTGGCCTGTTTTTATAAAATGAAGGAATGGTATCCACAAGACATGATACACAAGAGAATTTGGATACTGCTTTTCCATCTGTTGCTTATTACCAATTTGCAAGTTGTATAAATGGAAACAAATGTCTTATGTGACAATATATGCATAGCCCGAACTGAAGAAAGCAATTCTCTGAAACTTAAATAAGCTGAAGTTTAGCACATGCAGTATTTCTGAACACACAACAATGCAGCAGCTCCAGAAACATGACGGGTTCATGAAGGCATTAGAGTATCCAATAAAACATCTTCCAACCCAGTCTGAATAGCACATTATCATCAGGATAAGATAACAGGAGATTTGAAATAAGTCAGTGTTTTGCTTTGATGCTTTCAGAATGAAATCTTGTTTTCAAACAGACAACTTTTTACTGTTTGCCAGGAAGACAGCAACATTTTTTTTCTTAACTGTTCCTCTCCCAAGCGAAGCCAACAGGCTCAGAGGAGCAGAGCTGCTTGCTGGGTGCACTATTCCACAAGAGCCTCTCACTCTGGACCAACACAGAGCCTGCTTTGGACAGATCAGAGCAGAAACCCCCTTACTGAGCACACACAGAAACAGAATCCACCCATACTTCCAACTACCCCCACTGATTTCTGCCCTATCTAAAGTTTCATAGGTAAGAATAACTTAGGAAACCCAGACTTATAACAAGAATTCCATCTAGCTTTCACATCTCACATTTCCAGCTTCTCAAAGCTCATGTAGTTCTAGTTCTCACAGAGGTTCCTGTTTTTACTGTAATAAGCCCAATTCCTGAATTCAGGATCCAGCAGCCAATTGCTGTAGTTGGAGTTGCCAGCCCAGGGGAACGGAGACTGGCAGAGAAGGGACCTGGGGACAATCAGCAGGAAGCGTGCACAAACTGAAGCAGTTCTGATAACACTGAAGCCCAAGGCAGTCACTTGGGAAGGAGATTGACCACTTGAGAGACCGTGAATAGGAAAGAGACATTTGGGAAATGTTTGCAGCAAGTGAGGGTTTGGATTTGTTTACTCAAACATGCCTCTGACTTTGTGAATGTACACAAGTATGCAGCAGAAACACATGTTTCAGGCTGAATTCCAAAATTAGCAATGCTTTGGGATTGCAGAGTCACTGGGCATGTACAGGATGAGGATCAGGAGAGACGCCATCCAAACCAGAGGTGCTTCTGCAGCTGAGCTGAGTATTACACAGGAACCAAGAGAAAGCAACGGTCTGTCCTTCACATGACAGCTTGATTCATAAACAGAGACCATAAATAAAATGGAACATGAAACAAAGCATGTTGAAAGCATCAGTCCTGGAGCCTTGGCTTTGGACATCCTTTTTCCCATATTACTGCCTATTTTTATTTCCCATTTTATCCTCACAGAGATGTTTGTAGCCTGCACATTTTGCTATACCACAAATTCAACCCCAGTGTTTGTCTGTCACAAGCTGCCTACCCTGATCACAGCAAACTGTACTTCAAATCAGTCTATGAACTGTTAAATTGAAGAGAACAGTGAAGAAATTGTTTTTAAAATATCTTGCAGATATTGCTTTATGAGATAGTATTTCTCAGTCTAGAATTCCTGACATGACTTGTGCTGAACGAGTGCAGTGTCTTAGGTGAAGTGTGGACTTTGGGGACACAGTTTGCCTCTCACAAAGGGGTGCTGTGTGTTTTCCCCGCGGAGATGTCGTTTCTTTGCCCATTTCCCCTGAGCTGTTTCTCCCAGGGCTGCAGGAGGTGTCCCCCCCACACCTCCCTGCAGGGCCCTGCCAAAGGCTTCGCTTGCATAAGCAGGTCCTGCTGCACAGAACAAAGCCCAAACTGCTTTCCAGACCTCATTTCTACAAAGCCTTTCCTTTCATTTTGTAAGCAGAAAATCTTGACTTTCTTAATTTGTTTCTTTTGTGACTAGGAGAGGGAAAGGCAAACAACGAGGGGTAATTCTCACCAGCTGCTGGAAACACCACAAAAGACCCCCAAGACATTTCTTTATGCAAGAGAAGGTTTAGTCAAAGTGCCACAAATACTTGGCATTTATACTTGTAAGAGAAAGGTTAAAGCAAACTAAAAACGTTGTGCTACCACTTATCCCTCCCCTGAAGCCACTCCTCCAGCAGTGCCAGGTGGAGGGATCTAAACTCTTCCCACTGGGAAGTGGGGGCTTAGCCAGAGTGAGTTACACCAGTCAAATGGGTGTGAAATCATCCTACTGATCCTTGGAACATCCTCATACTCTGACAAAACACAGGTCACATCCCATCTGTGTCAACAGAAGGTCCATTCTGTGACTGCACATGGAAATAACTCCACCATTATGGAATCATGGAGTGGCTGTGAGGGCTCCTGGGCCGGTTCTCTGTCCTGGGGGCTGCTTTGGCAGCAGCTCCGTGCTGGGAGGCTGTCACTGCTGGCTGCTACCAGCCTTCAGTGAGATCTGCACTCCAAAGCCCTGCAATCTGAGCAGGAGCTGCGTGTCCCACAGGTCTCACACCTGCAATGCAGTCACAGAACTCCCAAACCTGAAGGTTTCATCTTTTTTCCACAGTCATCATAGTGAAAAGTTATTTCCCAATAAATGCAATTTTAAAGCAAACCTCACATTAACTTTCTAGTTATGACAAATAAAAATCAGTCATTCAGCTAAAATGAAATACAAAACTGAAAACTTGAGCCCCCAGTACCCTCATTTGGGGCCATACTCTGCCTGCTCCCCCATCTGTTTCTCACACCCATTCTCAGTCAGACCCAGACACCCTGAACCAATGTTTTCCCAGCATCTGCAGCCAGGCTGGAGCTGAGGAGCACTGGCAATCTCAGGGAAGTCCAGGCCACAGAGGTTTGACCAAGCTGCAATCACCACGCACTGCTGGCTGCTCAAATCAACCATCTGATGTTCCCCCAGCACGGTGAGATGAGCAGGGAATTAACACAGGAGGGGACACAGAACAGTCCTGAACGGCACCTGAACAGAGCTGAGTGTTCGTGGTCACATCAGACACCACCCTCGTGTTTCCTCAAAACACCCTGTGAGGCATTTTGGCTTGTGGGTCATCTCTGGCTGCTCCGAGCTGAGACCTCCTGGAATAATCTCACCATGGAAGGTTTAGGAGTGAACATTCAGTAGCTCAATCTTTCAATCCACCAAAGCTGTATGAAAACTAGAAGAAAATATTGCAAAAGTATTTGGTTGGTGTTAAAATTCAAACCATTAAAAACCAAAGCAGAAAATACGTGACCTCAGTGGGCACCTTTAGGAGGAACAACCCTTTGTGGGAGCAGAGTCATGTCCATACACACTTCGCTTCCCAGAACCAGGTAACACATCTGTGCTCAGTGGGAGTTTGTCCCTCACTCTCAGGGAGTGCTTACAATGGGTACCTGGGGCTTGGCCTCACAGTAATTCTGAGAAGTACTGCAATGTCAAATACTTCTAATAAGCACTAAGGCCAAGGATTTGGAGTAACTGATTGTTAGTGTTTATTAACTGAAGGTTCATTACAGAGACTTTTATTAAGCTTTAAAGCACCTGCAGTGCCCAGTGGGTTGCAGTGCTGCTGCAGGATCCTGCTCAGCCTCCAGCCAAAGACTCAAGTTCCTCAAGTGGGAGTTGAAATTTCTACCTGCAGAAGGGTGTCAGAGGGTGGGGGTCATGCTCTTCTGCCAGGCTACCAGGGACAGAACAAGAGAAGACAGCCTCAAGCTGTGCCAGAGAGGCTCTGGTTGGACATCAGGAAGAATTTCCTCACTGAATAGGTCATTAGACACTGGAAGGGGCTGCCCAGGGAGGTGGTGGAGTCCCCATCCCTGGAGGTGTTCAGGGAATGACTGGACGTGGCACTCAGTGCTCTGGGCTGGGTGACAAGGTGGAGATCAGTCACAGGTTGGAGTCGATGGTCTTGGAGGCCTTTTCCAACCTAAATAAATGATTCTGTGATTCTAAAGCAACTGCAGTGGATTTGCAATTGCAAAACACCCGAGACCCTGAGGTTCTCACTGCTGCAGCTCAGGTTTCCCCACTGCACAAAGCCAGTCCCCACACTCCTCCCTGGCTGTTTTGAAGTGAAAACCATCTACATTTATAACTCACTAAAACCTTTAAAAACCTCTGACTTCAATAATAATAGTGCAAGCTAAGCAAATAGCTCTCAAACCACTTCTCTAAATATTAAATCAGCTCCAAGGCTGTGATTTGCCTGTGGGAGAGCAAATGGAGGGATGGGAATGGACTCACTGCTTTGCACAGACCCAGTGGCAAAGACAAACCTGACTGGCAGGGCCTGCAGATTCCCTGGCAGGTCTCACTTTGGGTCCTCATCACTTACAAAAGCTCTTTGCAAAGTGCATCCCATCATTTTCTCATGTGCAAAAACATAAAAATGTTGCAAGAGAATCCACAGCATTTGCCAATAACCAACAGAGCCGAGGAAAACAGCCAGAATATTAACAAGACTGAGATTTCTGCTATGATTTGATCAAGGACTGGACAAAAGGGTTTAGCAAAAGCTTCATAAAAACAGTCTCAGAACATAAATGGTATCAGAGAATAAAAAAACACAGCCCTTACTTTTGCAGTAATCAGGGTGATCAGCAACCAGTGTTGCTTGGCCCAGCCCATCACAGGCCTTTAATTAAGTAATATACAATTATCTGCAGGCTCTGTCCCCTGTGCTCCTGGGATGCTCCAGGGACCAGGAGCTGTGTGACCACCCAGGCAGCTGCTGGATCCTGGGCAAAGGGATTCTGGGAAGCCTGCACTAAGTGTGTTAGTTTGGGACCTCCTCCAGCTCCCCCAGCAGTCACAGGAGTGTCCCTGGGGTGAACCACATACCTGGCCACAGCCCAGGGAGCAGGAGGGGGTCACCCCTTGGGAGTGACACTCAGCTGCCAGCTCTGACTCCAGTGGGACTGAACTGAAACAGTAATTCTGAGTGACACAGACAATACTCTGACTCCTGAAGTAACAATACCTTTGTCTGCAGCTCTTTTAGCTCGAATAAAATGCAGTTCTACAAGAAAAAAGGATACCTCTAAAACTATGAAATGCATTACAGAAGATTCAGCTTCTACCAAACAGAAAAATCAACTTCAGGAGTCTGACTTCAAGCCACCAAGAGGCAAATATAAAATTATCAGCATCTGTATTTGAGTGGAAAATCCCAGTTCCTGAGAAACTTAATTTTTGTGGTAATCCTGCTCCAAACAGGAACTTTCACTGTAAGCCCTGCTGTAATCCTGCCACAACCAGAAACTTTTATGGTTTTTCCATGGACTGAATTCTTTCTGGCTAGGAACAAACTGTGGCCTTAGCTGATGAAGCCAGTTTATCCCAGTGGTGCTCACAAGCCAGAACATCCAGGAGCTCACTGACCCCTCATCCCAGTGGCCTGGAGCACAGCACAGCTCCATCCCCACCCCCAGCAGCCTCCTGGTGTCCAGGAGGGGACCTGAGCCAGGGCAGGGAGTTCTCCAGGGGAGAGGAGAATAAATAGAAGGAGGGAGCCTTTTCCACCTGCACAGACAGGCTGTGTTAAATTGTTTGTAGGTGCCATTAAGAGGCATTAGATGTCCAGGAAAGCAGAGAGGTAAAAGCCTCAATGAGAGCCAAACTGCTCAGTGCAACGCCTTTACAAGTGTGAAAGTGTGTTACATCAGCATTCCTGAACACCCTGCTGAGTTCTGCTTCCATGCAGTATTTTGGGTTTAACACAGAACTCCAGCTCATAATATTGGGGATAGAAAAATAGCAAAGAACAGTGTGTACATCCAGAACAACAGCAGAAATTTCCACAGCCCCTTGTGAAGCCAGATCAGAAAGGAAATGAAGGTTAAACATTTCCCATAGGGAAGGCAGAAGTCTCTCTGTACAGCACCAGGGCTGCTGAGCCCATGAGATCTGGAGGAAGAGACTGGTGAAGCTTCCAGTGCAAACTCCTCTACAGTGGTTTGTGCCTTGTCATAGGGTATTCTGGCAGTCACACCTCACCAGGCACTGGCACACCTCACCAGGCATTGGCTCACCTCACCAGGCCCTGGCACACCTCATCACACATTGGCACACCTCACCAGGCACTGGCACACCTCACCAGGCACTGGCTCACCTCACCACACATTGGCACACCTCACCAGGCACTGGCACACTCAGGCAGTTCCTTGAGCACTCTGGCCTGTGGGAGATGCTCCTGTTTGGGTTTGTGTTTTCCCACCATGTATCACTCCTATTCTCCTGCTGCTGAAAGCACATTGCCCTGAGGTGAGTGCTCCTCTCAGAGCTATGCAGAAACATTTTATTGTCTTTTTAATACATGGAATAAACCTATAAAAACTGTTGCACACACTGCTGTGCTGGGTTTGGCTGGAGCTTAAACCACCACAGCTGCTTCTCTCAGTATCAGGACAAAGAAATCACACTGGCTCAGCACTGCCCTGCAGGACCTTCAGGGGTGGTTCTGCCCCAGGTTTGTTGTGCACTGCTTATTACAGACACGTGCCACTAATATTAGTACTTATCTTTCTTCAAAAATCATTTATCCATATGACATCACAGAGTCTCAGAGCATTTCTGCCCACCATAAATTTAAGTGCCATGATAAAAATCTCATTGCCATTTCACAGGCTCTTGGTACCCCTCTGGGACTGACACAAGAATGAAACTGGAATAAAATGCCAGTTGCAGTTCTGCTTCATGCCAGCACAGGATCAGTGGTGCACAGAGGGCACCAGTTTTGTCCCCAGCACACATGACTTTAATCTCACAACTCCAACATCCTTCTTGTGAAGTCACTTTGAACCTCACACTGTCAGCAAAACCAGAACAAAGCCAAAGGCTTTCTGTTAAACACACAGGAGATAAAACAAAGCAGAAACCAAGAGCATGTGAATTTACAGCTCACAAACAGCGACTCTCTGGTCTTGTCTAATCTCAGCATCAGAAAATGTTTTTCCAGGAAGGATTGAGAAATGAACTGAGTCTTTTAGGAAAGGAAGGAAGCCAAGTTGTCCTTTTTCATTCTTTCCTTTCAGTGGAAAAGGAATTTTGAAAGTATTTTCAAGAAAAGGAAAGGCTACTTTAGTTCAAATGCTGGAAAACCAATCAGTTTGCCCAGGTACAGCTGTGGGTTATTCATCTCTCAACACTGCCCAGGAAACTTCCCTTCTTCTGCTGCTCTGAGGGACACAGCCCGGGCCTGGAGGAGAGAAAGGTCAGCACTGCTGTGAGGCTGCTGCAAGGACAGACCACTGAGTGCCCCCTGCGTGGAAGTGCGGGTTAAAAGAGGAACAGTGATGAAGCTGCTTTAAAACCATCCATTTACTCCTTCCAATGGGTAATCAGTGCCTGATTCTCTGCTCTGAAACAAAGGAAAAAATGTGTAAAATGTTCACTAATTCAGAGGAAAATCTTCTGTGACTAAGTACAGCATTTACTGCAAATAAATCCCGTGTTTAGAGATTTACTTTTCCAAGTGCTTTGCACATAAACAAGGCTCTCTTAATATGCTGGCAGAGGTTTAAAAAGTATTTCATTTCAGAAGTCCCCCCTGGCTCAGGGCTGCAGGAACAGCTCGGCAGGACAAACCAGCAGCTGGACTTGGATCAAGAGCAGCCTCTGGCCACAGGTTTCCAGCTCCCAACTGCAGCAGCAGCAGCCCAGGCTGCAGCGAGTTCCAGAGCTGAGCTTGCTGGGGAAATCACCTGTGCACCTATGTTAGACAAGTACCATCAGCCCTGAGACAACACTGAGAGAAGAGGCCTTTTGTCTTTAGCCCAAAAAATGCTGGAAAGCAGGAAAATAAGGCAAAATTTGCAGAAATAATAACAATATTGCTGAGGTTTGTGAACGGAGCTGCTGAACATGTGGCTCAAGAGCTGCTGAAAGAATTAAGGACACATTCCTTTCAGCTTGATTCAACAATTTTGTTCATATAAAAATTGCAGCATTAAGCAAGCTGTTGCGGAAAGGGAAAAGAATTACCTGCTTTTAGCAGAGATTTACCAGCTTTAAATAGAAAGCTCTCAGCTTATGTTCACAACCTGCTGTAGTTTTACCCAAGATCAGCATTAAAATCTTTATCGATCTGATTACTTCCAGTTACTTGTTTCAGCCATTCAAAACAAGAACCATCACTAATGTCCTAATCAAAGTAAAGGTTATTTGTACAGCAGCAATGTATGGTCCCCACAGCCTCTCTAAAATCAGTGGGTTTTCCTCATGAAACAACAAAAATCAGCCATGCTTTTGGGTTTGACCTGCATTCAATTAAAGACTCAGTAAGACAGTCAAACTTTGAGATTCCTAACGCAGCACATTTAATTTCCAGATGCAAGCCAAGGAATAAACAGAAGAGAACATTTATTTTAGTGGCTGTCGAGTTGCTTCCAAGTTTTCTCTCTATCCCACATCCCTCACAGAAAACTAATAAATAAAACCAGACTACACTGGGCTGAATGCAAAGAATCCCAAAGCCCTAAGCCTGACTGCTCAGCAGGGGATCCCTCCTTGCCCAGGTGTCCCAGGGGACCCTTCAGCACCTCCTGCCCTGGAAATGCCAGGCAGAGGCTGCAGGTGAGGAGCATGGTGCTCCCCCAGCATGGCACCGTGGGCTGCCCCAGCACACTGCTCCCCTGTGCTCCCCAAAAGGCCCAAATTTACATTAAGAGTTATGCAACAGCAACAGGGAGACAAGAAACTGGAGGAAGATGCAGGGCAAATGAGTGGAGGTTTATTGTACTTTCATCTATACGAAAGCATCAGATTTCTTGACTTGCAGCACAGCAGTTGGATATTCTATAGCAGGTTTTGTGGGAGGAAATGGTGTTTTGGAATACTTTGCAGCATTCATCCATGGAGAGCCTGTTACATTCAGTAATGGAAAGGACATTCGAACCGACTGATGGTCTGACACAAACCAACACACAGCAGAGTCTGAGACACAGAGCACATTCCCAACCAAACAGAACATCTGAGCAGTCCCTCAGAGAATCAGTGAGGAAACACTCTGCTCTCCACCAGCCCCTTCTTGCCCTACATCCACCCAGACAGAAATCCTTTGTCCATCCAGCACTGCTGCAGAGTGGCTGAGCTCATCCATCCAGCTCAGGATCCATCCAGCTCAGAATGTGCCAGAAGAGTTGTGGAATGATGGCATTTCCTTCCCCATTCCCCCTTACCCCAGAAAACCCCCCAGATGGAGGTGCCATCTCCCACAGCCACAGCAGGGTTAAAGCTGAGAGCCCAGTGTCAGGGCAGGGCTCTGTCCCACACCTGGCTGGAGCAACGACAACCACCAAAAACATTCCCCAGGCAAATAAATGATACCACAAATAGTAGTCTGTGAACTTCTTTGGATGTGTCACATTGGACTCTGGATTCATGGACTTGGTGGGGAATTCACTTCCCTGGTAAAAACAAGTTTGTAGGAGCTTCTGGGCCCAGGGACCTCAATCTATGCTGTTGCCCATACATCCATAGCTCAGAGCCACCCCACCAAGATAAAGCTCAAAGTGTTCTAGAAATACCTTTAATCACATAATTAATTAAAAATTCCTCCTTTCTTTATGATCAGCAAGTCCATAGCACAGTCTAAGGAGCACAGGCCTTTACCCAGCACCTTTGCTGTGTTCACTGGGAATTCCACAGATGCTCGTTCCAGTTCAGCAGCAGATGCTCCTGTACATCCCCCTTCACATCACCCAGGCATTCAGACATTTCTACCATTACATTTAAAAACAAAAACATTAATTTTTTTTAATTGCAGAGCCACGTTGCTTTGTGTAACAGTTCAGATACTTTCCTGCTCAAGTATGAGGTTAAACATAACCTGGATAACTCGTTTGTAGGACACAGAGAAAGCAACTGCACAATATTACTCAATGATGGAGCATAATTAACCAATAGACTTCAGAACCCTCATCTGGAGATGTTTAGGAAGTGGTGTTTGGATGAGACATTGACTTTCCCCGTGGTGATCCACTTTAAACCGGAACACAAAATAAACATGTTAAATCTAATAAATGACACCACAGTGTGTTTTAAATGTTGAACCACAGCACATCAGAGCTCAAAGCAGGGCAGTCAGTGAGCATTTAATTTGATCATAGTGCACAGCCACGACCAGAGCTTCAGAAAGCCAACAGCCACACAGCAGTGCCTGGAAACCACCAAAGAAGCCGCAGGACAATATTAAGACAAAAGTAGCAGAAGAGACTCTGGGAGATCATTGCCCAGCTACAACCTCATGACCTCAAAGAGGAGAATTGTAATTTTCAAAAGTAGTTTAAGTTCAGTATTTTACACTTGAAGGTGGTTGAGAAGTACTCTGCTGAATATACAAATAGACAAAAAGGAGAAAATAGCAAGTTTAGCCTCTCCAGTTTTCACTTTTTAATCCATATCACACTTTCACATGCCTTCTCCCAAACAACTCTTCACATGCTATTCCACAAGGAAATTATTCCATCATTTAGAGCCAAAAGTTTCAAAAGGGCTCAGCAAGGGACCACCCCCTTTCCTTCATCAGCTTAATGATGCCAGTTCTCATTTTGCACATGTAGCCCCAGAATCCAAGAGTTTACTGTTTGCTGGCACAGCTATAGCAGAAAATCCTTCTAATGCAAGTTAAACTCACACAGCAAAGCATATTTCTGATTTTATGTGACCCACCATGGCAAGGCCAGCAAGTAAAATAATGTGAAATAGCAAAAAATGTTCCTACCCCCTCTGCTGTGACCAAGAACATCCCAGAGCAGCATTCAGGCTTCCTTACCTGCAGAGCAGGCATCTTCACTTCCTTCCTCCCAACATTTCAGCCTAGAAAACCCCTCATTTTCTAGTCTTGACCTCATAAATTGTTTATTTTATTGGAACTGGGAAATAAAACATAGTTCTGAAATACACTCTCACCTGTAGCTTGGGAATAAACAGCCATAACTTGTTTCCCTTCCCCAGAGCTATCTGTTGGCTTCTTTGGGAGAGGGAAGGGGTTGATTAGTTGTTTTGATGGGGGGTTCTGTTTGTTTTTCAACTACTTAGAAACTCAAAGGCCAGTGTGCAGGGTCATCTTCAGGAGAGGACAAATTCTTATTCCATCACAAACAAAAATTATCCACAGCAAAGATCAGATTTTGGTTTGTTCTCAGTTGCCAGCGAGATGTTCAGATTCTTGCTAATGAACTGCAGAACGTTTTGCTCCAACTACTGCACCAAATCTTTATGTTACGTGGGCTATAGTTTTATAAACTTGCTGCCTGTATTCTGTGGATGTAAATCCATGAGGTACAGTGGCCTTCAGAGACACTGATGTGCCCAATCAAACATTCCCAAAATATACCTACAGAGAGCAAGACAAAGACCTCCAAAATCTGGTTCAGTGCTGTTTTTGCAATTCAAACCATGAAAAAAACCACTGGCCAATGTTTAAGATGAGCCCTGAAAACACCCAGCCTACACCTGCAGAAGAGCTTTAGCAGCAGTGTCTGTGTTTCGGCTCAGCTGCTGCTGGAGTGGGTTTGCAGGTGGCTGTCTCTGCCTGGGAGGGGTCTGACAGGAGCAGAGATCTCATTGCGGGCACAGGAACCACTGACAGTGAGTGGCATTGCAGATCAAACACAGAATTACTCTGCCTGAGGATCTGCTCCAGTAATGAGGAGGGCAGATCTTCCCCAGGCACAGCGAGTGTTAAACAGGCTTTTCCTCTAAACTGGAGTGCCAGACAACTCCTTCCTTCATGCCCACCTCTAACAACTGCCCAGGTGAAAGGCTAATCTGCAGTATCACAGCTTTCCATGCAAGAAAATTCAGACCTTTCTCAATTAAACAGGCTTTGGTCTGCATGCCTGTGGGAAATGCAACAAGCAGGAGCTTTTGCTGTGGCTGCCCATGCTGTGGATGATTTACAGAGTCCCAGGTCATCTGGACTGGATGGAATTCAAAAGCAGCAGCCAGTGGGGGTCCCTGGCCCTTCAAACCCCATGTGGACATCAACAACAGCCCATCCCACCCAGGAAAGATGGATTGTCAGCAGCCTGGCCAGCTGAGATTCCTGCCAGTCAGTGGGAGTCCAAGGAGGTCAGAGGGAACCTGAAGCACAGAGGTCCATGGCTGCAGGCACTGCTGGGGACAGGATGGGGCAGGAAGGCAACCAGTCCTGCTCACAGATATTCCTCTGAGGTACTGCTTGGTTTCCTGGAGTGTGGCATTCACTGCACTGTGCACACAGATTGCACTGACTGTCCCCAAATCTGTATTTGGCACAAACACACTGGCAGCTCCAAACACTGACCATGATCCCAGGGTCTATCACTGCTTTGCTGGGAGCTTGTCCAGCTCATTACAATGGAACAAAAGTGCCTGACTGTGGCCTTGAGCCACAGGAGAGTTGTACCTAAGTGTGTTATTTTGAAAATTCCCAGCAAGGCACTTGGAGGGTCATGTCATCCTTTTCAAGGCATCCAGCAACCCACCAAGGCACTGAAAGAATCTGGCCAGCAAGAAGCTGTGAAGGAAAACATTTTGCAAAGGGCCTTTAAGGAGAACTGGCACAACACAGAAAAGAGAGAGCATGAGGAGGGATAACCTGAGGCAGAGTGGGAATGCTGTGTGGCAGGAACAGAGGTACCTGCAGTGCTGGTCTGGGAAACAGCTGGAACAGTCTGACAAGGGAACAGTGTGGTGTGGGAGGGAACAGGCAATGCCTGCGATGGAAGAACAAATTAAAAAGCAAACATCATCCAACAAAACCCAGGTACATAGTTCAGGTACCTAATTCACATTAGCATTGCATAAAAACCCCTTTTGCTGACATTGTTGCATAAGCACATCAGGGTGTTGATCTCCAAAATCGTGTTCTGCCCCCTTGATGTCATTTCTATTGGCTACTTCAAATAAATCAATCATCCTCTATTTTCTTTGAAATCCCAGCTCTGGGCATCAGTCCCACCACAATTTGCTTAAAGGAAACTGGTGACACACCTAAAGATCCAGAGATTCCCACAAGAGCCCCTGATGGGCATGAACCACATCCACATTCCCTGTGCTGGGCTCTGTTGCTCCCCCAGGAGTACCAGCACCATTATTAACACCAGAGCAATGAACAGGGCTGCCCATTAGATGCAGAATGCCTGCCTGAAAATTGAGGTTATTCCTATTTTCCAAGAAAAAAATAAGGAATCATTCCCCCCAGACATCAGTTGCTTTCTGTGACTCCAGCCCCTGAAGTTCAAGTTATTTTCCACTGACTTGTTCACGCTGAGAAAGAAGGAAAAGAAAACGCTCATTACAAAAGTAAACAAAGAAACTGCAAAGTCACCCCAGAGGTGCAGTGAGGGCTCTGGCAGGGGCAGGTTGGTGTGTGTGCTCAGGAATTCTGGTGTATCCTGGCATCCCTCAGGGGCCCGGAGCTGTGAGTGATGTTGGTGCATGTGACACCCGGAGCCCAGCAGGGACTCTGCCTGGACAAGAGATCTCGGGACTGAGGTGTGCACCACGAGTGTCACATTGACACCCTGCTCAAGGATCAGGAGCGCCGAGTTGTTCCCTTGTGCTACCTCAGGTGTTGATGCACTCCTGCCCACTGTGCCCTGCCCGTGTTTCCAGGAGCACACAAAGCACACACATGGCCTGTGGAGCAGCGCTGCCCTCTCTCCTGGCTTGGGCAAAGCCAGGTTATACCACAGAAAGGTACCTGAGGAACCGAACTGCTGAAAAGGTAATTGAAATTGTGTTCCAGTTCAGGTATGTACAACTTGCTGCGCAGATCCACTTCATGAGCACTTCCCTCTCTTAGCTTTCCTCTTCACAGCACTCCTGAGCTCACACTCAGTCACACTTTCTTTCCAAAATACAGTTCCACTTAACAAAAAGCTCCCTTCATTCTCCCCAGTAATGAAATCCAGCTAAACCAATGTCTTTTCATGTCAGACATGGGCCAGAATTGCAAGCAAAGCAGAGAGCTCAGCACGGGTTTGTACAACCATTGTGCTCTCCATAAGGCTGCCCTGGGAAAACCAACCGCATTATAATAAAATATTCCACATGTTCTGCAGTTGCCTTGGAGAGGGAGAATTTTGTATCTCTTGTAATTTAATGCTCTGTCTCTCAGAAGTGAGAGCTGCGTTTTAATGACAACACACAGCATATCCTGAGCTGAAAACTCTGTTCTTAAAAATGTTGACAAGGTCCATTGTACATTTAAAGTCTTTTTTTTTCATTTCAAAGCAGATTTTCAGGTATGTGCTTTTGGAAAGCTTTCTCAGAAGAAACTTCTGTCCGGTTTCTACCACAAATTATGGAGACTTGTAGAAATAATTAAAAAATGTGTTTTACCTCATGGTCACACCCACAGAAGCAGAGCATTAAAATGTGTCACTGCAGAACCCTTTCCAATAGAAAAAAACCTACAAAAGCAAATAATGCTTTGCCTTTCAGACTGTAATTAAGGTGAAGCAAATGGACCGAATGATTGACCTGCCACCCTCTCTATTGCTCAGGGGAACAGAATTCAGTGTGAGCTCTCAAGTTTTTCCCTGTTCTCAGGGTAGCAACTAAAAATGCCACTTAAGGATTTAGTGCAGGGGCTCAGCTGAGGTGGTGGTGCACTTTTCTGAGATCCAAAGTGCAGGTTGCACAAGCAGGTTGGTGTTTCTTGACATAAGCTCCAATGCTAAATCAAAGTGAGATGATCTGTGTTTCACAGAGACCACTCCTGAGACGGTAATGAACATGAGCCAGCAGACACCACGAGCAGAGTTTTAGCTGCCTGACACAGAACATCCCTTGCCTGCCAACTTCCTGAGCTCCCACAGCTCACATTCGAGTTTGAATTTGTCTCAACAATCTTAGAACCTTTAAAAGACATATTTGAAGCTTTATCTTATCTTTAAACTTTTATCTTACCATTACACCTCAAGTGGAAAAGGCTTGGTTTGGGCACACTTCCAGCAGAAACGTGCCATCAGTCGAGGCTGCTGAGACACCGTTTAGCCCATCAGGAGCTGAAACACTGACGGGTTCAGTCTACAGCGGGAGAGAAATCGTCCCTCCCAAAGCGAACTGAAGGTGTCGCCGGCCGGTTTTTGGAGGGGTCACGCACGAATTGCCCCCGACAGCAATCGAGGGTGGCTCTCGCGGTGGCACCGGGGGAGGACGGCGGTGCGGGTACCGCAGCATCCCTGGGGCCGGCGGTGCGGCTGCCGCAGCATCTCCGGGAGCGGCAGCGGCGGCCGCGGTTCTTCCCCCGCGCCTGGCCCCGAGCGGTGCCGGGCGGGCTGCGGGGACCCCCGGGAGGAGGCGCCGGTGGTCGGTCCGTCCCGTCCCCCTCGCACAGACGGGGACGGGCGGCCGGTGCCGCTGCCGCGGAAGCGCCGCGGGGGTGGGCGGGGGCTGCGAAATGAGTTAATTTTGCTTGGAATAGTTCCTGGCAGGGAAGGAGCTGACGTGTGGAGACACCTCCCGGGGATGAGCCGCCGGCAGGGCCGGGAACGCTCCGCACAGCCGGGCCCGCAGCCGGGACACACCGCGGGCACCGGCTGCAGCTCCCCCGGCCGATCCCTGCGTAATTCCAGCGTTTCCTGTGAGCAGCAGCTACCGGCACATCGCGCCGGACAGGGGCAGCGTGGGGAGGCTTTCAAATGACAGCGCTTTGGGTCATGACATCGCTCAGGGGAAACCCGAGAGTTTGGGGGTTGCTTCGTGGGTCGTTTTTTGTTTCAAGTTAAAAACTCTTCTTGTGCTGCTGGTTTGATTGAACACGAGCAGCGCAGCTCGGCTGCCGCTGGAAATGCCTGTGCGTTGTGTTCCCCTGCAGGAACCCGCGCCCGCCGCTGCTCTCTGGGGATGACAGCGTAGGGTCCCCGCAGGATGGAGTCCCTGTGGGCCCTCCTGGCTGCCTGCCTGGCCCTCCTGCCGGGCACCGCCGCCTGTCCCCGGCCCTGCGCCTGCCACGGCCCCGCCGAGCTCCACTGCACCTTCCGCTACTTCAGCGCCGTCCCCCGGGGCATCCCCCCGGGCGTGCAGCGCATCAACCTGGGGTACGTGTGACCGCGATTTCTAATGTTCTGACCAGTTAGCGTTCAACCCTTTGCAGAGCAATAATTAAGAGTTTTCAGATTTAGAGATAAAAATTAACCAAAGCAATAAATGAATCTGTAGAGCTTAATGTTCTGTCTGCAGCGCTCAGCGGTGGCTGCAGTCACAGCTAGCAAAGCCTAAGACCACCCACACTAAGGGGAAATTCAGGGCATCGAGCACAGGGAAGGTCAGAAGTTCAGAAAGTTTCCAACTTAAATGAATTACTTTCAGATTACCTGAAGAATAGACATCTGTAATGTGGAACTGAGCAGTCTGAAATAGAGAGAATTCAGTGAAAATGAGTACTTTCATTAAAATCTTCAGACTTTGCTGTGAGTTTAGGATGTCCCACAACATTAGTGTCTGTGCTTTCATCTGCCGCGTTCGTGGGAAGTCACACTTGCCTGGCCATGGCAGCCTCCACGGGGGTTCTGTTCCATGTGTGGTTAAAGGAGCAGGGAACAGAATGTGTCCAGGCTTGTCCACTCCCTTTATGCAGTTTCCAGCAAGTGTCCTTTGTCATAAATCAAATGATGAGACCCATCAGCGATATGTGATTGGTCCATGAATCCCTTTTAATACACATAACCTTTGAATCACAGAAAATATAAAAGGAATTAGTAGTGAATTGAATGCTGCCCTGGAAAAGTGACCATGTTTTGTGCTAATATAAAGGAATGACTTGGAATTCCATCTTGACAAGCAGAAGTCCTGCCTACCTTTAGCCATTCCCAAAGAGTCGTTCTTTTCTTTTGGTTGGTTGGCTTTAAAAGGTGTGAAGTGTGGCTGACTAAAGCCTTCTGTTACAGCTACAACAGCCTGCGAAAACTGGACCCCACAGACTTTGCTGGCCTGAAGAAACTGGAGTTACTGATGCTGCACAGCAATGAGATCAGCACGATCCCTGAGAAGGTGTTCAGTGATTTACGTTCATTACAGGTAAGAACTAAATGACCCAATGTTAAATTTTGTTATGACTTAAAACAACTTTCAGTGATAAAGGTAAACAGCCACAGAGTAGCTGACTGCAGCATTTTGTTTTCTTGTTTCTTACCCCATCCATGTGAAAGTTGAGGGCCTTCAAGATCCAGCATCCTAATGGGAAAGGTCTTTCCTTCTCAGGTGGGCACTCAGAGTGTAAAGACTATGATGAACACGCTGGTAGATGGCTGTCAGCAGCATCTTAGCAGGCAACTGCACATGAAACTCTTTCACACAGGAGAAAGAGACGTCTTTTTTACTTTGTCATCAACAGGTCTTGAAAATGAGTTACAACAAGGTCAGAGTGCTTCAGCAGGATGCATTCTATGGCCTGAAGAGCTTGGTACGACTGCATATGGACCACAACCAAATTGAATTTGTGAATCCCAACGTTTTCTATGGACTCACTTCCCTGAGGCTGGTTCACCTGGATGGAAATCTACTCCATCAGCTGCATCCAGACACTTTTGTCACCTTGCGCTATAGCCAAATATTCAAACTGTCCTTCCTGAAGCACATCTCTCTATCTGACAATGTGCTGACTTCACTTCCACAAGAAATGTTTTCCTACTTGTCGGAGCTTGAGAGCATTTACCTCCATGGAAACCCCTGGTCCTGTGACTGCAGCTTGCAGGGCTTCACAGAGTTTGCACAGAGGACACCAGGTGAGTTCAAGGCCTTGTTTATGTTTAATCCTGTTGTAGCATCTTATTCTTGCTGATACTAGTAATTGTCTTTTATCAATTTACTTATTATCCCAGAAAAGACTGGAAGGCAGGTTTTTGTTGGTGTGTGTAATCAGGATAGAGAGATAAATACCACTCATCTTCCCAGATTAATTGTATCTGGTGGCCTTAGCACACGCAGCTTTCCTTAATGGAACACTGTCCTTGGACAGTCCAAAGCTTTTGTGCACCCACAGAATCCACAGGGAAGAAGGAAGCTAACTTTTGTGGAACTGGCAAAAACACGGGCCACTTTGCACTAAATTCTTCAAAAAGGAAATAGGAACCTCAAGGGACTCAAGGGGTTTCTCTGCTGCTGCTGTTCGTATACTTAAAATTTGGTTTTATTTTATTCAAAATAATAACCTTTTAGTATCTATGTAATTTTTAATGCTAAAACTTGTAGTGCAGAACTTGACTCTGGTTTTATTCTCTTCAGATATTATAAAGTGCAGAAAAGACAGAAGTTCTGGTGCCCA
The DNA here is from genome assembly GCA_035583235.1 of Hafferia zeledoni. Lineage (NCBI taxonomy): Eukaryota > Metazoa > Chordata > Aves > Passeriformes > Thamnophilidae > Hafferia > Hafferia zeledoni. The sequence goes on along the minus strand of JAWWEV010000011.1, from coordinate 438,971 downwards.
GCAATGCCCAGTCTGTGCTAGTCCTCAAAATCGTAAAGGGCAAAGCTTAATGGATCTTCCTTCTGCATCTCTCACCTGCAATAAGCCAGTCATACACAACTCCCTGAAATTCAGAAACCTCACAGTGCCAGACGATGGGGATTTCAGTTCTGTGTCTCCCAAGGACTTCATAGCTCCCATAGGATCCGTGGTTTTGAATATCACTGACCAAGCAGGAAATCGAGGCAACTTGGTTTGCAACGTCCAAAAACCTGAAGAAATGTCTCCCATCTCATTTGCCCAAAATGGCAGCAGCACAGTGCTAAGAACCTCACTCTCAGCATTCCTGGTGTGTGGCATTGATTATGGGCACATCCAGCAGCTGTGGAGCATCCTGGCACTGTACAGCAATTCTCCCTTGAAACTGGAGCGGACTGTCCAGGCAACGGATGTGCCTTTTATTAGTTACAAATATAAACAGGTCTACACTGAAAAAGATGAACTTTTCACCAGTATTGAGGCTGACCTGAGGGCTGACCCAGCCTGGCTGATGCAGAGCACGGTAGCGTTGCAGCTGGACAGGACAGCGACCACGCTCAGCACGCTGCACATCCGCTACCTCACCCATGCCCAGGTCAGTCTGCCCAGTGCTGACAACAGCCAGGGGAGGAGTAACTGGGCCCTCATCTCCAGGGATAACAGCACCCAAAGGGAGCACACTGTGCTGGTCGGGGGGACCGTGGAACTGGGGTGCCAGGCAGCTGGGGAGCCAGCCCCTGCCATGGAGTGGGTATTGGCCGATGGGAGCAAAGTGCGAGCTCCTCACATCAGCGAGGATGGGAGAATCGTCGTCCTCAGAACCGGAACACTGACCTTGCGGACGGCTGATGTGTTTGACACGGGGCTCTATCACTGCATTGGCACAAACGGCAAGGATGCTGACACCCTCACATTCAGAATCACAGTGCTGGATCCTCAGGTGGAACACAACAGTGTAAATGGAGCCCAGCTGTCGGCAGCTGCTGGCAGCACACTCCACCTGCCCTGCACATCCACGGCTGCCCCAGACGCTGCCATCACCTGGGTGTTACCTGAGCACACAATTCTTCGTCAGTCTGTAGGAAACAAACGTATTTTTGACAATGGCACCTTGAGAATAGAAGGGGTGACAGAGCAAGATGGTGGCTACTTCCAATGTGTTGCAGCCAACCCGTATGGTGTCGACCTTTTGGTTTTCCAAGTGTTAGTGAGACAAGATGAAACTGCTCCAGAGAAAAAGCTTGGAGCTGTGGGAGAGTGGGAAGAGGGTGGCGGCTCTGGCAATGCACTTCTGGGCTCTGCTGCGGCACAGACACATCCCTCAGCCACTCCAACCTCTCTGACAGCTCACCCAAAATCTACTGCATCAGCATCCAGCAGCTTGGCCAGACAGAGTGCACGGCAAAGGAACAGCCACAGGAAAGCACCTCGCAGGCCCTACAGGAACAGAACAGGCAGGAGGCTCAGGGGACACAGGAGACAGTTTGTTTCCTCAGGCAGGAGAGCTGATCCACAGCGCTGGGCAGCCTTGCTGGAGAAAACAAAGATGAACTCAACATTGACAGACGAACGAGCACAAGTTGCAATGGAGCCACCCATTCAAGTCCAAAAGTTCTCAGAGGCACCTGGAGATGAGGAGACATCTGGTGATCTTGGATCTCCAGAAGAAGAATTCATGATGCCTGTAACAGAGAGAGCCCCAGTACCTGCTCTGGGGAGACCAATGGAACAAGTGGTCACTGCAGGGCCCGAGGGGACTGTGAGTCACACTCCTGCCAGGAAAATCTCACTCCTGGTCACAGAGCCAGTCACTCCCCTACTCTCTCCTTTTCCACAGTCTGTATCACCTGGCAGCAGAAGGCCACAAATATATCCAAAACCTACAGACTCATGGGAAAGATCTGATTTGACTCAAATATCAGCAAACAATGTAAAACAATCATCCATATCAAGTGGAGCAAGTGGAACATCCACACTTTTCCCTGCTGGGCAAAGGCTGGTATATTCTGGGCAAAGTAATAACCAGCATTTAAAATCTGCATCCACGACACCCACAACAGAAGCTACAGACACCAGCAAGGCTGTAACTCCCCAAAACACAGCAGACAAGAAACATGTTTTTACTGAGTCTATTGATAAGGTTTCCACCAAAACGGATCACCAGGTCTGTGTGGTGGCAGTCAGTGCACCAAAACCTGAACTTGGTCCCATTTATTCTCATATTGCTCAGAAGGGAGGAACCGCTAAGCCACCGTTGGCCTTGACTACCGGTACTCATCCGCAAATTCAGGTTATCCAGGACATTCCAACTCCTACGCCCCAGCTCCAGCAGCAGTATGGGAGACAAAGGAAAATTCCTGGTCGGAGACGAATTATTAGACCAGGACGTATCCCAGGCATGAGAAAGCACCAATACAATTTTGGGAGACTGGGCTCTGCCAGAGGAAGTGCAGCTGTGGCTGCAGGTGTACAACTCAATATGAAACATGTATCAGACACACCAACCTTAAATAATTTAAGCAGCTTTATCAATTCATTTAGCCCAGAAGCACCCCTGTCCTCTCCCTCCACCACGAATATGCCATTGGAGCACCCCGTGGGTACCCATCAAAACACATTGTTTCTCAAGGAAGACGAAAACAAACATACTGCAAGGCAAAAAGCTGCTACCACAGTCATGTCTGTCACTACAAAGGGCACTGCCACTACTTACAGCCCTACCAAACTGCTGGGTTTGAAGCCAACAGTTATACCTCTTATTACTCCTCAATCTGACACTAGAATTATCAAAAGTAAAATATTCAGAGTGGGAGGAAAAAAGGGTCAGAGGAGGAAGAGGCCTCCTAAAACATCAGTCCTGCAGCGTATGGCTGCAGCCAGCAGCACTGCAGCCACCCCACCAGTGAGCACAGCCATCCCTGTGGTGACAGTAGTTACATCACCAGCTGTGCCTCCAAGCCTTGCACCTGCAAAACCTCTCCCTGGGAGTATCAGCACAGTCTCCATGACTGAAATGCCAGCACTGAGGATCCCTGATGCCCCAGAGCCACCTCAGCACAGGCCCATGGCAGCCACACAGACGTTGGTGACCCTGGTCACACAGAGGAACACCCAGTCAGCCATGTCACTGCCCAGCAGTCCGACCACTCAAAGCCCCACCATGACACTCCAAACCACACCGGTCACACCAAGGAACACCCAGCTGACCACAGCATCACCGGTCAGTCCTCCCCAGACCCCCACCATGGCTCTCCAAATCCCACCATGGTTGGATGAGCCTCCTGGTGCTGTGAGTGCCCAGCCTGCTGCAGTTGGTGCCACATTAGGGTCAGCACCTGCTCAGCACAGCAGAGCCACTGACAGGGCAGGAGGAGAATCCTACCAGAAAATAGGGGAGAGAGTTATCCAGGAAAACCAGGCAGCACAGCCCACATTCCCAGCAAGAACTGTGTCAAGTGCTCCTGTGGCAGTCACAGATATCACTGTTCCCAGCATTCAGCCTCTCTCAGCTCTGCCAGCCCTGACAGCAGCTGTGCCACCTGCACCTACTGCAAAAACCCACCAGTCTTCACAGGGGGATGTCAAATTCTGGCCCAAGCCACCTACCAAAGGCACAGAGAGGGACAGCACACTGACTGTCAGGACACTGACCACACTGAAGCCATCACAGATTGCAGCTCCGTGGGCAAGGGACAAGGACAGTCCTGTCAGAGGTTGGTCTGAAAGGAGACAAGATCAAGAAACCACCACCCCTAGTCCCATTGCCCTGGGCTCTGTAAGCAGAAACCATTTTGCAAAGCCCAGGATAGTTGGAGGGAAATTGGCTGCTTTCACTGTGCTGGCAAATTCTGACACTTTTATTCCTTGTGAAGCCACTGGGAACCCCCGTCCAACAATACAGTGGACCAAGGTGCCATCAGGTGAGTTTGATAAACCCCTCTAAAATTTACATACCATTACAGTCCTGTAATTTGACAGCTGTTCTGTGTCCCTAACTCAAGCTTTCATTCATTTCAAAGCACTACAAAATACCAGTGAACTTGGAAACAGTGACAGAGATCCCAGCACTAGCTGGAGCATCTAAGTGCTGATTCTGGAATAGCTCTCTAGGGAAATGATAAAAGAATAATCTATATTTAACTAGAGTTCTGTGCTTATTGTGGTAAGATTTCAATATTTTTATGTGTTACCTGCTATTCCAGAACAGTGAGACAAGTGAAAAGAAAAATCTGTGGTAACAAACCCTCAAATCCACTTGCAGCTGTGTTGGGTTTGGACCACAAAGCCCCATCTGCTTTATCCAGACTTTGTCTCTACTGGGAACTCAGCTGTATTCTAACTCTAAAGCTTTGCCATTCTCTATGCAAAATACTCTGATTTTCTTTATGTCTTATCACTACTGTCTTGGTTATTTGGGCAAAGCAGACCAGGGCAGGGAGGGGTTATTCGGAACCAAATGAAACCAGAGGCAGGTTCTCACGTGCTGTGCTGTTGTCCCCTTGTTCCGCAGGGAGCTCTGCCTTGGGGCGCCGCGGGGCTGGCAGGTGGGTGGTGTTTGCCAATGGGACGCTGTCCATCGCCCAGGTGGGTCTGCAGGATGGTGGGCAATACCTGTGCACGGCGACCAACGCACACGGCTCGGCGCGGTTCCTGGTCACTCTGTCGGTGGTGGCACACCCGCCACGCATCGCCGGCAGCCAGCACCGGCTCCTCACCGCACACGCTGGGAACACCGTGGCACTGGCATGCAAGGCTGAGGGCAGCCCCCCTCCCACCATCTCCTGGGTTCTGGCAAATAAAACCCACCTCTCTGAGTCCTCCACAGGAAATGACAAAGTTCACGTGGAAATGGACGGCACTTTAGTTATCCGGGAAGTCACCGTTTATGACAGAGGCCTCTACACCTGCCTGGCCGAAAACCCTGCGGGTGCTGACACACTGATTGTGAAGATGCAGGTCGTGGCAGCCCCTCCCACCATCCTGGAGGAGAAGAGACAAAGTGTGGAAGGAAAGACAGGGGAAAGCCTGAAATTCCCTTGCACAGTGCAAGGAAACCCTCAGCCCACTGTCCACTGGGTCCTTCCTGATGGCACAGTGGTGAAGCCTCTGCAGTGGGTCCACACGAGGCTGTTCCTGTTCTCCAATGGCACCCTCCACCTCGGCAGCATCGCCCCTGCCGACAGCGGGAACTACGAGTGCATAGCCACGAGCTCCACCGGCTCAGACAGGAGCGTGGTCAGCCTCCGGGTGGAGCACAGGGACACGCTGCCCAAAATAGCCATTGCCTCTCAAGGTCTGACTCGGCTGAATTTTGGAGATAAGTTGCTTCTGAACTGCACAGCAACAGGGGAGCCCAAGCCCAGGATCATCTGGAGGTTGCCCTCCAAGGCTGTTGTGGACCAGTGGCACAGGTATGAGTCTTTTTTTTCTCCACCTCATTGGAACTTCAAATAGTATCTTCTGTCATGCTCTTGTAAGAGTATGTTACAGCACTAAAACACTGTGAACTAAATTAGTGTTTAAACATGTAACAGTGGTTACAATATCTGTGCTAATGGCTTGTTGTTATATACTTAATAACAGATGATATCAATTGTCATAAGTGGGTGAAGTCTCTCCCAAACAGTTACCAGTAATATTTGAATTAAGGGAACTGCTGTTATTATGCACTGTCTGACTGTTGCCAGTTTAGGGGACAACTTATTTGTAACAGATTTGCAAAGTAGGGCTCTGGAGGAAGAGGCTACTGTAGTCTCTGCCAAGTCCACCTCTGAGGGTCTCCTCTCATCCCCTTCCACAGTAACACTTCATCTTTTCTTTGGGAGACAAAGCCCCAGCTCAGGGTATTTCCATCAGATTCAACATGCACACATCCACGTTAACACTGAAGGTGACAATGACATCAGGTTAGGACCCACCGGGTGGGCAGGTGGTGTGGGCACAGTGCCTTTGGAGAAAACCTGTGTCATGCCGTGCTGTTGACACCCACAGTCCCTTCCACTGTCCAGTATTGACCCCCAGCACCCGGTTACACAATTCGTTTCTTCTCTCTCCCCCCACAACAGAATGGGAAGTCGGATCCATGTCTACCCCAATGGATCCTTGGCTATCGAGGCGGTTACTGAAAAGGATGCAGGTGACTATCTGTGTGTCGCAAGAAACAAAATTGGGGATGATCTGATACTGATGAAAGTCAGCATCACAATGAAACCAGCCAAGATTGACCACAAACAGCACTTCAAGAAGCTGGTGCCGTATGGCAAGGATTTCAGAGTGGACTGCAGGGCCTCAGGGTTGCCCACACCAGCAATATCCTGGGGTCTGCCAGACGGGACGTTGGTCAACAATGCGATGCTGGCAGATGACAGCGGGCACAGGTCTAGCAGGTATGTCCTCTTTGACAATGGGACTCTGTACCTCAACAAAGCTGGAGTGGCAGAAGGAGGAGATTACACCTGCTATGCCCAAAACACTCTGGGGAGGGATGAGATGAAGATCCATGTCACAGTCATCATGGCAGCCCCTCAGATAAAGCACAATTACAAGACATATATTACAGTGTCAGCTGGAGACACGGCAGTGCTGGACTGCGAAGCTGCTGGAGAACCCAGGCCACAGATATTCTGGTTGCTGCCTTCCAATGAGATGATCTTCTCATCCACAGACAGACACTCCCTCCACACCAATGGCTCTCTCTCCATCAGCCACGTCAAACTGCTGGATGCTGGGGAGTACATGTGTGTGGCTCAGAACCCCGGTGGGGATGACACCAAACTGTATAAGCTGGATGTGGCTGCTAAACCTCCTATCATAAATGGTTTATATGGGAACAAAACAATCATGAAGGTGACAGCAGTGAGGCACTCAAAGAAACACATCGACTGCCAGGCAGAAGGGACACCGCCCCCTCAGATTATGTGGGTCATGCCTGATAACATTTTCCTAACAGCCCCATATTACGGGAGCAGGATTGTAGTGCACAAAAATGGGACACTTGAAATCCGGAACATCAGGCCTTCAGACACAGCAGATTTTATCTGTGTGGCACGTAATGATGCAGGAGAGAGTGTGCTGGTGGTGCAGCTGGAGGTCACAGAAATGCTACGGCGACCAATGTTCAAAAACCCATTCAATGAAAAAGTAATAGCAAAACCTGGAAAAACTATCACACTGAACTGTTCTGTGGATGGAAATCCTCCCCCGGACATAAGCTGGATGCTGCCCAATGGCACGTGGTTTTCCAACAGCATCAGGACATCCCAGTTTCTCACAGAAAGCAGCGGGACCCTGACCATCTATAATCCCAGCAGAGACCGAGCCGGGCGGTACCGCTGCGCTGCCCGAAACAAGGTGGGCTACATTGAAAAGCTGATCATCCTGGAGGTTGCCCAGAAACCCAACATCCTCACTCGCCCTGCGGGGCTGGTGAAGGGTATCAGTGGGGAGCCGCTGGTGCTGCACTGCCTGGCTGATGGCAGCCCCCAGCCCCGCACGGCATGGACGCTGCCCGGGGGCCGCGTGCTGGACCGGCCGCAGCTCAGCGCGAGGTACCTGCTGCTGGAGAACGGCACCCTGGTCATACGGGCAGCCACTGCCCACGACGGGGGCAGTTACCTGTGCAGGGCCCACAACGACGCCGGGGATGCCTCCATCACCGTCCCTGTCATTGTCACAGCCTATGCCCCGCGGATCACGGGCAGACCCCCGCCCGCCCTCCACACTGTGCCAGGGGCAGCAGTCCAGCTCCACTGCGTGGCACTGGGAATACCGAAACCAGAAATTACCTGGGAATTACCTGACCGCTCCGTACTCTCTACAGCTCACCAGGGCCGAGGATCTGGGGGTGAGCTGCTTCATCCCACAGGGACTTTGCTCCTCCAGAATCCCCAGCCCTCCAATTCTGGCACTTACAAATGCACGGCGAGGAACCCCCTTGGCAGTGACTTCGCTGTAACATACGTCCACGTCATCTGAAGTCAGAAATGCAGCAGGAACAGTGGTGAACACAGGCTGCAACTGGACTGAGGTCATCCTTGGGATGAGTTTAATCAAAGGCAGCCAGAGGCATGTGAGAGCCTGAACACATTCACAGTGCTCAGTCTGCAGTGACTGGGCAAAAGGAGAGAGGAAGGGGAAAATTAGCTCTGGCATTATTAGCTAGCATTTGTTCTCTCCATGTTCAAGGAATTTAAATTAAAACAAATTTAATTTTTTGTCTGCCAGCAAACATGGACTATCAAACAAAATTTACTTGCTGGAAATGTACACAGAGAGCTCCTGTATGCATAGACTTTTTCACATCAGTTCAATACTGCCCACCTGGTATGACTCACAAGCACAGGTCACAGAGGGCAAGAACATCTGGGAACCAAAGAGCAGGCTTATTGGGATGCAGACTACCTTCTTAATGTGTTTTAATATTTAGTATATTTTTTAAATAAATATTCAATGGTGAAACAAGTAGTGAAGTATTTTTAATAGTACAGCTCTACGTGCCACAATCTTTTCTGCAGAGCTGTGTGGTGACACAGACCAGTTTTGGACTCAGTTTGGAATAAGAGAGGGAGCTCTGCTCAGCACTGTTAAGCCAAGGCATATAGACTGGGTGTAGAACCATTCCAGCTTGGCATCATTTTCTTATTGTCACAAAAGCATTTTTTAAAAGTTTCTCACTAGAAAACCATTGCATGAATTTGCATCTCAGTTTAGAATTGTGATTTCTCAACTCAGCAGCCAGGTAGGTCTAGGAAGGAACCTCTTTAGCTGACAGAAAAACACTTTATGATAGGAAATGGCTACCTGCCCATTTCACACTGATCAATCACAGAATGGTCTGCTCAAACTGATTTTTTTAAATATTTAAGTCACTTAATAAAATAACCAAGGTTCAGAGTTTCGGGACCCAAAAAGCACCAAATTCATAAAATCTGCAATAACATTCTTCAAATAGGCTCACAAGTCTGTACATTGAAATCCAGTTAAATGCAAAAGTAACCCCAAACTCCTACCTTGTGACATATTCACATCAACTGCAACACAAAAAATAATGATGGAAATGAGAACTCATGTCTGCTGTCTGGCAATGACTAGTGCACTGAATTTCCAGTGTCCTGTTCCTCAGTGCAGAGGTGCCCTGGTCCCCTCCAGCCACCGTCAGAAGTGGGAGGGGTGCCCGTACTGGCTCCCCCTTTGCTGTGCCTGGTTACCTGGTGGAGAAAGCAAAGAGGGTGACTCTACCAAAGTACAGAGTAATACCTGCATTTGGTGCAGTGGTGGCAAACAGCCAGTACATCCCTCCTCCACCTGAGGTCAGAGGCACTCACTTCCCTGGAGACTTTTCCTGCAGAGGACTGGGGAAGGTGAGGGGGCCCAGCCACAGCCTTGTGGGTGACTGGGGCTGCTCTGGGGACCAGCAGGACCCTGTGGGGTGCCCCAGAACCGGGGCTTTGGTGTCACATCATGCTGGGACAGGCAACCACTGTCAAGAGGTGAATGACGTCCATGTATGTCTGGCAGCAGGTAAATAGGAAAAAGGTCTCCAGAAAGAGAATTCCATGTTCAGATACACATTTCCATATGTCTGGGCACACACTTCCAGGAGAGCTGCCTGGCCAGTCTGCTGCTGCTGCTGGGTCTGCTGCCAGCCTGGCCTTGGGAACTGCAACAGGAGTGGGAAAGGTGAAAGGAACCACAGGGTGCCCACACCAGGACAGGTAACCCTGGGGTGCTTGGGTGGTGCCACCCTGGCACAAGGGCCAGGAGGGGAGTAGGGCAACGAGAGCATCCTGACTGGGGTTTAACAGCACAGCAAGGACACGGGCAGCACCCTTCCAGCTCACAGAACATCTGAAATCTTCCTTCCCTGAAATCTGACTGTTCAGCCTGGAGAAGAGAAGGCTTCAGGGGGGCCTCACTGGCCATGTCATTAAGCACAATGTGATTAGGACCCCCAAACCCAGCCCCTACCATCCATCTCTGACTCACTCTCAGGTCTCTCAGCTCTACAGATCTGCCTCCTAAATCCCAATTTTTTTTCCCTCTCATTAGGTCTGCTAAAAACCCACATGCTTCTAATTTTAATTAAGTGATTCTTCTGCACAAGGATACATGATGCAGTTTGGAAACCTGAGGTGCTGAATAAAACTGCAGTAATCCTGTACCCTAATAATTCCGTGGGCACTACAGAAACCGCCCGAGCTTTGCTCAGCAAAACCTTGTGCCTACTGAAAGCAGTTTCAGCATTTTACAAGACTTCAGCATCTTTTCCCTTTCTGAAACCAAATCCTTCACTTAAAATATGTTGTGCAATCTCCTGGTTACCAGGCCATAGTAACTGCTGAGGTTAGTCAAAGGCATTAGACTACACCAGTGGTTTTGGGAACACAAACCCAACCCACAGCACCTTCTGCTGTGCAAGTGTTGGCAGAGGAGCCTGTGCTGGGCAGGTGCCCATTGCTGTGACACTCACCCAGCAGCTTGTTCAAGATATAAAAACGATTAAGAAAAACTCAAAAATAGATGAAAATTATCTAAGATTAATGTTTTTAAACTTACAGGCTGCAATTTCAGCATTACTGTATTTTTTCAACTTTTCTAATTATCCTCACCTACCTTAAATATGTTTGGAAAAACTGTGGATGCAGGAGATGAATAAGCATAACAAGACACATCAGTGGATGTGTCCAGGAAAATTGACTTGGTAGTGACAGTGATGGGGTAAACTCCCTAAACTATCAAGGGCTCCAATTCAGCAGAAAGTTGTGTCTCAAGAGTAATTCAGTTTGTTCAGCTGTCTCCATGCACCTCTGGTTTATGAGTAGCAATATCATTTTAAAGTATCTTTAAAAAATAAACCCTGGTGTCTCACTGTGCAGGGCACAGCAGTGCCTCAGCACTCCCTGGCAGCTTGGTGGCACTTGGGGACCGTGATCCTCTGAGAGCCTCAGGGACACTACAGGGGACAAAGGCACCATCAAGGGGCAGGAGGAAACCCAGAGTTTATGGAACACAGGAAAAATAAAGGGACTAAGACATCAAAAGGCCTTTAAAGGTAGCTGGCCCTAGTTAACCAATATTTGGGGAATTATTGCAGTGTAACTATCAGCTGGCTGCTGACTGTGAGCCAGGCAGGACACACAGCCCCAGCATGCAGCAAAGCCAGTGTGCTGCTCCTCAGACTGAGGGGTTCCACCAACCTGCTGCAGAGTCTGTGCCTGCACCTGCTGCTGCAGGAGCCGCTGCTGCTGCTCTTGGTGCAGGAGCTTCCTGTGGAGCAGCTGCTGCTGCTGTGGGAGCCCATGGATTGGGGGCAGCTGCGTCCTGGAGCCCGAGCACTGCAGAGTGTTGGTCAGGGCTTGCTTCGTGGGCACTGGGACAAAGCAGCCTGTTGGGGCCACCCTGGAACCACCTGGAAACCACACGAGACACAAATGCATCCTCTGCCTTCCCTAAGAGCATTGCTGGCACAGAACGCTGCTGAGCCATCAGCTCTGCACAAGGATGATAAACACATCTCTGTCATGGCATAGTCTGGATTAGAACACATCTCTGGCCTAAAAATTTCAATGGGAAAAGTAACTTTGGAGACTGCCACTTGTAAGTGAGAATGAACAGTACAAAGGCTGTGGGCTGCTGTATGTTCTATATCACTATATCTCACTATTACTGCTGAAAAAAGTTTCATGTCAGACCCAAAGCATGACACTGACAGCTCAATATGTCAAGCCAATTTTATGAGATGGCAGCAGTTCATGCACTCTCTGCTATTTGATAAAAATCATGTATCTCTGTCAGACTTACAAAGGTAATCTTACACATTTTATTTCAAAAGCAGCATTTCCTTAAACTTTTTAGCCATTCTCTGGTATAGTCTGAAGATTTTTACACAGTTAAAATACAGAGTAGCTGTATTTGGAGCTTCAGAAAAAAATATATAACATTTGTAACTGGGAAAAAAATGGTTAATTTCTCCTGCATAATTTTGGAAAAGCCTTGATAGTGTTTCTAAAATCATAACAAACTGCTGCCCTCTGGAGCCAGTAAATGCTTATTAAACTGGAATAAACAAGGCAATTCTACACAAAGTTAAGCACCTTTCAGAAGTGCTGAAAAAATATGAGCCCACATCTAGCAGATGGTAAATTAGTCACCACAGCTCTTGGTATGAATAAAAGAAGAAATAACTCAAAGAGCCTTTGTTCCTTTAATCGTCCCTCTCTCATTTCACCCCACGAGCTCTTTCACTGCCACCACAGGAGCATCTTGTGGTTCATCTACCCAGAAAGTCCAACAGCTTCACAGAGACAGAGCCACAACTGAAAGCAGAAAACCTCTTTGAGAACCCATGGCTACTGAAGGAATCAACCAAACAGCACCAGTGGACACAGCCCATGGCAGAGAGCAGCAGAACAGAACGTGGCCACAAGTCAGGTTTGTCACAGGCCCAGTGACACCCGCAGGGCTGTGGCCCCAGAGCCCACTGTATCTGCAGAGAGGGGCTGACTGGGCAGGGCCCCCCAGGCTGTGCCCCCCCAGGGCTGCAGGGGCTGGGTGAGCCACAAGATGAAGTCTGATAATCCCCACTGAGAGCTCCAGGCACATCCCACCTGTGGGTACCTGATAAGCAGGTACCTTCTGCAGGCTGGGGCCAGGTGGAGCACAAGGACAGCTCACTGTACCAGGATAAAAGGAACAAGAAGAACAGCTTCAGTGGGCACTGGGAGGGCATCCACAACTTTCATGATCCTGCCCAGGAACACCTGCACTTCACAGGCTGTACCTGTTGGCTTGAGTTCCTACACTTCAAAACTCAAGGAAACTGAGATGAAAGCAAACATTTGCTCTTGCCTGTTCCTCATCAGTGGAGTCAAACCCCCAAACCCCACAATCTTGTTGCCCTTGGTGTCGATCAGGGAACACATGGGCTCACAGGCCACGATGTCACAGGTCAGCCCGGGCGGGGCACAGCTGCCAGACCTTGCTGATGCCCTCAGACCTCCTGTTCTCCAGCTCCTTCTGGGGAACAAACACAGCCATGGGCCAGACAGAAAGGGGGAGAGGAGAGAACATGACTCTGCTTTCACTATTAGACATGTCCAGTCTTTGGATGAATCATTTCCTTGTACTTTTACTAAATTTAAGCAAGTGCCTTTGCAAGGTTTTTTGGGGTTTCCTCTTTGTTTAAAGAATGTAAGTTTTCTTTTCATCTCTTGTTTAAACACAATGTAGAAAACACATAATACAAATTTAGTGTCTCAAACAGGAATAAAAGTAACTGTCTTGCAGAGTCTCCAGTTTTAATTGACAGAAGAAAATCCTAGAAGTACCTTCCCACCTCCACATTCCTGTAATTTTATTTTCTTCTTTTTCTCCTTTTTAGAACTAGGAATGTTTTAGTCTCTCATCTATTTCCAAGAGGCCTTTCCAGACACCAGGAATGACATGATTAAAAAATGAGGACAGAAAGCAATTCAAAGGAAATGTTGAAAATTACAAGACATGACACAACACTTAATTTCTTCACTAAATTCATGTAAGCCCTTTTGTTCTCCTCAGGCCCTCCCTGGGAGGTGTTTGACAGGCCTGAGGTGTGTCCCATTGATGAGGACCTCCAGCATATCCAGCACGGTCGTGAACAATTCGCTGGGAGTGAAGGCAACTGTTACCCTGGGGAACTACAACTGCCAGGAGATCCAGGGGCAGATATTCATGGCAGAGGCCCCAAGGGCAGACCCTCCCCAGGCTGGGGTTCTCAGGGCTTTCTGGGCACAAACACACCCCCCTGAGCTCCACCATGCTCAGGCAGGTGGACTGTGAGGACGTGCACACAAATCTTACCCTAAACCCCAGCTCAGAGCCACAGACAGCACAAACTGCCAACAGAGGGATTAAGAATTACAGGCTCTGACTCAGGAGAGCGCTCAGGCACTGCATAGGTATAGAAGGGTGTGAATATTGCCTTCAGAGCTTTCCCAAATGGAGGTGCCCCCACCCCAGGCCAGCACAGAGCCCCTAAATCCCACTCGAGCTTTAACAGGTTAAAAAAATCCCTAACAATAACATACACGCAACCTAAACCTCCAGCTCCAGGGACACAAATTAGCTGTTCAAGCAGAGCAGACATACATGTTGGTCTGCAGATCCACAGTCCCTGAGGTGATGATCTGGGGCAGCAGAAGGGCCCAGCCTGTGGTTCCCTGGGTGCTCCTCTGCACTGTGTCAAACATGCCACCCCCCTGCACAATAACAGGTCAGGCAGGAGGGCTCTGCATGTGCCAGGGCAGCTGCTCCCCCTGGGCTGCCTCTGGGGTTGGGATCCCCTGGGGACAAACAGCTATCCAGTCCCCCAAGGAGCTGCACATTCTGGAGCTCCTGGCTCCGTACCACCTTCTCCAGAGTAGCTGCTGCATCTTTTCATAACACCAGGACAACCACAAGGTTTTGTTACCAGGTTGAGGTGCAGTTGTAGGGCCTTGTGCATCATCTGCCTGGCTCTGACATCAGCCTAGTACTGCCCTTCCCTCCAGTTACTGAGGATCTAAGAAAAAGCACTGGATTAATGTTGATTTCCTCCTGTAATGTTCTCCTTTAAAGTATTTGTGACCATTACCTATTAGGAATCATAAAATATTATGGACCTTTTTATCCTCTTGCCTGTTTAGGCTTTGAGCAGGTTGAACAAACTGGTGGGAGGCAAAAGTTAATTTGTAAAGAGCTGATGATCTGCTGTCAGTGGAGTGACTGTATCTTCCTATTGCAGAAAATAAAAATCAGCTTTGTTATGCATTTCTTAATTATATTGTTTGAAACAGCCTATTGTAAGTCAATAGATCTCTTGCACTGGATGAGCCTCTGAGTGGGATGTCTGGATGAGAACCATCCAGAAGCTGGACTAGCTGCATTTCAGGGGAGAACCAACATAGCAAAAGGAAACCCCAAGTGGCAGAAACTGGGGAAAAAAACATCAAAGGAATGAATTTCACTGGGATGTGGACCTGTGTCATGGCCTGACCTGAGCCAAGGGGAAATATGGGGAAAATGTCATACAGGTACCACTTCTCACTGTCACAGCAGGTCACAGAAACTAAAGTCAGAGAAAAACATGACCCACTGCTCTGGGCACTGGAAATGATCAGTTTAAAGGCACTCTGAAGGAGCTGCTGGAGGTTGGAGTGTGAGCTGGGTGGGAGCAAGAATGAGCAGAGGCTGTGAGCAAGCACGAGAAACTCAAGGGAGCTGCAGTCAATGGCCAGGCTGGGACCAGAACAGTGCTTTTTGAAATATGAGAAACTCAATCTGTGTCAGGTGGGCAAGGTGACAGGTTTTCCCAAAGGAGGACACTTTCAAACTTACAAAAATTTTCTAGGCCCAAGCTAGGGTCTGGGAAGACTGTTCCTCTCAGGATCAAGACCTTTATTGGTTTTTTCCTGGAAAGAACTGAAATTAGACTCCATTATTCACACTCAAAAAAGGAACAAACACCTCCCCATTCTCTCCTCCTTGGACTGCTCCTTTTGGCACACCACTGCACCATAATTTTCCTGGTTTTACACCATCATATACACATAAAACTGCTGACACACACACACCTAACAAAGGGTGCTCATGGTTCTGTGCTTGTTTTACCTGAGTAACTTGATTCTGCAGGGATGTGAGAAGCCCTTCCCGTTGCTCATCCTGTCCCTTGAGGCAAGTGAGTACTAGTGACAGGAAAGGTTGCTGGCTCAGCAGGGACATGCTTTAGGAGAAGCAAACACAGCACTGCATTAATTAAGTTAATTTGATACTTCCCATCTTCTCTCCCTTCCTTGTTGCGTCTGCATTTTTTCCCCTGAAGTGGCATTGCTGCATCTGTGTCTGTTTCTGTTTTAGTCAAAGTCCTGCCAGAGGAATTAAAGACAATGCCCCAGGAAGGCAGAGCCCCAGCAAACCCAGATACGGGTGTTGACTGAAACCCCCTGGTTCAGGAGCACCCTGAGTGACCAATAACTGCCCATAAACCTGAAGACCTGACCCAGGAACAGAGCAGGTTATTTTAAGGCTAGTTTGATTAACCAGGGATATCATTTTAGCAGAAATAAGACAGCCAAAGTTTCTGATCCATGCCACTGGTCTGAAGTGAACCCCAAGGAAGTTTCCTCTAGAAACTCTGATTAGAACAAGAGCTGCCTGAATTGGTCTAAAATTCCAACATGGGCTTAATTCAATGGAACTTATAGCATAACCCCAAGAAAGTACAAAAACATTGCAGGCAGAACATTTTACTGAAGGAAAATCAGTAACTGTTAAGTTATTAAAATTCTCACACATTTGGAAAGCTAGTAATGAGTTTAAGCTTAATTCTCAACAGGAAGCAAGTGACATGACAAGGGTGGGATCTTTTTTGGTGAGCAAAGTGGCCTAAGGGAAGAGACAAGTGCTCTAACTGTTCCTTTCCATCTCTAACATTTCTCCTCACTGAGCTGCAGCACAACCTATGGCAGATGAGTTCCACATTTCTTCCTCTGAAACCAATGGTATTTCTGCAGACTGACACCTGAACGCTGTTTGGAGTTGATAAAGTTTTGTGAAGCCAAAATCCAGTCCTCAGTAAACTCCTCCTTCACAAACACGGTTTAGCTCTGCCTGCAGAGGTTCCCCAAAGTCCCACCTTTTTTGTTTCTATCTCTTTCCTTCTTAGAAGATGACTCCAAATGCTGCCCCTTCTCCAGCTCCTCTCCTGCAGCTTTCAAGACCCTGCCTTGAACTGAGGTGGGCAATTTGGTGATCAGGGAGGCCACCAGCCACACTCCTTGCTGCTCAGAAGAACTAGGAGCAGGACAAACCTATTTCAGCCAAAATATGCAGGCAGTTTTGCAGCCAGTATTACCTGCTACAAGGCTGAACAGCCTCAATAAAGCAGAGGTACAGAGCATCTGCAGTAACTAGTGAGAACTGAGCAGTCACAATTTCTGGTGTCCAGAAAGTTCAAGAAGAGCAATTATATTTATTGTTAAACAAAAGTAAATAGAAGGACCCTTCAGGTAACTATTTCTGTACATTCCTGGTTCAAGTGCAACACAGCCTAGGCAATTTACACACGATTAAGCATCATGTTGGCTAAAAGAGTTTAAAAAGTGCTACAAAAAATACCTTAGGAATGTCTTTTTACCATTCTGTCTTGTATTACTTGTGTCAGCATGTCCAGCAGAGTTTGGACTGAAGAGGCCTGTGCCAGAGTTAGAAGGGTTGTTTAGCTCAGCCAGTTGCTGAAACACCTCTATTGTCACCTTTGCGATATTACCCAACAAGTTGTTCATTTCAGCCACAGCCCCAGAATGCTACAGTAAAACACAAGTACTCTGGCACATTCATGGCATGTTTGCTCAGGGACTACGTTAAAATTAAACATACTTTTTTGCACTAAATATTTATATAAGGAAGTTTGAAAACTAATACTCACAGGCTCCTTCGTGCACTGTTTGATCATCAGCTGCAGCTCCAGCCACGACTGCCACAGAGTCCACTGGTCTAAATTCTAGGGAACAATTAGTGTTACACATGTTAATTGTTAATAATATTAACACTAAAGTCAACATTTTACAGGTCTGAGGAAAGAAGCTTCCCACATGGAACTCTTCACTCTTTGAGGAGCTGACGTAGCTGCCAATTTTGTCATCTCCTGGAGAGCAGAGGCACAGGGTGAACCCCCAGCCCAGCCCCACACCCGACCCCAGGGACAGACCCTTTGGGGCACCAGGAGGGGGGAGCTGAGCAGCACTGAGGCCATCACATCAAACAGGGCAGCACAGGCTGACTCTGAACATCACCAAAGTACTGGCCCCTGGCTTCATGTTGCAAAGCATCTTTTTAGCAGGTGTTTCAGAAGTAGAAAAAGGTTTATACAAATCAAACACAACTGAAGCCACCACAAGCTCAAAAGGAAAAGGTGAATGAAAGGAATTGTTTTAGCAGATAAGGGAGAGTTGAGTTATTGGTTCTTCTCAGATGCTCCTTTTCCAAGTCAAATCTCTTACTTTGATTTATTAACATTCCATAGATCAAGAGACAAGTTTGATCAGTGGTCCCTCAGCCACTCAACCCCTCAACCTTTCTATGAGCCCACATCTGTACTCAGGAAGGATGAGAGGGAAGAACCTGACAGGCAAATGATACAATGAAGAGAGTGGCACCAAGGCCACATGAAGCTAAAGCCATCACAGAAAGCTCTGATAAACCTGGAGCAGCTTCCTCAGCACTGAACTGCAACAGCTGTTGGAGATCTTTCCTTAAAGCAAGTACAATTTTTAATTTACTAATGAAGGGTGCCAGCAAGAGACCTCTAAAACTAGAATAGTTTATGTCTATAGGAGGAGAAGTGCTGCAGAAAAGGCACAAACAGTGTGCCCAAACCTTCCCTTGTACTTCTCTGCACTAGGCAGTGTCCAAACCATGTTCCTGCAGAGATGAAACCACAGGTGTTCACATCACACACCATTAATGAAGAAACAATCCCCAAACTCAGCACTATGAATAGTGAGAGTACATAGATGATGGCCATAAACATATTTCAAGTTCACTACCAAATCCATCAGTCTATCCCAGCTAGCTCTGCTTGTAACTTCCTTCCCCAGTACAGTCACAGTATTGGGGATCATGGGGGGTTTTGAAAGTTCTGAGGCCCAGGCTGTCCCAATGGCACTCTGGCTGGAGGTACACCCTGCAGGCATGGCCATGTCTGGAACATCTTGCTTATTTAACTGGACATTTACTTAGCTCCAAAAATACACCTCCCCAGAGGTCACAAGAACTGAAACTGAACCTGAGCCAAACCAAAGTTCCAAGGCAGTTTCTTGGTTGGAAAACAACACTCACCATTCATGGAGAGCTGCTCAGGGTGATGCTTTTACAACTTCTACAACGGCAGACACTCAGGATTTGTGATAAACACAGAAAAATATGGAGAAGCTTATCTGAGACCCTATTTCCTCTCTGTATTTGAGAGGGACTCGCCTGCGTTTGAACATACTGGGACTCAGAGGTGGAGGTCAGGGTCAACATCTGAAATGGTCACATCAGCTCGAAGTCTCTGCACTGGGGCTGACTCACCAGGGAAAAATCTGTCTTTAACCTGGAGTTGCACTCCCCCTGTGCTGCAGGAGCAGGGACAGCAGTCACATTCTTCCCTTGTCCTCAGAGTTTTCCTTCCCTGGGAGCATTCCCAGGGGAGTGAACTAGCACGAGCTGTTTTCCACCCTAACACGTCACACAGAACCCTGCACGCTCTTACCAAGCATCAAAATTGCTTTCAAAACTGCAAACACAGCTCCCACTTCAATGCTGTTGTGAGCAGCAGCCAAGAGGTGACGATCACAGGAAGAATGAATTCCAGGAAATTATTTACCTACAGAGAGAAGAGTAAACTTTGTTAAAAATGGGTGTTATTTACCAACTAACATTTCCTTTGTATGAATTCCTCCTCAGCTAGACAGCTACAGAAGTACAAGAATTGAAAGAACTGAATCTTCTGAATTTGAAAGTGCAGCCCAACAGGTAAGTCATTAAGTCAACTGGGAGATGTGGTTATGATGGATTAATATCAAAAAAAGCTATGGGCACTGAAATAGAAAAAAAGAGTCTGTTGATTCACTGTGTCCACATGAACAGTGAATTTAACCACTATGAGATACTGAAGCCTGTTTTGGTTTTGACTTCGCAGATTTAGGAAATTACTTCCCTGCCTTCATCTGCATGACAAATGAGGCAGAATTAAGTGCTGTAACTGCCTGTTGCACAGTCACACTTAGTTCTGCAGCTCAGCAGCCTGCAGAAGGCAGAGAGTGCTTTGTCTAAGCTGAAGGAGGAGATGCACAGACTGCAAGGCAGGGAGGGAGAGGGGAAGAATGAATCCATCACCTCTCTGAGGCAGTTAACTGAGCCAGATGTAAGCAAGGTCTGTAATGTGGCCACGTTGTGTTTGATGTGTTTTATTCCTATGGTTCAGCCATGACTTTTCCTACCCATTCAAATCTACTTCTGCTTCTAGGGAAGCCATGCCTGTCTGTTCTCAGTCAGTATTCCTCACAGCTTTTGCTTGGTTTTCTCAAATATGTAAAAAAGCTCATTAATTTATGGTCAGAAAAGAAATTACTATTACTTTTAGATGGAAGAATTTGACACCACTGAAGACCTGACTTTTCTTTCAATTTTTTTCCTCATGGATATAATCTTGTTATCAAATTTGCTGAAATATTAGAAGTCACACATATATAACACAGGTTATCCCCAGCCTGATTTCCTTTTAATTGTTAGGTGCTTTTTCCTTGCCTTTTTACTTTTTCTTTTTGTCTGTGGCAAACATACATGCATCAGACGTGAAAACTGTCACATTAAAAGAAAACAGAACTACCTTAATATACTCTGAGAGCGAATTTTCTTGTGTGCCTTCTGTTGGACAAGATGCTTTATTATACCCTATTTGAAATCACATTTACTCTCTGTTTCCATGCTCAGCTCCCAAAGGGCATTATGTGTATCTCTGTTAGTGTCTGTGTCCCTGCTGTTCTTCATCACTGCCAGGTGTTGATAATGAATAAGTTTCAGCAAACTCCTATAGTTTTAACTGCATCCAAACCATTTCCTAAACCAGTATGAATCGTTGGTATCAACTCCTCACTAGTGAAATGTGCAATTTTGAACTTGCACTACGCATATTTTTACCCCTGAAATGTGTAGCCATCAAAACCCAGTTCTGGGTTCACTTTCTGCAATGAAAGGACCAGGCCACAGGCAACTCACCTGTTTCCTGGGAAAAGAGGCACACCTGGGGTGTCCTGAAGAGATGTAGGAGCAGCCAATAGGTCATCCTGGCCCCAGGCTCAGCATCTTAGGAAAAGCACACGGCCATGCCTGCTCCTGTTGAAGAGACACTCTAGTACTCTGCATCATCCAGAACAGAAAACATTTACAAAGGGAAAACTTTTAAGCACTGCTCAAATTTTACATTAACCCTGAAGATGCAGGAAGAAGTAAAAACCAGCCAGAAATCTCATGAAAAGTCTTGAAAAGTCAAATGGATACAGGACTGAATTTGTGTTCTGCATTTTGTATTGAATGGAAGCCTGACTGCCCCTCTAAGGAAACCCAGGGTAAATAAATAGGCGTCACAGGTATTTAAAAGATCCTGAACTTACATCCCCATTGCAGAGCAGATCACTGAGCCCCCAGACGTGGTTTGAGGAGCAGCACAGAGCCTTCACCACCCCCAGCCATTCCCAGCTGAGCACCGGGCAGCTCTGCACACAGGTTTCCTATGTCATTGACCCTGGAAAGGAGAGAAACACTCATACAGAACCCAGGTATTCTGCAAACAGTAAATATTTAGGTCAAAGCAGAGCAGTGCTTGGCACAAGAACCACTGTTTCCTTACTTAAGGTGGAGATTCATATCCCAGTGTGATTAGGCTACTGTGTGTATACCCCAGAGTCACTCCATGGTGGACAGCCTGGGAAAAACCTCTCCAGCAGCAGTGTCAGCAACAGGGGTGCGTGGGACCCTCTCCCCAGCCCCAGGTCACTCTGGCAGGTCACTGCAGGAGCCCTCCCCACTGCCAGGCCAGCAACACCATCAGGAGGGAAACAAGTCACAAAATCAACTGGCACTAATGCATTTGACTTCACAGATCTCACTCTGTGGAACATGGGATTTGGGGCACAATTCTGGGTTATGATTCTGCAGCAAAGACAGAAACCCAGTGAGTGGAACACAAACCCTCACCAAATCCTCCAGGCTCTCATGGCCACAGGGACACCCCTGGCACCCCGACAGTCACTTGCAGCCACCCCATGGGCACAGGGACACCCCTGGCACCCCAACAGTCCCCTGCAGCCACCCCATGGGCACAGAAAGGGAGGGCCAGTCAAAGCAACACCCAGTACAGCAGCAAAGCAGCCTCTGAGACAGCACCTCTACCAGAAGCAGTGCTGGGGGAGTGGTCAGGAGACAAGATTTCAAAAAGGAAAAAAAAAAGTGAAAGAATTACTTAGAAAAAGGAAGTTTAGGGAAGATTAGTAACTGTTCCAGGCACACGAAACCACACACGCTGCTCTCTCAGTGCCACCCACTCAGGAGACACTGCAGGAGAGACCAGAGCACAGCAATTCACAGAGGGTGAGTCTCTAAATATGGACATTTATGAATTGTAATTTATCATTGCTTCAACTTGACTGAGAGAAACAGCAGAGCTTACAGCAAGCTAAAAGGGAGCTCAAAATGTTACTGTGAACATCAGCTGGTTTGGGTGTTTCAACTGTAGCAAGGAAACCAAGAAGCAGATTAATGCAATGCTATTACCTTACACACAGCTGTTTAAAAATGTATACATAAATTTTAGTAAAAGTTTTCAGGAATTTCTAAATCTCTTTGTCAAAAAAGGTGCTTCAAAACAAGCACTGTGTATCACATATTTAATATAAGATTTAATACCTTGTATATCTATACATTGCTAGATGCTGTTTTGATTTGCTATTGTAAATTAGTATTAATAAAAATGTTTAATTTTTATTGTGTTACTAAACTTTAGGTTTTAAGCAGCAAATTAACATAAAGCTAAGACATTTCTGTAGTTCTCCTATATTTCCTATTTCTTGGCATAGTGTTTGTCATATTAAAATGTTACTGTTCCCATGTAAACCTGTTAAAATTATTACTGACAACCCTTTTCCTGCTCCCTATGAAGTGAAACCACAAATCTGAACTATGCAAACCCAAACCAGGGCCAGAAATTAGGAGGGGAAACAGCAGCTGAGGTGGTTTGTGAGTCTCACGAGATGTGGATTTGCACCTGAAAGTTTTCCACTTGCCCTTTACAAAGTAAAAGCCAAAAATACAGTACATGGGAACCTACATTTATTTTTTTTAATTTAAAAATCAAGGATTTGAACATTCAAGCATCAAACTTGACAAACTCAAACGTGCTTGTGCCTCTCCCCACACCAAAGGGAAGGGTTACAGAGCCTCTCAGCCGCGGGGGTGCGGGACGGTCCCGCAGCGCTGCCTGTGCCGCTCCGAGGCGCTGCAGGAGCCCCTCATGCACCACGGCCCGCAAAGGCAGCCGAGTGAGGGGGCCGATGCTGCGGGCGAAGCGGCACCGAGGGGGTCCCGCGACCCTCACCCCGCACCGCTGGAGCGGCCCCTGGGCTGGCCCGGCCGGGAGGGACTCGGGCCCTGCTCCCCGCACAGCCCTCGGGACCCGCACAGCCCTCGGGACCGGCACCACACTGACCGCAGCGGGGACCGCACAGCCCCGAACCCGCACCACACTGCCCGCAGCGGGGACCGCACAGCCCTCGGGACCGGCACCACACTGCCCGCAGCGGGGACCGCACAGCCCTCGGGACCGGCACCACACTGCCCGCAGCGGGGACCGCACAGCCCTCGGGACCGGCACCACACTGCCCGCAGCGGGGACCGCACAGCCCTCGGGACCGGCACCACACTGCCCGCAGCGGGGACCGCACAGC
>JAWWEV010000011.1:358405-415355 GCA_035583235.1 Hafferia zeledoni | reverse complement strand
GGGACCGCACAGCCCCGAACCCGCACCACACTGCCCGCAGCGGGGACCGCACAGCCCTCGGGACCGGCACCACACTGACCGCAGCGGGGACCGCACAGCCCCGAACCCGCACCACACTGACCGCAGCGGGGACCGCACAGCCCCGAACCCGCACCACACTGACCGCAGCGGGGACCGCACATCCCCGAACCCGCACCACACTGACCGCAGCGGGGACCGCACAGCCCTCGGAACCGGCACTACACTGCCCGCAGCGGGGACCGCACATTGCCCAGGGACGGCACTGCCCGAGGCTGGGGCCGCAGACGGCACATCCCCGGCACCGCATCCCCTGTCCCCACAGACTCTGCTGCCACGGGCAGGGGAGCCGCATCGGCGAGGCTAAAGCTGCGACGGCAGCGGCAATGCCCATGGCACGCAAAGCAAAGGGGAACCACAGCAGCCCACATCAGTGTGGGGACAGGAGTGAGAGCAATCCCTTCCCCACCCACCTGAACAGGTCTCCAAACTTGCGTCTCAGGTGGCTGCAGGACACGTACAGATCGTACAGATAAGCTAAAATGCACCGTTCTGGGGAGGAACACTCAGAGGGATTCACGACGTGCTTTACCATCCCACACAACCCGAAAACACAAAAACATCCCGAGTTTGTTCCAACGCACCTGAAAAACGTGTGACATGCAGTCACTGATCAGATAAACCCCACCATCAGCTGGGGAACATGACAGACCTTCATCTACAGCCTGATGAGGCTCAGGTGATGTTTGGTGTCACCTGAGGCAGAGGCCCTTGTGGAGCCGAGGGCAAAGTGGGGTAAATGGGCAAGAAAGCAGGAGGCACAAGCCACCCTTGGTCAAGGCTGCAAAGGCTGGGGATGCCACCAGCCCCTGGCAGTGGGGTGCAGGCTGCAGAGGTGAGCCATCCACCCAACTCACCTGAGCTCATGGACAGCCCTCCAGCAGCACTGCAACACCTGGTCCAACTGCCTGAACCAAAATGCTTTCTCTGCTCAAGAGAGAACAAGATCAGTCTTTGGAAAGGCATATGTGCCACCAACCCTTCGAAGACTGGTGCAGTTTGCTCGGAGCTGAGGAGGAGGCAGGCATGACAGTGCCACAGCACGGCCACGATGCACACGCAGCCCTGAGGTGGAGCTCCCAGCCAGGCTGGACAACCTGAGCAGCAGCTCAGCCTCCACCACACTCCGCTCATTCAGCAGCTGAGAACACACACAAAAACAACAAAGGAACTCCCAAGCTAAATATGTAAAACAGGAGAAAAAAAAATGCATTAAGAAAAAATTGTGAGGTGAGCAAAAATGCAATTCCTTACTCACTACAGACCAAGGGAAAGAGGGAGCAAAATAAATGGCTGAAGTATAAAAACCGTCCCTTGGAACAACTCTTCAGAAATCCACAGCACTTTGAGCACCCAGATGTGTTACTGGGTAATATGATAGCTTAGTCCGAAACAGCAAAGCCCATCCGAAAATCCTGTGTGCTAAAATAATCCAGAACTTTACTAATTTTGAAAGATTTAAAAATAGGATGCAACTATTGATTCTCCACAACTGTCACAGCACAGCAGAAGGGGAAGCGTCTGGCACTCTGTTTCAGAGGGCAGGAAACTGAAACAGGTACAAGCACATGGCATCGAAACTGGGGAATTTGCAGTTCAGCTCTTGGGGTTTTCCTGTCTTCACAGAAAATGTACCATAGCTTTGTCCTCACAGAATGAACTCTGCTGACCTGTATGGAGAAGTCTGTAAGTCCACTGATGTTCAGTGCCGGCTCCATGAGATCGAAGATGAGCTGGATGTGGTGAGCCAAGGGCAGGCAGGAGGGATGATGTTCCCGACGCAAAGCTCGTGATCTGCTCGAGGACATTGCTGGAGATCTGGGAACACGAATGCTGGAAGTCAGATGTGACTGAGGGCTCCTCAGGTACACCAGCACTCCAAAAATCCTGCTGTGCAAAGTGGCAATAGTGAGTGCCAGCAGTGTGCAGGTAAAAGCACTCCCACACCAGGCACAAGCACATCTGTTGCTCCCTGTCCCTAAGCCAGGCACAGTGCCCTTCATTTCCAAATCTGACAGCACACAAAATGCTGTTCTGCGGCTTCACAGCTGAGACTCAAACTGTTCCCAACACTCACAGTAATGATTTCTGTTCAGGGGGGAGTTTGCTTCAAAAAGGCAACATCATCTTTCTTTGCTTTTTACTGCACTGTGATTTTTTTTTAAGTGATGGTTTTCAGTCCATTAATTATATAAACCAAACTTGTAACAAATTCATTCAAAAGACCAGATCAAAAGATACCTTATAAATAAGTATCAAACATTTACCTCTTTCATTTGTTTCCTATGGTAGCCTCTCGAATTAGAATATACTTAAAATCAATAACACCTACCAAGTGATGAAACACTGTGCTGACCCACTTGCACACTAAGGAGTCCTGATACAAAGCAGGAAAACCAGGCTTGTCGTTCAGAACAAACTATCATAGCATCATAGAATGGTTTGGGTTGGAAGGGACCATAAAGCTCATCTCACTCCACCTCCCTGCCATGTGCAGGGACACTTTCCACTAGACCAGGTTATTTAGTATATACACAAAACACTGAGAAAAAAACAGGATTTCCTTCCCATTTGATATCCCTGCAGCAAAGCTAAAAGGCCACAATTTGATACAAGGAAAGTACCTGGGATGTCGCCTGATGCTGATCAAAATAGGGCAGCTGCTGTAGTTTTGTGAACAGTCTCCAGGGTTGGAAATGCCTCTGGTTTGGTCTTCCTGGCCTTCTGCCCTTCGTCCCCCACTGAACAGATATAGAAGGTTATTTCAGTTCATTTTGTATTTAATGAAGCCCTAGCAGTTTTCCATTGCTACTGATTTAAAAGACGAAAAAAGCGCTTAATAAGTTTTACTTGTGACTACATAAACTCTACTAGCCCCAGTTTTCCATTATTGGGACAGATACACAACAGCACAGAACAGTGTCAAAGCTGCCATGAGGTTATCCCAGTGCAAAGAGGTGACACCCCAGAAAAGCTGAAAACAGCCACATGGTGTTACCAGAAAGGTAAGAACATGGATCACTCACATTCCAGGCTTTAGCCCACTGCAAGTGTTTGCAGCCAATTGCTGCAGTGGAAACCAGGGATTTCCAGCAGTGGCAGCCCTTGGTCACCCCTGTGCACTGTGGGGCCACGGGGCCCGCTCAGCACCTCACCCAGGAGCTGTCAGGGGGAGGAAAGCCAAATTATGGGATAACATGCATGTCTGCAGACAATGTGCTGAGCACCTCACAGCTCCTGTGAGATTCACTACAGGCAATTCGGCAGCAGCATCAGAGCATTTACCACCCATTTCTGTAATGCTCTTCTTGTTCAGGATTTTGAGGATATCTTTGGTAATCTTCTTCAGCTGATGCCTCACTTCATCATGCTTCTTACCCACGCCATAAAGGAGAATCATGCGCTGGTTACACTCATGGCTTGAAGATTCATCCTGAAAAGAGCAGATACAAGTGAAGTCTCTTTGCCTGTCCCTGTCATCACCTGCAGAAACTCGGCCCAGACAGCTCAGGCTGCAGGGAAAAACTGACTCCAGCACAAAAACTTCTGTGGCAGGAGGGAGGGAGGAAACAGTGCCAAAGGGAACCACTGAAGAGTGGGGTGAAAACACAGAACGGGAAATGCAATCTGATATTATGAATTCTGTGTGTATCTACAAGGACAGAGTCAGAGGATGACCGTCCAAGACTGTCCCCTTGATCAATATTCTGCAGCAGCTCAGTAAATAGAAGACAGATGTTTAGAAACTGTGTGATACTTATTATGTACAAATCCACTGAAAAAAAGATGCAGTCCAACTCCTAAAATTCTATCTTGCACATCCCAAAGAAATTGACAGATGTGTAGTTTGTTTCATTGTAACAGATCTTGCAATGAAATGTGTATGTCATCTAATATTGGTGTACTGCATGTAACGTGGAAACTTGGAGTTCTCAGCAAGTTACAGAAGATACAAATATTTCCGTCAGTAATAACCTCTGCCAAAGTAACCAATCACTACTTCTTTCAAATACTTTGTTTTAAAAAACAAGGCTGTATACAAAAATAGCACTAAAGAATCACAAGGCCAGAAGGGGCAGACGGGAGCACAGCTCCAGCCTCAGACAAGTTGCACAATCTGACAAATACCCAGTTCTCTTTACAAAATAGTGTCTCTGAAAGCTGGACAAAGGCAGGAAATAAACCACCAATTACTTTTTTAAAGTTCTATTTATTTCTCTCTCTCTTCTACAGAAAACAGAAGGAGAAGCTCTGAGTGCATCAGTTGGAATCTGCAGCTGTCACTGGCTGAGAAACCAGTTCCCAGCCAGAGGAAATTCGAAGCCTCAGGACTGGGATGCTCAGCTGCTCCTCCCGCCTCTCCCTGCTCCGAGGGATCCCACAGGGACACTGCTGCCCACTGCCAAGGTGAAGAGCTGGAGAGACTGCCAAGGACCCTCCCTCACAGACACCAGTTTCCAGCACAGGGACACCCCGTGTTCCTCGGTAACTTTTCCTTGGCTTTTGTGGGGAGAACATATCCATGCTCAGGGAGTACTTGTTCACTGAGGATTAGATCTGTTACATTCCTTAAAGCAAAATCAATTTTTTCTACCCTAGAGGGAGAAATGAAACTTTGTGTTTCTGTAGGGCAGATGTCAGGGTTTTGAGCATCCTCTGACAGCACATCAACTCCTCCAGAGCCTGTTTTACACAGGCAGAGCTCCGAGAGTCCTGTAAATAACTGCACTGCTACACACTGGGAGTCACCCAGGCCCAGCTCGGGCCCCACTGGCTCCGTGCACTTGTTCCCAACACAAAAAATAGAAACAAGCTGAAAAGGCTGCAGCCTTATGGCAGATAAATCTCACAATTTCATTTATTTCTGTTTGTTTCTCCAGGGAGGGGGGACACCAGAGTACAAATGAAAGCCACAATCAACTTCAGCTCCTCCAGGAACTACAGCAACTGCACCAGTGACAGCAGGATCAGCCAAGTCATCTTCCCTTTGCTCTACACATTTCTGTTCCTGGTGGGCATCACTATGAACAGCCTGGCAATGTGGGTCTTCTTTAAAATATCCAGTAAATCCAATTTCATCATCTTCCTCAAGAACACTGTAATTTCTGACTTCCTCATGATCTTGACTTTTCCATTTAAAATTCTCAGCGATGCAAAGCTGGTATCGTGGGTCCTGCGAGGGTTTGTGTGCCAGGTCACCCAGGTTGTGTTTTACTTCACCATGTACATCAGCATTTTGTTTCTTGGTCTGATAACTGTCGATCGCTATCAGAAAGCCACTTCACCGTTCAGAACATCAACTCCACGCAGCCTTTTGGCTGCCAAGATCCTGTCCACAGCAGTCTGGGTATCCATGTTTGCTCTTTCATTACCCAACATGATTTTAACTAACAAGAAGAGAACACCCAAGAACGTGAGGAAGTGTGCTCTCCTGAAATCAGAGTTTGGCTTAGTCTGGCACGAAATCGTAAACTACATTTGTCAGCTCATCTTCTGGGTTAACTTAGCAGTCATAGTGATATGCTACATTCTCATCAGCAAGGAACTGTACAAATCCTATAAAAGGACCAGATGCACAGGGAAGGTATCAAAAAAGACGGTCAATCTGAAGGTTTTCATCATCATCGCTGTGTTCTTTATTTGCTTTGTGCCATTCCACTTTACCAGAATCCCCTACACCTTGAGCCAAACAAGAGACGTGTTTAACTGCTCTGCTCGGAACACCCTGTTCTACCTGAAGGAGACCACGCTGTGGCTGACATCCCTGAATGCCTGCCTGGACCCATTCATATACTTCTTCCTTTGCAAATCCTTCAGGAAGTCCTTGCTGGGCACCCTGCACAGGCACACGGCAGTGTCCGGGCTCGGGACACGGACACAGGAGCAGAAGGAAGGGGATGACACAGACGAGACACCGGTCTAGAGGTCAGGACTCTGTGTGCCCCTCCCTGGCCACACATACTTACTGTGGGTGGAAGGAGCACAAACCCTGTGGAAAGTATCTAGAGCTTCTTTAGAAATTGTTCTACAGGTGAAGCATGGGTACCCTTCAACCACCACCACTGTCTGCAAAAAGAGAAACCTTGAATAACAGAGGAGTCCCCCCAACCCCAACCTCCATCCTTGCCAAAACAGGAGCCCCCCTGACCACAACCACCGTGCCTGTCAAAACTGCTGGGAAGAGGTTTGAACTTAAAGGTAGAAACATGAGGAAAAACTTAGAAGAGAATCATGAAATGCTACAGATGAGATCATGAACTGCAAAGGTTTTGCAGAAATAGCTAAACTTGGGCCAAAGTCCATGACAACACAAGATCTAGGAAATGCAGATAAAATCCACAGTAAATGTAATTTTTCAATACAAGGAGTTGTCACCTTCTATACAACTGGCAGACAAACCTAGGCCAGAAGTAGAGAATCCATTTGTCTGTGCAGATTTTTGGTAACAGAATAACATTTTTGTTATCTCATTCTATGCTTGCAATTCCTCATCCATTGACTAATAATTAATAGTTGTATGTCAGAGGAAATTATTTCATAATCAGGCTTATCTTAAATTAATTAAATCCCCTAATTCTTCCCCTTGCTACATAAATAAACAAAACTGTACACCTTTACAGAGAATGATACATTATATTAGAAAATGTACAAAGACTCAGTATACAGCACACTGGGAACTTGGGGAAAGACAAGCTCAGAGTAACATCTTTGCTGATGACTAAGGGCAGCTTTTTGCACTACACAAAATACTCCCTTTTGCAATTGGAAAACTTGTAAAAAAACAGGGAAGTATTTTCAGATACATGACATCTTCAGGTATCACAACGACCACAAATGAAATAGCTTGTGGGCTATTGGAATAAACTGTGGTTCATTTATCAGCACTGCAAACAGCTGCAATTAATCAGTGTGTGTCACCATCACAGGAGAGCTCAGTCCTGTCCAAGTCACCACCTGTCCACCCTTCCCAGTACATGTTCCTGCCTGCCAGGGCACTTCTGTGACTGAAACCCAACTTCCCAAGAAGTTAAAAAGCAGCTCACTTACAGCCACACTCAGCCTTGGAGTTTATGCATCTCTGATAACCCCAGAATGAATTAAACCTTCCACAAACTGTTTTGT
The DNA here is from genome assembly GCA_035583235.1 of Hafferia zeledoni. NCBI lineage: Eukaryota > Metazoa > Chordata > Aves > Passeriformes > Thamnophilidae > Hafferia > Hafferia zeledoni. The sequence continues at coordinate 408,155 of JAWWEV010000011.1, read as the reverse complement.
GTTCTGCTCTGCTGATGCTGGTCCCTGCCCCAGCTGATACAATCAGTAACTGGGTTCCAGCACAGAGCACCAGGATTTCCCTGGAAACAGTGTCCAGGCACTCAGAGTGAGCTCCCACACCAGCCCATGGGCCCCAGGGCCCATCAGTTCCCATCAGTGCCCAGGTGGGAAGTGGCAGATGTCCCATTCCCACCCAGCACTCATTCCACACCTTTTCTGCACCTACACAAGAGGACAGAGTGGCAATTACCTGTCAGCTGCTTTCCCTGATGGGATGAGCTGTTCAGACAACAGACACCACAGACATCCATGTCCCACACAGACATCACTGATGGGATACACAGATGTACCTGGTACCTGCTGCCTCTGAGAGCTGGGAACAGCATCAAGAGCTCAGTTTGCAAGAAAACATTGAAGGTGCTGTGCTGGACATTAGTCCTGAGGCATTGTGAAGGGCTGTGTCACCTTTGCATAGGCACTGATGGACAAACAGTAGGCAGGCCAAGCAGCCAGGGACACATCACACTGATGGCAATGGCAAGGGTGAGCTTCATCCCAGCCATCCTCAGGGCTCTTTGGTCTCACCAGCAATTTAACACTGACACCAGCCCTTACATTAACCAAAGTGTGCCAGGAACCGATGCACAACTCCCTGTCACACAGCTGCAGATCCAGCACCTCATGAGTCAATCCATGCCTGCCCCAGAGAGACAGCTTGACCACAAGCCACTTCCCAAACTGCAGCAAGCACAGAGCCAGAGCTGTCACATCAGTGGACAGGAACAAACTTACACAAACAGCTCTGTTCACAGAGAAATGCACCAAACTCCAGCATTACACCTAATAAACACATTATCAGTCCAGAGTCTTCTATGCAGCAGCAGCTCCTGCCAGGACCAGAAAGTGGCTGTACCCAGCACAGCACATCGTCTGGCTACACAGACCAAAACGAACCAGGAACCCATTCTGGGGATCCAAAGTTGAGCTCAGGTTCATGTGTCAGTATTCCCAGGCCACAGGGAGAGGGGGCAGTCCCTGAGTATGTCAGTGCACACAGTTTTGGAGCCGAGTACCCACTGTCAGGTGGCTCTGAGCAGACTCTGGTCATGCACTGACAACAACTCATGCCATCCAGAACAGGGAATTCACACACACAAACAACAACTAGGAGCTACATTTGAGGATTAACCTGGAAAACTCTCAGGAAATACTCTGTTTGTTCTTATCCCATCTCTAAAGGAGCCAAATCATAATGGCCCCAAGCAGGTGCAGTGGGTCTGTCACACACACACACAAACCCAGAAATGTGTCTGTCTTGAGGGACAGGGTCAGGTTCCTTTAGTAACTTAGGAGAAGACAGTGTGCTTTCTCACGGAGAGCAAAGGGAAGAGAGAAAGCAACAGCAAACATGATTAAATAACTCAGGCGACACGTGAAAATGAGGAAGGAAACCACACACCACAGCAACAGAAAAAGGTCTCATCTTTCCACACATTTCTCCATTTTTAATACTTTGCTTGAGGCTTCTGCTGGCAGACGAATAGCTGATGAGCCGGGAACAAGCACAGAGGCTTCTGCAACAACTGCTGCAGGTTTGCTCAGGTACTTGCAGGGCTGGAACATTCAGGGGGTGTGATGGGGTGCTCGGGGCTGATAACCACCAGTGTGCATCTGACCTTGGAAATGCTGTCTAACAATGTGCTGAGAAAGGAAAACGGCGTGTGCTTGGGAAGGAACACCAGAAGGCACTTCTCCAGAAGTGCTTGGCTTTTGGCCCACAGCTGAGACATTTCTAATCAATGATAACATACATTTCCATGGAAAGACCAATGGTGCTCTAGGCAATCTGCTCTTATAACGTTGCCTTAGGCCTCCAGAATGAGTATGCACCATTTTAACTTTTCAGTGGATGTTCATTTGTAAACAACTGAAACTTGGGAAAGATTTAGATTTTCTATGATCCAGAAGAGAAAGAGGTCAGTCTGTTCAGTGCATGCTCAGGCTGTGTGTTTATTTATGCAAACCTGCTGTCACTGTAAGGACCATGTAACCTTAAATACAGAAAGTTATGTTTTGTGTTTTCTCCCTCCTTTCCATCCAAGTCTATGCCAAGTGATGGGAGACTCTGCAAACACGAGCACTGTGGGTTACACCAGCAGAGCACCCTCCTCCACAACGTGCCACCGCGACATCACCGTCACCCACCTGCTCTTCCCAGTGCTGTACACGCTCATCTTCCTCCTGGGACTCGTACTGAACAGCCTGGCCTGCTGGGCTTTCTTCCACATTCCAAGCACATCCACTTTCATTGTCTACTTGAAAAATATCTTAGTTTGTGATCTTGTAATGACTCTAATGCTTCCTCTGAAGATCCTGACAGACTCTGGCCTGGGCCCGTGGCAGCTCAAAGCCCTCGTCTGTCGCTTCTCAGCCGTAGTGTTCTATGACACCATGTACATTAGCATAGTGCTACTCGGGCTCATTGCTTTTGACAGATTTCTCAAGATTGTGAGACCTTTTGGGAAGTTCTGGGTGCAAAACCTGACCTCAGCAAAGCTGCTCAGTGGTCTGGTCTGGCTCTTCTTCCTTGTTCTCTCTCTGCCCAACGTGATCTTATCAAACAAGACAGCGACGCCCCAGTCTGTGAGGAAATGTGCCTCTTTGAAGAGTTACCTTGGACTCAAGTGGCATGGAGCCATCAACTATATCTGTCAGTTCATCTTCTGGACTGTCCTCATCCTCATGTTGCTATTTTATGTAATTATTGCCAAAAAAGTATATGAGTCTTACAGAAAAACACAGAAGAAAGACAACAAAAGGGAAAAACGGATCAAGGGGAAAGTATTCATCATTTTTACCGTGTTCTTCTTATGCTTTGCCCCCTACCACTTCACAAGGGTCCCCTACACTCTGAGTCAAACGACTGCCCACATGGACTGCCACCTGCAGAATCAGCTCTTCGTAGCCAAAGAGAGCACACTGTGGCTGGCAGCCACCAACATCTGCATGGATCCCCTGATCTACATGTTCCTGTGCAAGCCCTTCGTGGAGAAGGTGTTATGCAGGAGAGTAAAGACCCTTCGGAGCGCAGTTTATAAAAACCCAAAAACTGAACTGGACACACGAGTGTCTCCTACCAACTCTTGATTCTGCAGCTGCATGTTCTACTCTGCATGTTCACAGAGAACTAGAGAAATAGTTTTGGTTTCCTTCTGTCAGAGAAAACAAAAGTGTGGTTGCACTGTAACATTAATACTTAATAAAACTAGGAAAATAGATTTTCTATGTACACTCACTGCTCAGCCTTAATGGGCAAAAAGGTCTTGCTCAAACTGCCTAAGACAATCCACAGGTGAATTCTATCTAGTTTAAACTAAACCAACTCACTCACTAACACTTGAACAGCTTACTGACTCTGGCTGCTTCTGAGGACAATTCAGCTCTATGTGGGATTAAACCCCAGGGCTGCTGACTGTTTATGTCAGTATTTCCTACCCTGGGTGTCAGCTTGGCTGCACATCACAGTGCAGGGAAGAGGAGGAACAGAGGGAAGGTCCCTGTCTGTCTCTTGTCTGTTCACACACATAAATACTTTCCTACTGCCCACACTGTTTCACTATCATTTCTCTCCTTCAGCGGGACTTGAGTGGAGGACAGTGCTGGCAATACCTTGCTATCCCCAGGGCACACTCCTAGTCCAAGCCAGTGGAGCACGCAGGAGTTCATCTCCCACACAGAGCACCCCAGAGCCACTGGTGAGCACTCCCACCCTGCCACTCACCAGAGGGGAACATTCAGAGAAGTCCCCTTTAGTGGCACATTGCCCCTTCCCAGCCTCAACAACAAACAAAGGGTGCAGGGAGCACTGCCTGACCCTCCTCACCCAGAGAATCCCTCTCCACGTGGCTCATCAGACCACTCACAGAGCTCTCCCTTGGCCAACCCACGTGGACTGTGCCTGAAGGGAAACTACTTTCTATTCCAAAATCCTGGAATTCATGTCACTATTTCAAAAAATAAAATAGATACCAACTACTTGTTGGCTCCAACTCTACAAAGCAGAGCAGCCATGTCCCTTATCCCCAACCATCCCTTCTCCTCCAGCTCTCCTGCCAGCTTTATGCTCTCTCCACATGCCAGACACTTTGATCATCACCTCACTGCTATTTTTAGAAATTCATTATTTACAACAGCTTAATCCAATCCAGCAGGTTGCTCCATACAGCCTGATTTTTTCAAAGCTGTTTTAGATGACTGCACATTAATTACATCTGCCTTTGGGGTTCCCCAGCCTCTGCCACACAGGGAGATGTATGTCTTACTTAGCTCTACCCACTACGTCTTCTCTACCAGGCATGTTACGTACCTTCCACAGCTGCAACACTCTTGTACAACTTGAAACTGAACTAATCCCCAATCAGCTTTCAGTTGGTTATGAACTTCACCGTAAATCAGTGTTATCTCAGCCATTGTCTTGTTCTCAGGATTAAACAGTATTCAGGAATTAATTCCTCTCTCCCCACACACATACAGTGTTAACAGGATTAACTTTGCACCTTTCAGAAAAGTAATTGAATATTGACTTCTTAGCTGCTGAAATAGTCACCGCTGGAGCAACTGCTTAAAGAAATATATGGGAGGCTGCAAAAGTCCCTGTCAGCCTCCTGACTCAGTGTAGAAATAGCAGAGAGGCCTGAGCCAAACACTGGGAGAAGAGGGTCTGTAAATCAGCTGTAACTCTCCCCCAGGCATGTGTGAGGGAAGAATTCAGGACGAACCTTTGCAGCTTGGCCCTCCTTCTCCTCTCTAATCACACTGTGCAGGTGGCACAGAGGTCTGACAGCCAGCTCTGGATTTACAGCAGAAAACTAAGCAGAGTGGCAGGGACCAACTAAGAAAATGCTGAAGAACAGAAAACTTATTCCACTGTGGAAATTTCTTTTATTTTCTGATTTCTACTGCTTGTGATTGAGGCTCCTCTAATTCTGTGTGCACATTCACTGGCAGCTCCTGCAGTTCAGTGCTGAAAGCCTGAGTGTAGGGGTGGGTGTAACCACAAAATGGGCTGAGTTGCTCCTCAAATAAGAGGTGTGCCAAAGTTTTCTGAGGTGTCTTAATCATCTGTTTTTCAGCTGCTTCTTAGGTAGGTAAAAGGAGCCAGAGTTACCAACTCTGTAGCAGAGAAGTGAAGGTGACTTCAAGGACAGGACACTAGTTGGTCCACTTAGGGGAAAAATAGTCCTTGAATTCTAACACTTGGCATTTTGCATGTTTTTCTGTACATGTACAGATCCCTGCCTCCAGATGTAGTAAAAGTCATAACAGTTGAAATGCCTCACAGTTTAGGTCTCTGCTTTTTAAGGTTCAAAGAAATACTCAAAGCAGTATTTTATGTTTTACACCTGACCAAAAGGAAGACACGTTTAGAGAATGGACCTCCCTCAGAGACAGGAACCCCAGAGCACTGGGAGAGAGTTCAGAGCATGCCATGGAACTGCTTCATTGGGCTCCCCACACTGCTTTAGTGCAGCTAAGGGATTCATGGAATTCAGCAAACTTTATCAGTGTATTCAGTGCAACAGTCAACATTTTTCCAATTCTAATTTTTCTCCAAAACCAACTAGAACAGGCTGGAGCTGTCCTGAGAGAAACCCTTGCTGTTTCCTGGTGCAGCAGCTGGACAGGGCAGTGAACGTGCACACCATTCCCACTGCCCCTTGGCTGCTCCAGCCCATCACACCAGGAGGCAGCAGCAGGACTCTCCCTTCCCACAGTCTCCTGTTCCCTTGCATGTCTTGCCCTCCCTCCAGACAACCTAGAAACTGGAAACTGGTACCAGGCCTTGAACCTGTTCAGAGAGATGACCCTTGTCCCAGGCTGTCATGGGCCAGGATTCACACAGAAATATGATCCTTGTCCTAAACACCTCTACAGGTCATTCAGTTCCTGAAAGGGGAGCTACAGGGCACTCAGAAGCTGAGCTTGGTAGAAAATCACTTATTTGGGTACACAAAGACTTACATAGATTTCTTTGTATTTTTTACTTTATTTGTGTTTCAGACAAAGGAAGTATTTTACACCCTTGCCTAACACACACGCCATCAAGCCCTTGGACTGCCTCTCCTCAGAGGGACAGCACAGTAATTCCTGAGTGTCCAAAGACAAACTCTGCTCCTCATACACGTCCTCACCCTCAGCACAGTAATACATATCCCTCCAGCCAGGCACCTGCAGCTCTGCGTATGAGAAAACTCCCACAGCACACAGCAGTGCTTTAATTAATTAGAAATGCAAACCAACACTTTGCATCCTGAACAAGAGCTGGGAAGCCAAGTCAAACAATCAAGGCATGACCCACACAACAGCACAAGCACAGAGCCAGCAGGACAGGACTGAAGGCACCAGGACAGACATGAGCTTACAGCTGGGATCAGCCAGCCAAGGCCTGAACTCCAGGCTCCCTATCCACACAGTGAGGAACTTGAGGATAGAGAGAAAAAGGACTGACCTTTTAAGTCAGCTCCTAATTAGCTCTTTCCTCCCTTCTTGCCTGTTAGTGACAGTCACCACACAGTGACTGGAGTAATCCACCTCAGGAAAGGAGAAGCATCAGCTCTTCCAAGACATTTCCCCCAACTAAAGCACCTTCATATCTGCAGGTGTAACACCAGAGAATCCTCCCCATGTCACAAGCACTGAGCCTGCTGCCACTTTTCTGCTTAAAAAACCAGAAACAGCCTGCCCTGTGCATTACCCAGGTGGTGAATCTGCTTTAACAGAACCCTGCAGTTTGTATTGCTAAATATGGCAGTGAAGGAGTTTTAGAATGAAGCAACACAGTAATTGTTGTAATAACACTGTTCAGGTTCTTATGAAATCTGGAGTTGCTCTCTAATCATCAGAGCACAAAAAGGGACATGCAGCCTTTAAATAATGTGAACAATAGTGAAGTTACAGGTTACCTTCAGCTTTTCTTTACATCAGAGCTTTGCGTTTCTGCCACGCCGTTTTTACGGCAAACTCCCTACATTTCATGTGTTGGCTCGTCCTGACCTGCTCAGCCTGGGAGCAGCCAACAACTGGTCTGCCTTGGAGCCTGTTGGGGCGCCAGGGCACTGGGTTCTAACCCCTCAGGTTTTACTGATACACAAAAGTACAGGGATTTTAAAAGCAAAACGATGTGCCATTGCACCACATTCAAAAACCAAACAAGCCAAAGCCCCATTCTGGCATAGATTTTATTTGTTGTTTGACCACTACTCCTACGCTAGCTTTGTGGGGGTTATTTTTCCCCCAGAGTGCCAACTCAGAAATGCCTGGGTGTCTGTAAGAGTTTAGGTTACATTTTTTAAACATTTCAGTTTTCACTTCCAGTTTCTTGCCTCCTCCACAGCACATCCTGCTGCTCTGGTTCTTAGACCTCACCAGCACTGAAGAACAACAGCACAAATGCAGCTATAACATGCTGTCATGCTGTGTCTGAACCACAGCCCACAGGTCTGAGACCACAGGAGTGGCCATGCCACACCACACCAGGGCCAAACTGTGCCCTGCACCAGGATGCAGGAACCATTCTCCACAGCCAGGATGCAGCACAGCACCCAGCTCCAAAGTGCACAATCTCATGCAGAGCACAAGTCCAGCATGTAGCAGACTGTTTCAGGAGGACACGAACTCCCTTGGGACCCTCTGACTTTTGTTTCCCTATCTCCAACAAGCAGCTGGGAGGGGAACAAAACAGAAGCACCTGCCAAACCCCTAAGCACAAGGGACAGCAAAAGCAGGTGAAATGGAGGCTGGCACACATGGTCCTACACAGTCATGGGCAAGGTCTGAGAGACACAAAGGCTTTGTCAAGTTTCCTCTCCCCAACCACAGAGGAAGCCTTCCCTGTCTTTGGGGGGGGTGCTGCGTGCCTGCAACAGGGGCCATCCCCTAACAGCAGAACATCCAGCTCCTGAGATGAGTTTGGCAGCTTGTGGTAAAGCTGAAAGCATGGCAGAGTGGACCTGTGTTCCTACAGCTCCATCTGCATGGTCTGTTTTGCCTTGCAAATGCCAGTCTTCAAAGACGAGCCATGCCAGAAGCCTCCTGTGATCATGGACAGTGTCTGATTCAAGGGAGAGGTCCTAAGGCAAGAGGAAATTTTACAGTCTGCCCAGGAGCAGAAACCTGGGATTTAGCACAGGGTTCCCTGGACACAGGCCAGAGGAAGCTGCTCCCCACTGTGGGGTCAGTGCTGCTCTGGCTCAGCCCCTCACAGGCTCCAGGCAGCTGATGGGGCACCCGTGCACAGGGATGTCTGGTCTCAGCAGTTGGGGGCTGGGGCTCAGTCCCTCAGATCTTTGAGGAAAAAATAAAAAAATGTGCATGGAGAAGTCCAGACAGAACACACAGAAAAAGACCTCGGCAGCCACTGCTCTCAGAGCACTGATACTATTTTTCCTTTACTCCTGATTTATAACAAGGGAAATGGGTATTTGCTTTCTTTTAAAGAAGGTGGCAGAAATGGGAAATTGCCCACTTCATCTCCCACTGACATAAAGCAGAATTCTGTCCCAGTAAAACTGCCCTGATATAATATGTCCCAATTTCGTCCCATGATTTTTTCAATGCTCTTAGGGCACTAAATAGCCTGACTGTAAATGTGTGTAGAGCCAGGACCACTGAGGGCAGGGCTGGCAGAGGCTGGGGAGGGCTCAGTCAGTCCCGAGGAACATCAGAGCAGAAAACAGACACTCCAGTCACTTCAGCTGCAATACTGAGCGACAGACGTAGTGTTCTGCTTTTGCCCTAACATTGTTTATAAGTTCGGAGCACACCACCACTAAACACAGTCAAATGAATAATTGGCATGATAATCTTGATTAGCAGACATTTGCATCTATCCAACACCATATTTTTCAGGATCACATTAAATCCACTCCATCCTGCAGACCGTGACACCCCCGGAGGGCTGCAGTGAAACACCACCCGTGCCAAGGCTCTGCCCTCCCAGCACCAACACACCTCCCAGGTGAATCACTGTCTGCGTCCCGGCGCCCCAGCTGCTCCACAGCCAGGAAGTGAAGGGGAGCTCGCTCACCTACCCTGGCATGTGAGTCATTCCCAGGAATGAGAAAGCCAGTTGCTCCAGTTGCTCCTGGCCAGGGGAATTCTGACTCTCTGATCAGGTATAGCAAAAAGAGCCATCGGAAACCAAAACTCTTACTACCAGACATGGTTTGTTCAACTACCTTCTCCCAGGAAATATTCTCCTACCTACTGCAGTTTTGAGGTGCATTTTGGAGGAGTCTGAGGCACTTTTGGGATGCAGCTCCAAGAAAAGCCGAAGGCAACGATGGTGACAGGTAAGTGAGCTCTGACCGTCGGAAAGCGTTCGAGAAATTGTTCAGTGAATCTACTTGTTCTTAATCACCCTTGAGTGAAAAGACAACAGGAATTAAGATACAGCTGCTGAAAACCAGACTTAGAACCATATACTGAATACTGGATCAATTAAAAGCATGAAAAGTTCTCAAAATAGCATAACTTTACCAACCTTTTATTCATTCTTTACATGGTACTAGTTACCATGTTCCCAATGGCAAAAAAATGGGTTTCTACTAAATCTTTCCTTCTAAGATACAACTCAAAGTGAGGCGGGTCCATAGTTTCAGTAACTTGCTTTCTGGCAGAGCTTAACTCACATAAAGTAATATTCAGTAACTACATGATCTGAATTTACTATAAAAGGATTTGCACCATATTCCTTTTCATTTCTTTCAGTACTGGAAAGCAAACTTGAGTTCTCTTCACTATATTAACAGAAAAAATGTTCTCTTCCTTCATACTTCACTCAGGTCATGTTAAAACTTGTTAAGTTCACTGGAAAAACCACATAGCTCCGAATGAGCAACTTACAGACTATAGGTCTGATGAGTCTCACAGCTTGGGAAATATGTAGGGTGCTTGCAAAAACCTTTGTCTCTTAGGGAGATTTCAGACTGAAAAGTTGTTCTTGGTTATGAAGCAGCAGTGTGATTTGAGGGTTTATGTTAAAAAATTACTTGTTTGTGGGCTACAGGGCATGCAGCCACCTGCCCTCTCCTTATGTGTGCTCCATCTGTACACTGGGAGCATTCCACCATTTTTTAAATCTTTTTTAAGTAGATTCTGCAATTGTTAAAAAGGGAAACCAGGAAACTCAGGCAACCCTTGGATGGTGTCACTGATTCACTGCCAGGCATTGGCCCCAAGCACTCTGAAGCTGCCAGTGCTTCTGTGGTACTGAGAACCTTCTTCTCACCTGCCCCTTGCAGGTGGGCCAGCAGCCCCAGGGCACCAGACAGACCCTCTGCTGCCTTCCCACTCCACAGGAAGGGGGGCTGGCAGAACCTGGGACAAACCCCAGCTCCTGCAGGAGGGAGGAGAGGGGAGAGAGGCCAAAGAGCGTGTGGGGACCTCAGACACAGAAACCATCTGTTTGCATTGGGGAGGTGGGAGAAAAAAGCAGCAAATTTTCAGCAGCATCAGCCATCAGTCCCTCCTCCCTCCCCACCAAGGGCTGCCCACCCCAGTTCAGCCCAGTGTCTCACTCTCCGCTCCCTCCCAGGCTGCTGGCCCCCCCCCAGGGCAGGGAGGGAGCTGGGAGACCAGCTCACCCAGCACCCCACAGCTCATGGAGTGCCAGCTCACACCCCTGCCAGGGGCTGGAGCTCCAGGGCACTGGGGCAATGGGAGCCACCTGGCCCCACAGATCCCAGGAGTGCGGCTGAGCCAGGGAGAAACACGGGCAGGGAGAGCAGGCAGGGGACGAGCACTAGGACGGGGGGCAGCAAGTCACTGTCCAGAGTGTGTCTGACAGCAAAGCAGCCCTTCAGAGGTCACACACTCCTTCCCACTCCCCACAGCACAGAGCCCTGGATAAGACAGACCAGGAACCACTCATGGGGGATGCTCCTTCTCTTCATTTTGTGACAAGTCCGTTGCTCACCTTCACACAGCAAAGTTCACACAGAACCTCCTCTTTGACAAAGTGAGCAACACGAGACACCAGTCAAGGCCCCTGTGGTACAACTGTAGCCTTAAACTTGAACTGTGCAGTATTTATTAACAGTTTGGAACTAGGTGAAAATGCACCTGACACAGTAAGAGCTCCACACCCACCACAGAGCTGTCAGCTCTGCAGGAACCCAGACTGCAGCAGACACCAAACCTGAGGCTGCCAGGAAAGCACTAGAGGAAGGAGACAAGATTAATTCCTGAGTTTCATTGGTCTTAGCCCTTTCCAAAAAAATTACCATAACATTTAAAAAAAAAAAAAAAAGCAGAACAAAAACATTGCACTGTCAATTATCATTAGTTTGTTTCCACCTCTGACCAACAATGAACCTCACAGGAGGTTCTGCAGCAACCACTGCCTCTGGTTCTTCCTCAGGAAAATGTCAGGGACATACCAAAGGGACAATTGATGCTGAGCAATATAAATTGGACACCTGACACCTTCTATCACTTCACGGCAGCAGCCACTGCTGCTGTACAAGGAGCCAAGAGCAGCCAGAGCTAGGTGGGAGGAGGAGCAGCAGCTCTCACAGCACTGGCAGCCTGTCCATTCCAACAGCAGCAGAATGGGAACTCCCTGGGCCGTGCATGAAAAACCAGGGTGGCACCAGGCAGGACTTCTCCCAGTTGCACCCCAAAATCCCCATGTCCTTTTCCTTCCTCTTTCAAACAGTGTTGCTCCTGCAAGTAGCTCACACAGCTGATTGTGCCACAGAGGGATCTACTGAAGAACAAAGAAAAAGGCTGACAACAGCATTTGAGGATCTTTTAGTTCTTCTGTTATGTGAATTAGAATCGCACATAAAAAAACAATAGAAATCTCTTCAGTGCGAAGTAAACTGCCTGAAAGTGAGGTTGGAATTACTGAGAGGTTGAAATGGCACTGGTGACACACACATACCAATAGTTACTATGAGTTCCCAAGATATCCTCTCACAGCAGCCCCTGAGGGACCTGACGAATGCACAAAATCCAGAGTTCCAATGGATGAAGGTTCAATGCCACCAATCACACACCTGCATTTTTGTCTTTGTGCCTCAGACAAGACCTTGACTCTTTTTAAAGTATCATTATGAGATTTTACACTTAATATTTTTCATTGCATAATACCAACAATCAAACCTAAAAGCTCCAACAAATCGCGCCTGGCACCCCAGTGAGCCATGGCCCTGCTGATGGACTGCAGGGTGATGCAGGAGCAGCACATGCCACTGGCAGTGTGGCACCACCAAGGACCCACCTGCTCACCTGCACAGGAGCTTTGGGACCCCCACCCACACCTGACCCCACTGAGAGTGCACACAGGAGTTGCATCTCATGTGGCATGTTCTTGATGGGGGATCAAGGAAAGCCTCTGTGCAGTACAGCTGTACAGGCTTCAGCACAGCTTCCACTGCCAGCAGGCTTTGTGCATCCAGAAAAAAACAGCAGCAGCATCTTCTAGAAAGAAGTGAAGGAAGCATTCCAGACATAATCCTTTCCTCCTTGCTAAATAGAGGCTGCCTTACTAAGAAAACATTCATTACCCCAGCTCTGCCAACGACTAAATTGTGCTTTTTTCATTAAAAAAACCAAAAACACATAACAGTCAGCAATTGCAGCCCAGCTCCTCTTGCACCAGGAGCAGTCGCTCACCTGCTGCCCAGGTGACAGCAGGTCTGTTGCAGATCTCCTGACTACTCATGCAAAAGCTGCTGCAGCCCATGGGAGCTGTGGAGCTGTACCTTGGCACTACAACACTCCTCCCACACCCCTTCAGAGGTGGCAGTGAGGGGACAGGGCCTCAGAGCCCCTCCTGCACACAGGACCTCAGCCAGTGAAGGGCACATTTAACCAAACCCACAGCAACTGCCAACTTTACCTTCTGGCTTTTGGGCCATGAACAGTGCACGTGCTGGTTGTTAATGCAGCAAAGGACTGGGGAGCATTCCTTCACCATCATCTGGGGACTATGGTGCCTGTGTGAGAGGAAAGGGAATTCACGCAGCTTTAGGTTCTGCAAATGAGCTTAAAAACAGTCTTACAGGAATGATAAACCACAGTTACCAAATTTTGTAACCTCTGCATAGAAAAGCTGATTCAAGGTAGATAATGTAATCTATGAACTTTTGTTGTATTCAAAAGACAGAAGAAAGAACTTGATAGGTCAGGCAGTATCCCAAAAGGTTTCAGGTCAGAGCTGTCCCACACAGGGGACAATACAGGCTGCAATCATTCACTTGAAACGAGAAAAAATTAATGGTTACATTTGGATAAAATATTCCAAAGGTGGCTTTGAGAAAATTAGACTTGTCTAAATATTTTATTTTTTTAAAGAGAGGAAATCATGTTATCCTAAGGGCATATTCCTCCAAAATGAGAATTTTGCCTATTAGATGGGCATTATCAAATGCAGAGTTCTCCTACCCCCAGTGCAGCCACTCCTGCACCTGTACAATGAGTTACAGGTGCAAACAGGCTGTGAGATTTAAGTACAGCACAGGAAGAGACTGAGGCACAGTGTGAGTGAGCACATTTAGGTGTTTGCTCTGACATCAGGTACATCCTGGCACTGGAGCCAAATGTGGCACATCCAGGTGTCACAGCCAGAGGACCTAGAAAGACTAACCCCTACTGCCAGTCAGTGCCTGTATCTGGGGTCTCTGCAGGTTACAGGGACAGTGTGGAGCAGAGGGACAGTGTCCCCATCAGCAGCGTGTCCCAGTGTGGAGCAGAGGGACAGTGTCCCCATCAGCAATGTGTCCCAGTGTGGAGCAGAGGGACAGTGTCCCCATCAGCAGCGTGTCCCAGTGTGGAGCAGAGGGACAGTGTCCCTGTCAGCAATGTGTCCCAGTGTGGAGCAGAGGGACAGTGTCCCCATCAGCAGCATGTCCCAGTGTGGAGCAGAGGGACAGTGTTCCCACGTGCATCCTGACGTGGATGTCAGCTCAGGGCTCAGGGAGCTGTGTGCCCTGATCACCTCTGAAGCCTCACCTGTCTTCTCCTGAAGACAAATGGACGAGACAGGATAGGGACAGGACAGGATCCTGGAGACACAGAAAGCTGTTCCAGCAGAGGGAGGACAGTAGTACCACAGCTGGCCTGGGGCAGGACACTGTGCTGCTCTAAGACGCATGAGAGGAGACTGGAAACAAGGGGAAGCTCAAGTAGGAACCTGAAAATCCACAAGGGGGTTTTATGCCAAATGCTGAAGCAGAGGAACAGCTTTCTGAGCAGAGGCAAGTTCCTGTTTCTGGCTGTGACTGAGCAGATGGGCATCGTAAGCCACATCTGGAGACAGTTCTACACCAGTCCTTTCCTTTCGGGCTCTCTGCAGTGCAGACACTTGAGCATGGCAGCATGCCTGGCACAGGGATTCAGCCTGTGCCAGCCGTACCCCCCTCTGCCTCACTCTGGGGACAAGGATGGCAGAGCCGAGGGCACAAAGCCCCTCAGGGCTGTTCTCACCCTCTCCCCAGCCGAAGGAAGTAGTGACAGGTGCCAGCTGGGTCTGACACGTGGGGTCTGGGCACCCCCCTGGACTCAGCCAGCCACAGTGGCACACAGGAGTGGGCACTCAGGGGCTCCAGCACTGCCCAAAGTTTGGCCAAGGGGGGACAACCGAGGAGCTCCCACCTCAGGCAGGGCCAAGGACTGGGATGTCCTGGCTACAAAAAAGCCAAAACCAATAAAGTGAACAAAGCACAAGAGAGTGAGAGGTGCAATTCACTGATGTAACTAGCAATTCCAACAGGAATTTCAGGTTATTCCACTGTGCATTACCAGCATGTTAACATACACCTTTACCAAAAGGGAGATGGACCATTTTTGACAGAGGCCTCTGAGGAAGAGAAAGGTGGCAGCGCCCTAATTACTGGGACTGGGCTTGTAGTAAACAAGGGAAAGCATTGAGGAGGATAAACAGCTACAGGCAGGGAAAAGAGAGCATTAAGGCTTGATCAGGGGCTGCAGAACAGGAGTGGGCTCAGGGGACACAGGATAGGAGCAGGGTGAAACAGAGAGCAGTGACACAGGCTCTGTCTCTCCCTGCAGCAGCTTCATGCACACAGGCTCTTATTCTGCAGCCTCCACCGAGGCTTTTTTCCCTAAATCTTTACAACCAACTCCATGATTTGATTCTGACAGGTAACACAAAAGAACATGACTGCAGCCAGCCAACAGCAGATTTAATATCTGCCTCACATGCCTATTGCTGTGCTAACCCTGTCATTTCCCCAACCTTATGGTGATGAATGCAGAGGCACTGGCAAGAAGCCACATATCAACAAGTTACAGGCTCAAATGAAAACCATCACTTAAGACTCTGCAGCTCTATGACCTGGAATAGCTGGTCTCGTCATAAAGAGTGTTTTCTAATTTTAAATAGCTGTAAATAAGATGAAAAATGAGCAATTAGATTTGAGGATATACAATTGCTTTAAACAGGAAGACAACTTCAAGCCTTAGTCATTAGAAAAATTTTACAGTCATTGCCTGCCCACCTGACACTGAAGTCTGCCATGCAGCCTGTTATTTTATTTCTCATCTGAGGTTACAGTCATGCACATAAACCAGTCTGTTCACATCAGCAGCAAGAGATTACCTCATCAACCACCGATCAAGTACAGCACCTACAAGAATTAAAATGTATTCTGCTTTACAAAGCTACTTGAATAAAGGAGCAGCTTCTGTGCATCTTCAAAGCCACCAAACAGAATATATTTGTATAGCAGACTGAGACAGCTCCTTTGGATGAAATTGGTGAGAAAAGTGTCCAGAGAACTGGACAAGAGAGGAAGGCCAGCCCTGCCAAGCACAGAAATACCACATTCAAACAAGTGAACAAAATCCACTACCAGAGTACACGGTCGATGAGCAATTACAAAATAACCTAAAATACTCCTTAAAGAGAAGACAGTCTTCATCTCCTGTTGTAAGAGAACACATGGTAAACAGTGAATTCTCCATATAGGATAACTTTGTTCCTATTCCTGGAGCCTGCAGTGTAGTGGTATTTATCAGAGAGAACTGGATACACCAGCTCTGACTCAGACAAGCCTGGCTGACGTACCCCAGCACCAAGTAACACAGCCACAATGCTGCAAGTGCCCTGCCCACCCAGCACCCCTCACCCTGGCAGACTTGGGTAGGAAACTATGGAAGCACCTTGGGACAGGTGAGGCTGAGCAGGATCCTCCCCGTGCAGCCCCACAACCAGCTCTGTGCAGCAGCACCATCATGCCAGCACTTCCCTGCAGCTCTGCACAGACCTGTTCAGTGAAGCCTTTAAAGCTTCAAACTGCAGCAGCATCACAGAGACCTTTAGGGTGCAACGAGGGCAGGTGGCTGAAGGTGTTGCCTCTCTCCTCCACCCTGTGCAGGCACCAAAGGCTCTGCTGAGCTCAGGTGTGTTGGCACAGCCCAGCACAAAGTGCTGCCCACAGAGCTCAGATGGCACACCTTACACTTGTGAAGAGTTTGCTGCTTTCTTTTTCCAATCTACAGTCTGTTGGGATCATTTTGGAAAACGATTTAACATTAAAACCATCAGGAATAGAATGACACAGAGATATCCATGCAGAGTCTTGATCCTAACTGGCCTGCAGGAACAGCTCCTGTCACCTACACATCCTTGCCATGCTGTGTCAGAAGGGAGAACAGAGCCTGACAGCAGAGCAGCCAGGCTGCTCCAGCCAGCACAGGTCCTACAGGGCCCTGAGGCACCTGAGCAGGAGCTGCAGGGCAAGCATGGGGGCAGTGCAGATCCTGCAACCCCCACGTAGCACAGCCACGAGGCACAGACAGCCCAGTAGAGACTGGGGATGCTCCCTGGGGTGCCGAGAAACATTCCTATCTGGGGAGAGCCTCCTGCTACAGCAGTGGAGCCACGTCTGGTCCCAGTGAGTGCAGCCTGATCTCCACAGTGGTTTGCAGCTCTGAACCCATGGGCCACATCCCAAGATTCAGGCTGACAGCTGGTGGATTCGCGTAACAGCACCAAGGAAACCAGACACTGCTCACAAGGAGGAAAGAAACTAGTTTTTGATCTGCCCTGAACAGACTTCCTGTGGATAGCCCGTCCCTGCTGACAGCACAGCGTGGGATGCAGATGGGAACACGACCAGTGCAAGGGAGAGGCCAGAGGACGGCCAGGCAGAGGTCTCTGCAGCAGGGAGCCTTCCCACCAGCACCAGAAAACAGCCACCAGTTTCCTGATGTAAAACAAGAGACAGAACTTGTGAAGAGTGTCCGGGCTGTCTGTACAGGAAGAAGCATCCACTGATAGTACCTGGTGTTGGATTTTTACAGTCTCTTAGTGACAACATCAGCTTACAAGAACAGATGGCAAGGTGGAAAAAGGAAGGAGCCCTTTTTTACAGGATTTAGAGCAAGCCCCTCTCAGACCAGAGTAACACCAGAACATGAGCTGTCCATTCCACACAGATCTATCCTCAGCTCCATCAAATCCTGCAGCAATTCCCAGGGTTACAGCCCGGGGACACAAGAGTCACCACTTGCTCTGCCTCGAATCCCAGACAAGTCATCCAATGCTTCACTGACTTCTCTGGACTGAGGATTTAGGATAGCACTTGCCTGAAGAGCTTGAGAACCAGGAATTACGCAGACTTAAAAGGAACTCTGAAAAGCAGGGAAATAAGCACCTTATTTGCATAAGGAGTTAGATATGCATCTTCTCACAAAATCACATATTCTTTTGATCTCAGTGCCTCCTGGGCAGAAATGAGAGCTGCAAATCCTCAACAACAGCAAAACATGGTGGGTTACTGCTGCTCAGACCCAGAGAAAACAAAATACCTGTAATACCCCAGACAGTCGTTACTGTCAGAGCAAACAGTGCCAGGCAAGAAGCTAGACTGATAAAAAGGTTAAAATATCCACATTACAGTTGGTACTGATGGTTTTGCACTCAATGACTTGCTTTGGTGCCATCTAGTGTCACACAGTGAGGTTCTTACACAGATGGCACCTAAAACCAGGTTCAGATCTGCAGAAGGACTGCAGCCATTCCATCATCTCCATGTTCCTCCCATGGGAGCAGTCAGGTCTGGTGGAATTCCTGAGATCTGAATGATTTTGCCAGTTTTCCTATCAAAATTTGTTATCAGAAAGCAAAGCACAAAAAAATTACTGCATTTTCATACTGGTAAAGGAAAACCAGACCTAGAACACAGCCTTACAGACTGGTATTGGTAAAATCCCTTTGAACAATGTCAAACCTTGTGATGCCATCATGGCATGGGTGAGGTTCTGCAGGTTTCGTGCCAGTTTCTGATGTGCTTTATTCAAACCATGAGACAGGAACAGCAACTTGCCATTTCCATCCCAGTCTGGGGGGACACATTAGGAAGTTATACACATATATTGCATAATTATGGGTGCAATTTTTTACTTCAAGAAGTGAGAGATTTTAAACTTCTACCAAAATTCCACTTTTTGGCATCCATCACTGAAGTGAGTGAGGATGGGGCAATTAAGAAGACTCTGAGAGCAGAACCACTGGGCAGTACCCAGAGATCAGCCCTAAGCACACCTCAGCCCTTCCCTGGCAATTCCAGAGGAAGCTTCTTTCACAAAGCTCCTCTCCCTGTGAGGGAGAGGCAGGTGGGCTCTGCAGTTTCAATTTGAATTTTTTTTCCACAGAACATCATCCTGGCACAGTCCCTGCCACATCCCAGATCCACAGCTGCCAGTGGGACTCCTGAAGAGCATTTCAGCTGAAAACCTACAGCAACACAAAGGATGGGGTACAATTTGTCCTATGGAAAGCTGCCAGGTAAAATAACAATGGAAATGTGACTGAGAAGTGTTTACCCTATTACTGTCAGCTCCTGCCAACATGTAAAAGAAAAGTCATTTCAGATGTGCTATCTGAGCACTGCCCAGTGCTGCCCCATGGCAGGCCTGGTTTGCCTCAGCAGCCAAGGTCAGAGCATAAACAACATGAAACAAATGTACTGTCATTTTATGACAGGGTTTATAAGTCTGAAGTTTTTTCACAAACATTTACACATGAAATATTAAAATCCCCCAGAGACTGTGATTTTAAAATACATTAAAGTAAGCTAAGTTTTAAATAAGTGTTTTGAAAGGCCTGAGGAGCCTTTCCAGAGCCCTGTCTCCTGACAAGCATCTTCTCAGCTCACAAGTCATGTTCTATCAAGAAAGCCAAGGGCTGACACCCTGCAGGTTTGATTCATGGTTCACCTGGGCAGCCTCCAGACTGCCCAGAGAGGGCACATTTTACAGAGAAGGTTTAAAATGGCCGCATTTGTAAAACACCGGAAACAAGCTTTAAACTTGTTGTTTTCCCTCCTTCCCACAGATGATCGCCTCAGCCCAGACAACAGCTCCTCGGCCAATGTCAGCACCGGCCCCCTTGGCAACTCCACACACAACGAGTTCACCACCATCGTCCTGCCCGTGCTCTACCTTGTCATCTTCCTGGCCAGCCTCCTGCTGAATGGCCTGGCAGTGTGGATCTTTTTCCATATCAGAAATAAAACCAGTTTTATATTTTACCTCAAAAATATTGTGGTTGCAGACCTGCTTATGACACTGACATTCCCATTCAAGATCATCCAGGACTCACAGCTGGGCCCGTGGCACTTCAACTCCTTCCTGTGCCGCTATACCACGGTGCTGTTCTACGCCAACATGTACACCACCATCGTGTTCCTGGGGCTCATCAGCATCGACCGCTACCTGAAGGTGGTGAAACCCTTTGGAGACTCCAGGATGTACAGCATCACCTTCACCAAGATCCTGTCAGCCTGTGTGTGGGTGGTGATGGCATTCCTCGCGCTGCCAAACCTGATCCTCACCAACGGCTACCCCACCAAGAGAAACATCGACGACTGCCTGAAGCTGAAGTCTCCCCTGGGAGTCAAGTGGCACTCAGCTGTCATCTACATCAACACCTGCATGTTCGTAGTGGTGCTGATAGTGCTGATAGGGTGTTATATTGCCATATCCAGATACATTTATAAATCCAGCAAACAGTTCATCAGCTCATCCAGCCGAAAGCGGAAGCACAACCAGAGTATAAGGGTTGTCGTGGCTGTGTTTTTCACCTGCTTTCTGCCCTATCATTTGTGCCGAATACCCTTTACTTTTAGTCATCTGGACAAAATTTTAGATGACTCTGCACATAAAATCCTGTACTATTGTAAGGAAATGACACTGTTCCTGTCCGCATGCAACGTCTGTCTGGATCCAATCATTTATTTTTTCATGTGTCGATCATTCTCACGAAGGCTGTTCAGGAAATCCAACATGAGAACCAGGAGTGAGAGCATCAGGTCCCTCCAGAGCGTCAGGAGGTCTGAGGTGAGAATCTACCATGAATACACCGATGTCTGAAGGCACCCACAGAGACTTGGCTAATTTGTGAGAGTGTTTGTAGATCATGTAAATAAAGTGCCTCTGAGTATCTGACCATGGAAGCTCATTAAGGAAAGCACAGACATGTTCAGATTTTCTGTGTCAGCTCACCAACATCCAACTCCAATCCCATCCCCACAGGGGTCAGGCTCACTCCAGGAAGGTCTGGGGCTGTTTTGGTAAGCTGGTTAGTTCATTTGTCTAACAGCCCACCTAAGGCTGCCTCAGCCCAGAAGATAACCCAGAGCTCCAGGAGGCTGCAGCCAGGATGGACACGCTCCGGCCTCGGAGCAGGATCCAGTAAGGGTCAGCATCCCCAGGATTCCATGGCTGGTGGCAGGTGCATGGGAGGGGAGCAGGTGGCACAGGCTCCAGGGGGGACCCTCGGTGTGCCCAGGACAGGGTGAGGCTCAGGCTGCCCAAATGGCAGCATCACAGCACCTCATCCCAGATGTGTTTGTACTGAATCCTCTAAACCCAACAACATTCACATGGACCACTTTGTCCTGGACTTATCAAGGACTAAATCAGGTTTGTTTAGAGCAAAAGCTGCTCAGACAAAAAACAGCCAACTTAGAAAAGGCAGACTGGCAGGAACAGGCAGGTGCCCTGAGCAATCCATGCCCACAGCCAGTCTTGGGATGTGCAGCAGCTGCACAAGCAGGAGATGGCAACAGTCCATCAGCCAGTGCCTTGCACAGATAAGGACTTCCCTTTAACATGGAAAAAAAATTTGACAAGAAAACCCTGAAAATGTAGCACTCAAATAACATGATTAAATTCTGCATAAAAACATCTTTGATGAAGTTTTCTGATGAAACAAGTGTTTCTTTCTTCTACTTTTTTCTTTTTCTTTTTTTTTTTTACAATGCTAGTTTAGGTTTAAATTGTGTTATATGAATAATTAAGAAGTTGAAATGTAAGTATGATAATATTAAATTAAGCCAAGTATTATAAAACTACTTACATTGTTGAGGGGAGAACATTTCTGGAAAGGAAGTCAGGAAATTTTATCCTACTTTAAATAAAAATACTTTAAATTACTAAAATGCCAGAGATAAATCCTGTTTCCCAATCAGCTCTGTAGAAAACCATTCCCACACACCCTCAAAGACTAGTCTGGGATCAAATCTGCCATTTTTCACCCTAAGAGGTCAATGCAAATCTATATTAAGAGAACCATTTTGGGGACTGGGTTTCATGGTTTAAATTCTCACAAGCAGCAAATTAAATGGAATGATAATATTTAGGACTGGGAGATCAGTTCTGCTCACAAATATTCCTAACCAAAGCCTTTCCTCTTAGGTCTTATATGGTTAAAGTAAAACAAGACCAAGTGCTTCTGGTCTCCCTTTTACAACTGTGAATCACCAAGGGTTTATGGTTTGTTGAATTGTGCCTGATAATTCCTGTATTAAATTTGCAGTGACCTTATCTGAGGTCAATGGTGATTCCACACACCACCAGCAAACCCCACAGAGCCACTTCAGTGGAAAACTCCCTGTTTGTCCCTAGGCAGGGACTCTAAGGCAGGTGAGGAGATGGCAGACCATGCGTGCAGAGTCCATGGTTTGCCCTGGGACAGGGTGGAGCTGATGGGGCAGCGCAGGGATGGTGCAGAAACACAACCAGACGGGCACCCCCATCCCTCCGGCAGCTGCATACCCTCCTGACAGGATGCACATCTACCACCTTCCCACTGCTCACTTACTTTTTAGCTAAGGAGGGATTTACAAAGGATTTCCTCCTAGGAAAGACAGTCCTGCTGATTCCATGTAAGAACTTTACACTGGAAAGTCTATTACCCAAAGCGACCACACTCCGTGTTGGGATCGTGCCCTTCAAAGAACAGCTTGAAGAATGGACCCCCCTTTCCAGGGGACCAAAGGGATAAAGCAATTGGTAATTTCTGGAGAGTGTAGTCCCAGCAGTGGGGCAGCCATATGAAATCTGGGAAGGGAAGACACAGCCACATACTCCCAGCACACAGGCCAGCCGGGAGCAGCCTCTGCTCTGCAGCCTGACAACTTGGATTCAGACAAACCCTCCACTGTAAAATCACCTCAAAAGCAGTTTACTTTATCTTGACAGGGTGTATCTGTGATAATCCCCATCACTGGTTTGTACACACACTCACATACAACAGCTCTTTGAAGACGCTGTTTGTGAAATATTTTCCCAGGGCTAAAAAAGAATTATGCAATAACATCCCAATCCCCAAACACCAGATAACTATATTTAATTTGTCCAGATTTGACATGAAATTTTGGTCCTTAAAAGTTCATCTTGAAAGAAAAAGCTGCAAGAAAGTTTGTAGGGAAACTCTCAGGCCCCAACCTAGGCTGTCATTTCAGAAAACCACGTCAAGGCAAAGGCAGATGTAAACTCTGGCTGTGCAGTCTCATTTTAACAGCAAACAGAGTTTTCTGGCTGGAAACACAACAGCAGATATGACTCAAAAACGTAAGGAGTAATTCTAGAACAACTGAACAACCCATGAATATTTGGGATTCTTTGCATTCAGTAAACTTTGCATTACAGTGTTTGTAATTCAAATGTAATTACATTTTATATACACTAATTGAATAGCCCAAGCAGAACTCTCCATGCCAGGAGGTTGTTGTGTAGAAGTGTGATTTGAAATGACACTCAGACAGCTCTGGACCACAACTGGTGCAGGACTTTTGTCACTGCATACATTATACCCTCTACTACCAAGGTTTCTCTAACAGGGACCTTTCCTGGGGCTTTCCACCAGTGCAGCTTCACAGGAACCCCAAAAAAGGAAACAAAACCCACACAAAGTTCTAAAAAAAAAAATCTATCTTTGAACTGCCGCTCACCAGCCTCTCATGATGGATTAAGCAAAGGGAATTGCATAACCAGCATGGCCACAACGGGCTCACCCAGCCAAGGCATCAGTGCTGGAACCATGAAAGAGGAAAGAAAATGCAGAACTCAGTACATGATGGAGCCTATGGTGCAAACATGAAAACCATATGGAGTTCTTGTGGTTTGTGTTACCCAGAAATGCTTTGCATGAACCAAGTCCACCACTTACCTATACATGTTCTGTACAATGAACACACAAGGATTGGAAGGTTCGACCACAATCCCACCCAGAGAACTTTGCATAGCACTGGTTAATAAGATAAAAAAATAGCCCAGTTTTGCATCTAACTGGGGGATGAGAATTTAATACAAAATTGCCAGAACAGATCCATGAGTTTGTCCTCTTCACTCTCCCTAGAAGAGACACCTGTTGGTAAGTCCTATGTCTATGGTTATGCTGAGTGTTGACCCAGGATATTAACCTTGTGATTGAAGTTGTGTTGATAGTGTTCTATAGAGCTACTCTGCAGTTAATGTATTTATCACCAGCAACCTAAAAGAGCTGTGTATATGTTGCATTCACTAACCTGTGCTATCTGTGCCCCCAGCTGGCTCTTTGGAATGTGACCAGACCTGCAGTTCACAGACCATTCGCCCGCTTGTGTCAGGCCTCGAGTTACGTGTTTGCAACATTAAACTGAGTGTCACAGGATTGCTGTGGATAAATTACTGCAGAAATACAAGTGTACATCGTTCAGGCAGTGATAGAACAGGCCCAGAAATGTTGGAAGGATGAGAACAAGTATAGTAGAGTGAGTAGAACAACGTATAAATCAGCTGAAAATAGTGCTTTTTTTAGGAGCTTGTTTATCTTGCAAACAAAAGGAAACCAAAAGTTCCCCATTTCCTGAAAAGGTTGCAGATGTAGAATATAAGACTCTGAAGTCAGAAGATGAGGTACTTAAAACATCGTTGTCTTTTGAGAAAGAAACATGGAAGAAAGTGGAAAAATTGTCTAGATATTCTTTTAAATAAAAATGAGCAACTAGAAATACTACTGTTCATGGTTGAAAGACAGGAGTAGGAGCTGCAGGAAAGTCCAAGGAAATCACTTGATCAAATCCCACATGAAGCATTCTTTAATTCAGTCCTGCACAGCCTCATCCTGCAGCACCCTGCTGCCCCTCATGCCACCCCACAAGGCAGAACTGTGTTGGGAGTGGCAGTGATGCCATCTGAATGCAGACACAGCCCCGATGAGGGAGTTCAGACAGATCCTTGTAAGGCATCAGAAAGCTGTTCTACAAGGATGCACAGACATCTACCCATCAGCCAAACAAAACTGAGCAGAAAAGCTGTGCTGGCAGATTTGACAGGGTAAAAATCCCAAACAGAAGTCCTGCAATACTTTTGTAATTAGCCTGTGTTCTCGGGGGATTATCCTAGTACTGTATTTGCTTTTAGTAATCTGAAAGCTTGGCCACCAATCCAACAGGCCCTGTGTGATTTCACACTCAGCAGGGCTGCTAAAAGCAGAGATAATATCCATAGTCTCAGGTATCACTTACACCTGGCAATGGTCTGGTGCTGTAAGATCCTGCATTTAGAACACAGGTCAGAACCTGCCAGCCCCACGCCTGTCAGCAAAGGCTGCAAAGCTGCCACCACACCTTGCACTGCTGTCGCCAGACACATGAAGAACCAAATCACCCCCAACTCTTTCGTCACCAGGTGAGCTCTGACAGCTGTCAGTGTTCTCCCCTCTCAGGCTCTGGGACAGGTCCATCAGCAGGACCATATGAAAGGATTCATTTTTTAGGCCCTGAGCTCAGACAAAGCTTTAAAAATCTTCTCTTAATAAAACAACCAGCCGAAGGGAATTTTGTATTTTTGGTGAAGAAAAAGACTTGTATGACTAAAGGTAAAATACATAATAAGTTTGTTCTTAAGCCACCCAAAGTACACGGTATAGAGCAGGGTCTTCTGGCAACCCCACTCAGTGCTTGCTTTCTAAACCTTTGGAAAGAGCTGCTGTATCTTTAGATCCTCAAACATTGGATTTGGCTGGCATTTCAGAAAAATACTGATGTTTGTGTAACAGAGCACCCCCTCGGTTTGCCCTGGTGGCCAGTCATTCCAACGGGGTGAAGCTGTACACAGAGCTCAGGCACCCCACCCACCCCTTAAGCCCTTAATCCTCTGCCCTGGACAACTGCTTACTCCTCACTACAAAAATTATCTATGCTGCAATGTCTAATCCATCACAGGATGGCAGCTTATGCTGGAAAACACTGCACTGCCCCTTCCTTTGGGGCTTCCCGTGCACACTTGCCTTCCCCACCGCAGGCAGGACTCTGACTGATCTACTTGGTTCTAGTTCAACAATTCTTAACAAGTTTCAACCAAGAATGACAATTTAAACCAAAAAGTATAGCCATGCCATACAAAATCCTACAACAATAGAATTTCAAAATATAAAGTATGAACATCTAAAGTATAAAATTACTCACATAGACACATATAACTTTTTATCAGCTCCACTGCCAACAGTCTGCCAGGACCATGCACTGTTCAAATCAGGTATTCAACTTGACAGCATGTGGAGTGTTTTGTTTCATTTGTACTTGGATTGTGTTTCAAGTACAAGGATTGTCATCAGAAGCCACAAACAAACAAAACTGAAAAATAATACATCAAACAAAAGCTCAGTGTGACAGACAGGCAACATCCCCACCAGGCCAGACATGGGACGGCTGTTTTCAGCCACAGGAACAGCCTTAGATATTTAACGTTGAAAGGTGCATTTTAAGCTTTTCCTCCTATACCTCAATGCATTAACATACACAAAGTTGTGTTCTTCAGTCACCACTCAAAGGAAACACCGTTATCTTTATTCCCTTCTGGGCAGTGAAGTTGTGAGTTATAAAGTTGCTGCAAGCCTGAGCAGCAGCATCCCACTGCCCACCCAGAGACTCATTCCATTTATTTCAAAATAGTCTGAATTCCACACCCCAAAAATGTTTTACAAAGCACAGAAAACAACCCTGGACTGTGCCAGAACTAAATAGCAACTTCTGACTTTAACCTAAAGAAATTCCCCCTCTAGAAAGAAGGAACATACCCCTCCACTCAAAGGCAGGCTGTGTCGAACGGCTGCTCCACACTCTCATCCTAGGGGTGCAATTCCATTACATAAGTAGAGCCAAATGAAAATTGTTCTAAAAACATGTCATGAAATGTCAGTGGGAACTGCTCTGAAAGTCTTGGGACCAGGCACAGCAAGCAGGACTGACAGGAAGCCTGGGCATGCAGAGAAGGGATGTGTGATTTCCCGGGAGCATCAGGCTCTGGTGTTTGCTGTGTCCCTGGAAAGCCTTCCCAGCACAAACCTGAGCCCCCATAATGCAGCCGGTGGAAATGCACTGCAGCATCCACCTGCTAACACTGATCCAAGTCTCTCAGTATGAATGAGTTACATCATATTCTAAGGAAGCCATAAATACAGCGCTGGTGTTGTTTCCTTCAGAGCAACAAAGTCAGCACAAGGCGGCAGTTTGTTAAACATTCCTGCACTCCATCAGCCCCAGCAAGGCTCCCACCCACCAACCCCAGAAGTGTCATTTCAGAGCTCCAGGACACAGTCAAAGACAAGGACAAGCAGCAGGCACCTGCCATGCTGAGCCATCTGATGCAGCTGCACGCTCAGCCCGACCACACTGCACTTCCAGGGCTGACAAGAACAAGATGCTGCACTTGGTCTCAGAGCATTCTCTGGTTTTTCTTGGGTGGAAAGTGCAGCAGAGGGAGAGATAGGAAAGAATATCCAAACCACTGTGAACCAAATTGATTTGTCTACTTTACAACTTCACAATCCCATTTCTAAGTGGCACAAGAACAACTCAGCATCTCATCTGAGACCCCAGGTAAGGAACTGGGTATCAGAGACCACTGAGAACCCCTTTTAAGACAAGTGGAATTTTCCAAGTCAGACCCTCCATTCAAATGCAGTTTTTCAAATAGGGAATAATAAACAGGCAATCAAACCCCAAAAATGGACCTCACATGGATGTTACTCCACCAAAAGCCAGCCCTGCAGTGACACACTTGCCATGTTAGATTGTAGGAAAGGCCACTTCCATCACACAGAGGCTGGAAGTCTGACCCAAAGTGTTGGCTGCAGGCTCAAGTCATGATTTTTCTGATGTATCAGCAAAAAACTTATTCAGCTCTTTGCTAAATGCTCAAACACTTGAAATAATGGGAATAACTCCCAAATGTTTCAGTTCTTTTCTCCAAATTTCCCTTTTGTTGAGTCTCTGAACAATGACCACCTTCAACAGAAGTTGCAGTGTGCTGCATGTAAAGTGAGAACTGCCAATGGGAAGGAGAGATCAAGCTTGGCAGACACTTCTGCTTTGCCAGAAGTGTCTTTTACCCTTTATTTTACATTTCTCTTTCAAACTCAATTGTCTTGGCCAGACTGCACTTCTCCTCCTCTCCTGCAAAGATTCTGTCTAGACACAAATGGAACATTGCTTATTTTAATTTTAGCCTTAGATGAGGAAGCTGTTGGAAAAAGTTTGTGGTAGGTCACACTATGAAAGCTGACCCTGGTCCCAAAAGGGATATTGAGGCTTCTGCTGCTTCTGGGGAGGAAGCATACAAATTAAAAAAAAAAAAAAAAAAAAGTTTGGTTTGGGTTTTGGGGGGGTTTTTTGGTTTGGTTTGTTGTTTTTTTTTTTTTATTAATTTTAAACTCGGTCTCAGAAGGCTAAACGTTTTTAAAGCCAAAGCCTTATCAGACCCATTCCTCTTGTCCTTATTCCAAGAAATGACCATAGGGTGGATGGAAAGAGATGGGCCTTCCTTGTACAGGGATAAACCCTCACAGAAGGAAGGTCCATGAGGAATTGTGTATTTACTGGAGGGGTAGGGCGACACACTCTCAAGTACAGCTCGTCATGCACTAGATACTTATTAGCTCAAAGGTACACAACTTACATATTTCACTTATTTTAAAATAAACATTTAAACATCAGTTTGTCTCTCCAAACCTCAGCTCCCTCTCAGAATATACTCCTTTCTCACATTCACTGAGAAGATAGTAGCTTTTCTACTACCATATATTTCCACTAATTCTGTGCTTGATGTCAAAGCCTCCCAGTAACTTATGGGAGGAATAGCAAGGGAGGAAGTCAGGCAGGTGATTAAGACTAAAAGAATAGGACAAAAAAGAAGATAAACAAAACAGCCAAACACCAAAGATCCATCAGGTATCCCCAGAATCCATCTCAGTCTGAGCACACCCTGGGCAGGCAACACGCAAGTCCGTGGCTCCGGTTCAGAGCCCTCCCATGCCCAGAGCAGCAGGCTCGGGGCGGGTGGCGCCACAGGAAAGGTCGCAGCCAGCCCTGGGAACAGTTTAGGAAAAGCAAACTGCAGCCCTGCAGTTGGGAGCGCTCACAGCTGTGCCAGCTGCACTTGTGTCTCTCGTGGAAGCCGCTCCGCTCTGATCGCCCGGAATAGCGCCAGGCAGCGCTGAGAGCTGCAGCTGGGCACGGCACGGCGCGGCCCCCCAGCCCTTCCCCTTCGTGCTCCGAATTCCCACCGGCGGCAGGAGCGGATCCGCTCCGAATTCCCACCGGAGCCGGGAGCGCGGATCCGCTCCGAATTCCCCCAGCTCAGCCGGGAGCGCGGATCCGCTCCGAAATCCCCCGCGGAGCCGGGAGCGCGGATCCCCCGGCCCAGCTTCTGCCGCTCCCGCCACACCGGACCCGGACCGCCTGACATTCCCAGGCTGCAGCTTCCCGGCCCTTTTCCGTGCCGAGGCAGCTGCGAAGGGCTCGTTCTGTTCGTGGGTCACAGCTGAAGAGGGACCACACGTACCATCCCACACTTCTGTCCAGGTGAGACGCCGCCTTCCATCACCCGTTCCTGCTCGCTGCCAACGCTCTCAAACGCCCTCGGTTATTTTTAAGTAACTGCAACTGCGATTTGACTGTTTAAGTTGGCAAATAAGGTGAAACAGCCATGCGTTCTACAAACCGCTAACAACTTAGGACACAAAGAAGCGGTTGTAACTACCTACAGAAACCTGTACAGAAACTACTCCACACCGCGGAGGCTGAGCCTGAACAGACGGAGGACACACAGGCAAGGACCCCCCTCGTTTGTCGTAAGAAAAGTATCTTTTCTAAGCAACTATTTGTTTTAGTTTATGACTGAGGAAACATAACTGTATAAAACTCATAGTTAAAACATCAGAAAACAGAATTTAAAGTAAAATATCTAAATTGCAAATTTTACTAATTAAAATAGAATACTAAAGCACACGATTTCTTTCTTTGAGACACATTTTACTACTTTTAAAGCCCCAGTTTTAGGACAATAAAGCAACTAATTATTAAAATGTTTTATTGATGCAGTGCCCTGGTTTTTAGATAGGGTAGAGGTGATTTTCTCCCCGTCGCTGGTACACAGCTGTGTTTTGGTTTGGGATGAGAACAACCTTGATAACACTATGATGGTTTAGCTGTTGTTGAACAGGGCTTGCACCAAGTCAAGGACTTTCCTGCTTCTCATGCCCTGCCAGCACAAAGGGGTATGAGGAGCTGGGGTGGACATTGCCGGGACAGCTGACCCGTTACTTGTTTTTTGGGGGGGGGGGTTATTTCTGTTTGTTATTCTCCTTTTCATCATTGTATTTCAGTTCTTAAACTGTTCCTATCTGATCCTAACATTTCGTCTCACATTCACCACTCCCTAATTCCAACATGGTAATTCAGAGATAGGAAGGATCTCAGTGGGGAAATTTTGAGGTTTAATTAAAAAAGAAATAATACTTCAGCTCGATCTGAAAATGATCCTGCATGCAACGAGCTCAAGCATTGCCCAGGTTTCCATGCAAGTATCAGGGTTTGCATAGACACTTTGCAGGCTCCAATCTTTTGATGCTAAAAGCTTATGGGCTCAGAATAATGCAGGCCCTTGTCTAAAAATCAGAAACAAAAAGAGAATGAAAACTAGCTTATCAGAAAAACAAAGCTGTTACATTTCAGATTTCAAGAGAGCACAGGGACTGCTACACAGTAAGAAGAAATGAAACAATTACTGGTACGTTTTGCAAGACAGAAATACAATTCTGCCCTTGAGGTGTCCGGCCCCTGCACCGAAAGGAGCCTGCACTGCCCTCAAGAGCCCACAGCTTACATGAGAAATACACAACCTTATCTCCACTGCCCTGTGTAGCTGCTGGCTCTGCTCGGTGTGTCCTTCAGAGCATGTGCCAGGAGAACACCATGTGTGATCCCACCAACGCAGCAACTGTGGTCACCGACTGCTGCCTCCTCCATACAACATCTGGATCAGGACCGAGAAGCACTGTTAATGTGTACAGAGTCATTCACACTTCTGTTCTCCCTTTACCAACTGCAGCTGCAGAGAGGACATACCCACAACAGGCTCAGAGGGGCCGCTGCTCCTCATGGGGCCATAGTGACATTCACAGGACACACATCCATTCTCAGCTACTGTCCGAGGGGACACTGTCCCCACCAGCACCCTGAGGAGCAGCTGAGGAGAGGCACGGCTCGCTCGGCCCTGTGTCCTCACACACCACACCTGAGGGGTCTCAAAGGCACAGCAGTGAGGAACCAAGACACTCTGGAGGTCACTGCTGCCCTGACCCTCCCTGAGCCGTGCCAGACCCTCCCTGAGCCATGCCAGAGGTCACTGCTGCCCTGACAGACTCTCCCTGAGCCGTGCCAGAGGTCACTGCTGCCCTGACCCTTCCTGAGCCATGCCAGAGGTCACTGCTGCCCTGACAGACCCTCCCTGAGCCGTGCCAGAGGTCACTGCTGCCCTGACCCTCAGGTCCTTGGGGTACAGAGTCCAGAGTGCTCTCCTTTACACTACAGGACCGCCCCACAGTGTGTTACTAGTTAAATAAAAATGCCATTTGCTATTGGTGCCTTTCCAGGAGGTCCTTCAGTTTCACCAGTATCACCCTAAACTTTACCCATTTACCTACCAGCCCCAACACATCTATTCACGTGGTAGTTGTAACACCCTCTCTCCACATAATCTATTTCCTTTAAAAACCCAAACAAACAAAAACAATGCCTTGATGACTAGAGCTGAAACGCAAAGACAGGATGGCCATTGCTCCAATGGGAGAACTACCAGGCAGAAGTAAAGAGCAGGCTTTGGGAGTGCTCAGGGTAACACCTGCTCTGTCACTCCACTCACCCACGCAGGTTCCAGAACACACCTAAGCTGATCAACCTTTACGGCATCTGCAAGAGGTACAGAAAACAATACACCAAAGGGCACAATTTTACTTATTTGAAAGAAAATATTCATTTCTAGTTATTGCAAGGTTGCATTCAGGTTTCAACCTGCTCCAGAGACATCAGCTACTGATTTGGAATTGGAGAAAAAAGCAAATTACTTTCTAAAAGACATAATGGGGTTTTTTCCCAGCTCCAAGGCACATATTTTCCAGTCACACAGTGTTTCACTTGCCAAATAGAGCAGCATTATATCTGTATATGTTCTGCCCTCCCCACAAAGGATAATCCACCCCCACAAAGATTCTAGCAAAGAAAAGCAGACAGCAGATGTGATTTCTTCTTGGAGATCCTCTAGAATGTAAATGTGACTGACTTGAGAAGCCAGCTCCATCTCCATGTTACACTGACACATGGACATGCTCCTTTGTGCCAGGCTGCTGGAAGCTTAAAGTTAACAGCCAGCTGCACACACAGCTTCCTGCAAGGCATTTACTGCATATCTCCATGCTTGACTGACATTAGAGGGGTTTTTACAGAATACTTTGACCAGGAATATTCGTATCTCTCATACTTCCTAGGAAACCAGTGCTAAAAATACAAACTGGTCCTTGAATACATTCCCCTTAACCCTTTGTGTCAGCAGATCCCTGTGCACCAGGGCCCAGGTCACAGCACATGGGCTCACGCCCGCTGGAAAGACGCAGCCCAGAGCTGGAAGGCAATGGGTTAAAGTCAGAGAAGAAAATAGATCCTCTGGTCAAAGCAGCAGCATGCCCTCAAACATCACCAGACAGTGAGATGTCACCACTTGGAAAAATACTCTGCACCCCTGCTGGGAATGCTGTGGTGTGGGAACATGGTCATTTCTAAAAGGCAGGCCAAGATTATTTGGAAGTAAGAGTAGCAAACAGAGTAAATAATGAAATCCTACTGAGATGTTCTTTCTCTGCCCCTAGGAACGAAGGTCCTGTACAATGTTCAACGCCAGCACAAACTCCTTGGGAAACAACTGCAGCCACCGCACGGCAGTAACCACAACAGTCATTCCACTGCTCTACTGCTTCATCTTCCTCACAGGGCTCCTGCTGAACGCCCTGGCAGCCTGGGTCTTCCTCTACGTTTCCAGTACAAAGAGCTTTATTGTTTATCTCAAAAACATTGCTGTGGCTGATCTCCTCATGAGCCTGACATTTCCTTTCAAAATCCTTGCTGATTCAGAAATTGCACCTCCAGAGCTCAACCTGTTTGTGTGCAGATACTCTGCAGTTGTGTTCTACATGAATATGTACATTGGGATCACCTTTTTTGGCCTCATAGGGTTTGACAGATACTACAAAATTGTGAAGCCTTTGTTCACGTCCTTTGTTCACACAGTTAACTACAGCAAGGTGGTCTCTATAATAATATGGCTGTTGTTAATGCTTCTGTCATTTCCAAATATGATTTTAACTAATGAAATCACTGAAGACAATTATTCCAGAAAATGTATAGGTCTTAAAAGTGAGCTTGGCAGACAGTGGCACAAAGCAACAACTTATATTTGCACAGGGATTTTCTGGGTTGTTTTTTTTCTGCTAATCATGTTTTATGCTTCTATATCCAAAAAAATATACAGCTCTTACAAAAAATTCCGAAGGAGCTCCGACTTGGCCAAGAGGAAAACCAGCCGGAACATATTCAGCATCATGTTTGTGTTTGTCATTTGCTTTGTGCCCTACCACCTCTGCAGGACCCCATACACCATGAGCCAGACCAGCTCCCAGTTCACCTGCCAGTCCCAAAAATCATTGTACTATGCCAAGGAGTTCACTCTGGTGCTGTCTGCTGCAAATGTCTGCCTTGACCCCATTATTTATTTCTTCCTCTGCCTCCCCTTTAGAGAAAAGCTGTACCAAAAGCTGCATCTCAAGCTGAAAGCTTCAAGTGAGGTTGAAATTTCTAAATCCAGAAGATCAAATACACTTCGGGAAAGTATAAACATCTTGTAGTTTCAGGTCTGTACAATTATGCACATTTCAGGAAGTCATTCATGAATGCAAATGTCCCAAAGCAACAGAGCAGATGAACAGAACCAGCAACAAACAAAAGAGGTTACAGCACAAAACATCAAGTGCTGTTTCTCTGTATAAAACCATTATTGCATGTGCCAATATATTCCCTATGTGCTGTTTCAGCTGAGCTGTGATTGCATTCGGGTGTGACAGCCCTCCTGGATCTTGAAAACAGAGAGAGGAGTAACTGGAATGGCACATTTTGGAGCTCCAGGCTGTGGGTCTCTGAAAGGATCATCCAACAGACCCAAAACCAAACAGATTTGCTGCTGTTCTTACAAAGCCAGGCATGACACAAGGACAGCCACCAGAACAGCAGGACAACCCAGGGAACATCCAATGGCTCCACTTCAACTGGGGCAGAGCCCTTGGAAGCAACACAAGGATGGTCAGCACGAGTCACTCGAACTTGGCCTCCACCAGCCCACCCAAGGGAACTGAGACTGCGAGGGGAATCTACTGGGTCACAGAGCAAAGGGCTGGAGGCAATGCACAGCTCAAGGAAGGTCTCCATGCCCACAACTAGGCAGGGAAAGATAACAAAAAAAAATCAATTTTAAAAGAAAATCAAAAAAGTAGACAGCAAATCCTCAGAGATCTATACAAAGCCCCAAAAAACCTTGGTTATATATATAAATATATAGAACTTCTACTAAGGGAAACATTCTGTAAGATTAAGAATTAAACATGATTATTTGTCACCGTTGGGCACCAAGTGTCAGAATATTTCTACAAGATGTGATGCTCGATCAAAGCCAGGGTTTAAAGAGGATCCTTCTATAAAGTAAGGAGCACAGTTACACTGCACCATCTTCCTCAGGCCTTCTCTGAACTAACAGGAATACAAACACATTCACACCAAACTGTAGCCACTCCCTCCCTGCTGGTGCAGGAAGAGGCAAGAACATCACAGAGCCATCTGTGAACACACAGGTACAGCTGCCTAGAAACTCTGAGTACATTTAAATCCAGAAAGAATTGTTTGTTGGTTTTCCCATGCTTTTGGCACAGTGATAAAGTGTTTGTCTGTACCAAGGTAACAGCTGAAAGCCACCAATCTGCTCTATACAAATAAAATCTTTTATAACTATTTTTCAGTGGAGCTTTGTTTTTTTTTTTTTTCAATTGATTTTGTCATTGTACAGGGAAAACCCACCAGGACATAAAGTCTCTGCTAAAGCCTTCAGTCAGTGGCTCTGGAAGGTCAATGCTTCCATTTTACTTGAAGAAACTATAGGAACATTTATATTGTTTCCTCACCTCAGCAGATTACTGATATTAAAACAACAAGAATCTACATGCAAGAACCAGGGGAAAGGATGGTGATCAACAAGCTTGTTCAAAAGGGACACTACGTATAATTCACATTGAAAAAAATCCTCCACCAAGAGCTTCACTAGTCAAAAAAACACTCTGTGCCCCTCTTCCTGCAAATATACCCTGTGAGTGACAAGTCCCAAATAACACCAATATCAAACCAAGCCCCTGCTCCATATCCCCAGCCTTGCTTCTCACTTTGCTAGATGAACTGGCACCAGTTTTTTTTTCAGCACTGGGTAAATTAATGTTTCCACATCTTTCCCAGCACACCATGCCTCAGATATGCCAAACCAGCTCCTCACACACACACACACACACACACACACAGGGAACTCATGTTCACATGTCTGTTCTCCTCCTAAACACCTCTGCAGAAAGGGCAGGCCATTTCTCAATAAAGGTTTTACCAACTACCAAATACTTTTTTTTTTTTATACCTGGAAGTATTTCCTGGGTTGTAAACTGACTACAGAAATGAAGAAAACCAATAGGCAAAAACACATGGACAGAAACAACTGCCAGTGCTGCAGTTTGGGTTTAAAAAACCCTGCAAGTATTACAAGATCAGCTTTGCGTAAGCAGAACACCATAAAATGAGTCCATGTTTGCTCACAACTGGACATGGGATCATTCCAGATTATGAAGCTTCACAAACATTTTGACAAATATGGTCTGCACTTTTAGCTTATGACTAAATGTAAAACCAGACGTTCTTCATCTGTTCCTTCACAAAGCTCTGGTATGGGGTTTGTAAATTCCTGTGGATTCTCAGCTACAACCAAGTGCCACCAGTTGGAGTTTCAGTATCACAGTCAGTACCTCAACCCAACATGGTGTCAGACCTTTTCTCACAACATACAAAAAAAAATTCCCCTACTGCCCTAATGTGTCATTTTTATTTTCAGCAGTGCTTGGCAAATGTCCAAAGGCTTAGACTATTAATTGAGATCAGTAGAATCCCTACAGGCCTTCAAATCAACAAATTAGTGTGGAATTCTAAAACAAACATGAGATTCCCAAAACCTGGAATTTCATGCAGGAATATTACAATGAGTGAGGATCAACTACATTGCAAATTCCTGGTTCCAGACAGATTTTAAATGTAAGATACATAAGGGAGAAGGGCTGGGATGCAACAGAGTTTCGCGTTTATAAAAACAAAAGCAAAGGAACGGCCACTGATTCCACACACTCACAGCCCCAGGTCAGGGATCTGGGACTGACCAGATGAACTGGGGCTGACCTAACCACACATCTCATGACCCTTACATACGTGAGCGTATGATAAACACCTAAATCTTCAGGCCTGACACCAGCAGGAGAGGGTGCTGAAGGCAGTGCCTGCTGGGCCACGGGGGTCAGCCAGACCACAGCTCCTGTCTCCATCCCAGCCAGCGCACTGACAGGGCCAGATCAAGCACGTCTGACCATCTGCCCTCCACAAAAGCTCAGTGAGAATCATAACAACCGGTGAGATTGGCCACAGCAACATGCCTGACCCAGCTGTTTCACAGCCAGTTCCCCACCACTCGCCGTTTGCCCCACATGGTGCCAGGGGCAGTGGGGGTGTGGGGGCACAGCCCTCGCCTCCCTCTCTCCCAGGAACAGGAAAGAGAAGGCTCTGGGCTGGTCCTTGGGCACTTACGTCTTTCTGTCACCGCTCTTTCGGGTAACTCCCACGTGATTTAGCCATTTGAACTCTGGGTTTAACTGCGTCAATCAGCTCATTTAAAAACCACAGCCACGTTTTCAGAGTCCCGCAGAGACAGCCAGGAGAGAAGGTCACACACCACTGGGCTGGGAGAGCAGTTGCTGAGAGACACCAGACCTTTGCAGATCAATGCTTAGAAGACTCCAGGCCACAGGGACAGGTATGTGGTTTCAGTCTTTGTTTCAGCCATGAATGTACAGCCTGAAATCCAGCTGTGCCACACGCACAGGGGCTCAGGTGCTCACAGCCCATCCTTGCTGTGTCTGCAGCCAGTGTCATCTGGCCACGGCCACGCTGTGCCCTCGGGGGCTCCAGCTCCAGCCAGGGGTTGGTTTGCTCTGTGCCTCCCCTCCCTGTGCAGGACGAGGGCAAGCCAGGCTGCACAGAGCAGGAAACTGCAGCGCCTGGGACCGACCCAGCCACCAGCAGCACTGCCTGCCCTCGCCCTCCCCACGCACAGCCAGGCTCGGTTCCACCCAGATACCTGTGCTCAGCACAATAGAGAGCTGCAGAAAGCCAACTACAAGGACTAAACTGCTTCCTCCCCATTTCAAACCACCAGAGGATCTGCAATCATTTTGCTTTACAAATTATGCTTGTCTGGATACATATTTTACAGCAGAAATTATATGTGCAGTTGCAGTATTTCTGTTATACTGTATATTAAAGTTAGGAACTTTAATAAAGAAATAGAAGTGTTGCAGTCAGATGCTACTCCAGACATAAATGTATTGGTTTCCATTCCAAGAAATTCAAAGGAACACCCTTTCCCACAGCAGCCTGCAGCGTAGCAAACAAACAAGCCCCTTAGTCATGGAGTCACATATTGAAATAGGACCCAACTTTTCTCCTTTTCCTCCCTGTAATTTCTAGTGAAGCCTACAAAGGAAATGAGCAACATTACTTATTATCTGCTTCTTTCAACATGTTTTTTAATGAAACATTTAGGAAAAGCACATGATTAATTTGTTCAAGTGGGAATAGAGAGCAGTGCATAGACCTCAGGACTGATCAGAACCAGTTGCTCACCCATCTGCCATATCCACGTAGTCGTCTGCCAGTGCAGTCACTCAGAACTCCCAATGCATGTTTATAGAAGGAGGCTGGTACACAGATTACTTTTTTTTTTTTTTAGACATAGTTTCAATTCTTAAAAATTATGAAGTTTTAGTATGATCATTGTTAAGTAGGTGGCCAAATAGATTCAAACCTTTTTCTCTGGCACTTTGGCTGAAGGGGATTGTTGAACCAAAGACTCCGAGAAAAGTTTTTCTTGTGGAAAAGCTGCTCAGAAGGCTCTACAGTTTCAGGAACAAATCCTAATATATTCCTAACTCTTCCCTCCCAAGTATCTGGAAAGTAGCATGAAAAGACAGAAAAATATTTCCTCCAAATTGCACTTTTTCCTTGAAATTAATCAAATAAAATTGTAAGAGAATAACTACTGTCTCATAGGAAAGGTGGGTGTCATTGGTGTCCTCCCGATTCTTTTTGCAGGTCCTTGATACCTCAAGTCAGCAAAGCCAACTCGCACAAGGAGTTTACAATGTCAAGCAACATTTCAGAATGCCACATCTATGAAGAACTGGAACCTTTTACCTATTTTTACTACTTGATTTTTCTTGTGGGCATTATTGGAAGCTGTTTTGCACTGTGGGCATTCACACAGAAGGATCAGAAACAAAAGTCTATGAGCATCTACTTAATCAACCTCCTCACTGCAGATTTCTTGTTGACTTTGACATTGCCAGTGAAGATTATTGTTGACCTAGGAATTGCGTCCTGGAATCTGAGAATATTCCACTGCCAAGTTACAGCCTGTTTCATCTACCTGAACATGTATTTATCAATCGTATTTCTGGGATTTGTGAGCATGGATCGCTGCCTCCAGCTGATGCACAGCTCTAAGATCTACCGCATCCAGGAGCCTGCATTTGCCAAGACATTGTCTGCAGTGGTGTGGGCGATGCTCCTCCTCATCACTGTGCCCAACATGGCTATTCCCATACAACACATCGAAGAAAGACCCGGTGCAGGATGCATTGATTTCAAAACAAAGTTTGGGAGAGACTGGCATGTGTTCACTAATTTCATATGCACAGCAATATTCCTGAATTTCTCGGCCGTGATCCTGATTTCCAATTGCCTCGTTGTCAGACAGCTGTGCCGCCACAAGTACAGCGAGAGCTACGGCCGCGTGCGGAAGGCGCTGACCCACACCCTGCTGGTGACGGCCGGGTACCTGCTGTGCTTCGTGCCCTACCACGCCGTGCGCATCCCCTACACGCTGAGTCAGAGCGACACCATCACCAGCTGCCCCCTCAAACGGGCCCTCTTCAAAGCCAAGGAGTCCACCCTGCTGTTTGCAGTCTCAAACCTCTGCTTTGACCCCATTCTCTATTACCACCTTTCCAAATCATTCAGACTGAAATTCACAGAGGCCTTTGCAGCACCGAAGGACACACAGGCTCTCCCGGCCGTGGAGCTGCAGCCCAGCAGTGAACAGCAGACACACAGCCCTGACAGCGAAACAGGGGCAGAGAGAGCCCTCGGGCAGCACCGAGCCCCGCTGGGCAGCTGCACATGAGAACACCACAGCCCACAACACTGCTGACAAATCATGAGCCCAAGCAGAAGCAAAATACCTGATCAAGAAATCCCCTCACTGTGTTACAGACACACAGTGGGTCTGAACTCACACAGCTTCAGTGATGCCTCCCACAAACAGCCCAATGGACAGTGGTGATCCAGCAGGGATCAGCACACGTAAGAATATGTGTTCAGACTCAAAAATACTTTAGAATTATTTATGGCAAACAGCTGAACTCACCTTTACTAAGTTAAATATTGTGTATTTACTATTTGAAGTGACTTGGTGCAATCAAGTGCAGAAATTATTTAACTAAAGTTCTTCAGCCACAAAGTTTTTTTCACACATGTGATTAAGCCAAAAGCATTTCAGAGGTCATTATTTACTCCAGAAAGGGATTGTAAATTGCACTGATTAAAAATTATTGTATTGGCTCATAGCATACCTGTGGGTTTTATAAATAAATTTCTTGTTCTTGCCAAGTTCCATTGCCTCTCCTTGCTCCTGCTTCAATGAGCATGAGAAAAGCTAACATGTAATTATAGAAAATTCAAGCAAGCTTTAAAACAGAGTATAAGTATTCAGCATGTTCTCTTTGCTTGATTTCTCTTCATAAAAGTTCATAAAACAGCAGCAAAGTTGATTAAAATTGTAACATACAATTACTTCCAAAACTTATGTATATACAGAATAATCAATAATCAAATTTAAAAATCAATTTGCACTGGCAAAATCCAGCTAGTTAGATTAGTTACATCTGCAAATCAAAGCTATTTCAGAAAAAAAAGTTATCCTTTTCTAGTCTTTGAGTAACATGAGCAAAATACAAATCATGCTGTAAACAAGCGTTCAAAATGGCTCATTCGGTATTTTCATAACAATTCTCCAGCAATAAATCACAACCCAAACTTTGTGGGCTAAGAAATTTAAAGCAAAGAAAACTGGAGTTACCACACGATACTCTAGCATGACCCTGCATGGACTGAAAGGAATTCATATTCTTAAAAAGTTATCCCTGTTATTTAAATATAATAATAGTTCTTAAGTAGGTACATTCCAGCTTGAGGCCTGTTCAATATCTGGGGCCGTTTCCCAGCACAGTGGAAAACATGAGAACCCACCTGCATGAGGACTGGGATCTGGAACGTTATTCATGGGGCTTCCTGCAGTTCTTACGTGCCTATGACAAGCACTGCAGCAGCAGCCAAAACTCCAGGCTGGATCAGCAGGGAGTGGGCAGGGGGAAGAGTCACCACCCTGTCCCACACAGGTCAGAGCTGTTTCAGATATGTCAGTGCTCATTCTGCCCAGCTCCAGGATAAAACCTTCTATTTAGCAAGCTGTTGTTGGGCTCTGGGTTGTGGTGGGTCACTGTGGGGCCTGTCCCTGAGTTCCAGTGGCCACCACACTCCTCTCCCTGGAAACTCTGCTGTCCCATCAGGCAGCACCACAATACAAGCACAGTCACTCACCGGGGCGTGGGCAAGGGGTGGCACTGGTCACTCACCATGGGGATGGGGAAGTGTGTGGCGTCCTGCAGGTGCCGAAGGAGGTCATAATTGCATGGGAAAATCAGTTCTCTCAGCCTCTCCCTCTTGGCTGACTTCTCACTCATGGCTGAGATTCCTCGGTCCAAGGAAGGGGTCACACTCCCACGAGACTCCACAGGCATCAGAGAAAAGATCTGAGACATGGAAAGCAAAGATTTAAGGTTAAGTGTAACCTCCAGCTTCTGAAATCCAGCAGCAGCAGCAGACATAGGATTTGCTCTTGCTTACAGCTACTTGTTAAATAGCTGAAGATTCTCAAAGATGGACAAAGCAAGGGCAATTGCAATCAAGCCTGAGATTTAAGATACATGAACATATTATATCTCTGTGCACATCTCCATGGTTATTAGATGAGTTTTAACCTAGAGATATTCAGTCAGGGAAAAAGCATTCTGGTTTGGAGCAATCTGCACACTCCTCTTGTTACTGTGACACAGAAACCACAGTGAGCTGTTTCGGCAACTGAAGGAAATAATGAGAAAGGGGAAGTCAGAGGTAACAAGAGACACTGCAGACAGAGGCATAGATGTGCTTGAAACCACCAGCATTACAGTTATGGGGCAGAAATGGGGTTCCACTATCCTGCAAGGGATATGTCTGGGCAGTCCATGCAAAACAAGGGGAAATCCAAAGGAAGAAACAGGAGATTCAAGAGTCATGCAGAACAGAAAGAATAAAGGAGGACAAACTGATTTGAAAACAGCCAAAACATCAAACCATCACTTGAGAAGCAGATGGCATCAGTGGGGGTCCTCAATGTCAAACAAGTGGGAAGCTCTGCACATTTATTTGTCTTCAGTGTAACACAGTGCTCAGACACTGGGGCTGAGGGCAGGAAGGGGAGCAGGGACAGGATGTGTGCCTGTGCGTGTCAGTGTGCAGGAGGACAAGCAGGACAGCACAGAGGAGTGTGCGGTCACACAGCAGAGATGCAGAGAATGGAGGTGATGCACTGACACAGAGACAGCAGAGACTGGGTGCCAAAGGCTGTCCAGGGAAGGAGCAAGGTGGTGCTGGGGCATGGAGGGATGTTCTGTGCCAACACAACAGCAGCCGTGGGCAGCAAAGGCATCACAAGCATGCAGAAATCAAAGGCAAACCTACTGGAAATTCTGAACCAAAATCTGCCTTAAAGTCACTCTTGTCTACATCATCAAAAATACTAGTGGTTCCAGAGTCAATGCCCACATGTTCCACAATACCACAATCCTAATACTTGCAATGGAAAAAACCAAGTGTCAGTCACAGGAAACTCAAGCACTCTGCCTCTTTAAGAGCTGTGGCTTTCAGTTTGTCCCAAGTTATTCAGATCACCAGACAGCTGCCAATTCAGTACATCTGCACCAAATCAGCAATATTTATAGTTATACACAGGAATGAAGTTAATAGATCCTTTTCAGTCTTCTCAAAGAAGAGCAGACAAGGAGACAGAGTAAAACCTCCAATATCTCATATCTGAAATACTGATGCTTCACTAAAAACCCACTTTTAAGGAAACAATACCAAACATGGGGATAGCACAAAGCATTACCTCCAGTTTCACATCGTGATCCTTTGAATAGTGTTCATCCACAGCCAGAGCTCTGCAGGAGGCAAAGCCAAGCAAGCCAGGTTGGGCTTTCATACAGACAGATGCACACACTTGCTGTCATTTGCACACATTGGCTTTTATTCACAGTGTTTTCACATGAAATACAGAGAAAGAAAGAAATTCCAATTTTCACACTGCTGATACTCAAATCAAAATTTTACTTTATCATGAAGTTGCTTCACAAAACCAAAGAAGGGTGATTTGCAGTGTGAGCAAGAGGAACAGGAACAGTGCACCCACAGTGTCCCAGCCCACTAACCACAGGGGCTTTACGTGCTCCTTACACCAATTCCTCCAAACCTCCTCCATCTGTTTCCAGACTGTGACTTGCATCCCACTGACACGTTACAATAAACAAAACAAAAATCCCTCCCACCTCTAAAGACCTTATTGGTCAGAAAACCAAGGACAGAAAGTTCCCAAAAAACTGTTTCTTTTCCCCTTAGACACTAAGGTAAGCAAGAATCTGTTGTTGAATTTCCTGAAATAATAGATAAAAATACCCACAGGTAACTAAGCAATGCGAGCAACCAAACCAACACTAACTTCATTATTAAACTTGCTACAAGATTGCTCAGAACATGCTGTATTTTCTCAGTGCTTGAGGAAACATGCTCTGATTCTGTAGATATTATTTTGCTGATCTTGTCTCTCTTTCCTGTTGTGCAGCCCAACACATTCAGATTTGGGTCCCTCACATAGTCACAAGTGTTAAATCCAAACTCTATGACTCCAAGGCCTGTCACAGCTTCTTTCCCACAGCAGGATGGGGGGCGGTGTTTGTTTCATTTCCCAGCAAGGAGATCTCAGACAAATATCAACTCCCTGCATCTGTCAACAGGTCCTATTCGTGAGAACCAAGTTCAAACCAGGATTTTTTCATTCTAAAATGAAAAACATCTCTTGGCATCATAAGAATTCAACTTCAAAGACAATATGAGAAGCAAGACCTAAATACAAACATAAAGCCCTAAACTTTAAAAGCAAAAATATTCATAGAGTTTCTAGATTCTGTATACTGACTTCAAGAAATTCAACACTGGTCCTTAAAAATCAAACACTCTCTACTTTCCTCCATTCCCTACTGCACACTGGCTAGAAAATCCTGGTACCAAGTTGCATTTACCACATACCCCCCCCCCATTGCTGAAATGTATTACAAGTTATACTTGAACAAATTGTATTTTGCTACACAGGAGACTGACAAATTAAAGAGTCTCACCAACCATTCTAAATTAAAACAAATTAAGAGGTGAAAAAAATAATCCTTTGTCAGTTGCCTTCCTTATTGGTACCTGTGACAGACTAAAACACTTAATAAAATACAGGTAGTCCAAATATTAGGTGAAAGTTAAGTGGGTTTAAGCCCTGGGAAGGAGATAGGTGAACACAGAGGAGTTGTCATAGACATCACAACTCACTATTGCATTCTCCAGCTCACCCTTCTGAAGATTGTTTCTGCCCAAATCAACTCCTGTCCTCGGAGAGGCTGCAGAGGAGTCACAGGTGTTCCAAGTCTGGATGAGTGCAATGCAACTTTATTCCAATTTAAAACTGTATGGTAGCAATACAAGCTGTTTGCTGCACTTTCACCTCCACGATAACCACCACAGTGGCAATAATTCTGGAGCTGTGCACAAGAGATGATTCAAGTCGAGGAAATGTCAGATGGAAAATACCTGTGGTCAGAAACAAGGTCAGTAGTTTTCTCTGCAATCCCATCTCAAATGGAAGTGAATTCACTGCTCTC
Source organism: Hafferia zeledoni (assembly GCA_035583235.1). NCBI lineage: Eukaryota > Metazoa > Chordata > Aves > Passeriformes > Thamnophilidae > Hafferia > Hafferia zeledoni. The sequence continues at coordinate 364,045 of JAWWEV010000011.1, read as the reverse complement.
TGCCACATCATAGATTTCTAAATTGAATCCTCCTACTCAGGCACATCTCCTGAGTAGCCCACACAAGTCAACAAAGAAAAGCAGAAATGAGCTGAAAGTTTTAGAGCGTTCTTTTCCAGCATCAGTGGATATTCCACACCTGCCCACCTTCCTGACGGGGCTGCAGCCCCAACTGCAGCCTGCAAGCTGTGTCCTGATCTCCAGAACACCTTCCCCTCGCTCAGCAGAGCTGTGCTCCCCTCATGTGCTGGAGCAGCAGGTGCATTCCTCTAGCGCCTTACAATAAGCATGAGAACTTTCCTTTTTCCCTTTCTACCCATTATTCGTGCCAGATCCTCTCCTTGTGCTACATCTCCAGGTCAGTGCAAAGCCAAGATACTTTGGAAATATAAGATTAGACAGTAGATTGCAAATAAGTCTAAATAAAATTAACAGCAACACTCTACAAATGACCTCATGTTCAAATGTAGCATGGACAACAGGCAAACCACACGTCTTCTGGCTCTGAGCAATTTTCTAGTCAAACCACAGATAGTTTAAAAGCTGAGGCTGAACTAGACAATAGCAATAAAGTAGTCTGGTACTGGCCTACACTGTGTCGTATTTGTTAACACATCTTCCATTACATCTTTGGTTACTGAATTACATTCATGCACCCAGCTGTGTTTGCCAAAGGCAAAGACCAACAAATCTGATTACCCTAAACAAGCACTGGCTTAAAAAAACCTCCAAAAATACACAGTAAATCCTTTAACTGTACCCAGATGAACTGTACTTCATCTTAATTCCAAGTTTGCCTTAAAATCTACATAGTTAAACCCGACTCGGGTGATAAGATACTTTTGAATCAACTGCAGAGCATTCCTGCAATGAATGTGCATCCAGTTAACAAAGCACTGAGTTGATCTGGTTCAGAAAAAACCCAAGCCCTGTGTTTGCTGAAGTCCTTGGCAGTCAGCAGATGGATGCAGATGGCCCTCACCAAGCCTCCAAGGGATGAGTTATGTCATGCCATGACTTAGCTTGTTTTTGAAGCGCAAGGCAGGGGACACACGAGCCACAGGGTGGGCTCGGCTTTCTGTGAAGTTGTAAGAGAAAATGTATTTGCGTATATTTGAAACCTGGAGTGAAATGTTTGCCTGAGCATCCTACTCACTGCAGTCAAAACAGCACTGTATATGACAGACACATACACAGGACACCCCGGCAGGGAAAGCAGGTACAAGTGCTCAGGTGCCATCAGATACTGCAGAGGGGCCTCCCGGTTGACCAGGGGGGTGTGTGTTACCTGGGCATAGCATCAGGAACAGCAAAGGAGAAATACACCCAGAAGGAAAGGAGAAGAAAAATAAGAGAGAGAACAGAACAGCATTGCTGGCTTTAGAAGAAAACCTGGGAAAATAAATCTTCTGAAAACTTGCTATTATCAAGAACAGATAGGCAGGTGCAGTAGGGAGTGTTTCTGAACGCTCCACTCCTGTCGAAGTTGGGAGAGCAGAGCACTCATCAAATTACAGAGATCAGCCATCCTAAACCCTCGGTATCAAGTGACAGGAGATGTACTGAAACACTCTGCAAAGCTGTACAGAAGGGGACGCCGAAGAACAGCCTTAACAGCATCCTTCAGCCGGTGCCTGCCCGGTGGCTGGGCTGGGGATCTCAGGGGAGGGCAGGGCTGGGCTCTGGCGCTCAGGTGGTGCTGCAGCTCTGAGGGCAGGGCAGGGCAGGGCTCTGGCGCTGAGGAGAGGCTGCAGCTCTGAGGGCAGGGCAGGGCTCTGGCGCTGAGGAGAGGCTGCAGCTCTGAGGGCAGGGCAGGGCTCTGGGGCTGAGGAGAGGCTGCAGCTCTGAGGGCAGGGCAGGGCTCTGGCGCTCAGGAGGTGCTGCAGCTCTGAGGGCAGGGCAGGGCTCTGGCGCTCAGGAGGTGCTGCAGCTCTGAGGGCAGGGCAGGGCAGGGCTCTGGCGCTGAGGAGGGGCTGCAGCTCTGAGGGCAGGGCAGGGCTCTGGCGCTGAGGAGGGGCTGCAGCTCTCCGGGCACAGGGCAGGGCAGGGCTGGCCGGCTGCCCGGCGCTCTCAGCATCCCGGCTGCTGCCCGCTGAGCAGTTCGGCACCGCTGCAGCCACAGCCGCGGCCCCGGCCGCCCCGTGTGCCACCATGCCAGCCCAGCAGAAGAAGCTGATCTTCTGCACAGCCGGGCTGCTGAGCCTCGCCTGCGCCCTGGGCACGGCGGCGGCCGTGGGCACACAGCTGTGGGTGAGGGGGACGATCCTCTGCACCACCGGAGCGCTCCTCGTCAACGCCACGGGCCCGGAGCTGCACAAGTTCATCGGCGAGATCCAGTACGGGCTCTTCTCCGGGCAGCGCGTGCGGCAGTGCGGGCTCGGGGGCAGACCCTTCCGGTTCTCATGTGAGTAGCGATGGCGTTTGAGTTCTTTGCACCGCTCTGCTGGCGGCTGGGGCGGCGGGACAGGCTGCCCACAGGGCCCCTCGCTCGGACACCGAGCCCAGCAACAGGGACGTGCCAAAGCGACGCTGCCCTTGCAGCGCTCTGCTCCTCGGGGTGAAACAACTCATTTTCTGATAGCGGTAAAGCCCGGCTAAAATCAAGGATCTACACTGCAGTTACACAAATACCCACATTTCGACATATTTATGCTATTACTTTAAAAAAAAAATATTTTAAGGGTTTAATTAACGCTGCCATCTTTCTCTGGGTGTCGGCATTATACCCTCTGTGCTGTCACGAAGAATGAACTAAACCAGCAGGAGTCTAATGAAAAAGCAGGGGCACTGTGGCTGCTGCTGAGAAACAAAGCAGCCCAAAAGTTCTCAGTCTGCAGCACTAATTGGAAGAGGGGCTGGGGGAGGCTGGCTGGCTTGGTACCTGGCACACAGAATGTCATCAAAAGCATTAGCAGTGGCTTTGCATTTATAACCTGGTTGTCTTCAAGAATAAAAAGATCAATAAAATGATCAAGTGAGGCATTTGTGTCCAGCGGCATTTGGAACAGACAGTAACAAACAGCCTGTTGCTGAGTGTGCAATGTGTCACTGGAAGTTACTACAGCACCCACGTCATAAATCTGTTGCTACAACAGCAGTGGCAAATTGCTTATGGCAGTGACTGAATGCAAGGGAAGGCTGGCAGATTCTGTGCCAGAAATTATTTACTATGTAACATTTTCCCAAAGCAGTAGACCCGTTAATTTAGTATTGTATTAAGAGTTGCTGCCTCTAAATTCCAGCATTAGTCTGTTCGTAGAGCTGAAGTTGCTTCTCAGTCACTCTGTGCGCCATCCCAGTGTGTCCTGAGTGAATTTTCAGAGGGCCTTATGCAATCCCAAGGGATTGGGAGACTGTTGTGACCCACGGCTGGCCCAGCCACCAGCAGCACTGGGGCTGACACTCACCAGGGCTCAGTCAGTGACATCTGAACAGGGACAAGATACAGCCGAGGCAGGAGCCTTTACCTCAGAGAGCACTTAGGGCAATAGGCTGATCCCACTCCCTGGGGCTGGAGCAGCCCCATCCCATCACCTCAGTGCCTCAGGAGCTCACCAGGAGCATCCCAGAAAGCAGGACAAACATATGCAATACATAGCCGTGGCTTAGTGCACTCACTGCATTTAAGCATGTCCAAAGAGATCAGGCACAGAAAATAGGCTAAATTATTTAGTTCTATGCTTGTTCCCATTAAATGTTCCCCTGTGACTACTATATCTCTTAGTTGTAATATGAATTTGCTCTGCCAGCAAACCCAGTTCAGCTGGGGAAAGCTTCTGCTCCATTTGCTTCTGCTCATTCCCATCAGTTTCTGGGTCAGTAATTCATTTTCTAAAGGTTGCTGCCATGCATACCACACACGGGTTCATACAGTACAGTGAAGGAACATTTTCCTTTCAAGACAATGTTGCTGCTAGAATTAATTTTTCCTGATATGTCATATATAAAATTTTAATGACATACAACTATAGTCACAGGTGCTAAGGGAAGGATCCAATACCATGCCATAACTTGTTTTCTTAAAATAAGCAATAGAGAATTGTATCATTAAATCCACAGTTTTGCATGCTTTCCCAAAACATCAGTGGTGTCACAGGAACTAATGCTATTCCTTGTAGGAATCCTGCACAGGGAGACACTGGAAGGGGGCTCTATGGTATTCTCAGAGCCCTCTCTTCTCCAGGCTGAACACCCCCAGCTCTCCCAGTCTGCCTCCAGAGCAGAGGGGCTCCAGTCCTTTGTGCATCTCCATGGCCTCCTCTGGACTCGTTCCAGCAGCTTCACACCCTTTTGATGTTGGTGCCCCACAGCTGGAGGCAGCACTGTGTGTATGGAGGGGCTGTCTTACCTGAGTGGGGGAAAGGGGCAGAATTCTGGATTTATTGTCCCCCCATTCCCAAAGAGGAATGGATAGCCAACCCTTCAGCCAAGGGAGATGAGCCCATAATACCAGGGCTGTGAGAGCCCTCCAGGCCACCTCACAGACCTTGCAAGGCAGACCTGCCTCCGCAAATACACGTTCCCAGTCTTTTTCCCTAAAATATGCTGTTCATATTAAGGACCAAATACCACCTTCAGGAAGGGGAGGAGAGGCTTTCCCTGGACCTGATCTTTCTTTCCTCATCAGTCATGCTTCTGAGTTTCACAGAATATTCCTGCCTCAAAACACCCATGAAAACCCATTTCTAGTTAATAACTTCTTTGGTTTCATTTAGGAGAGCAGGATTAAAACAACTACCACAAACTAGCAGGAACCCCCAGCCTGATTTCAGAGACAACTTTGCCAAATGTATATAATAATGTTATGTTTGTTTTATTTTCAGTTTTTCCAGATTTGCTCAAAATTATCCCTGCAAGTATCCATGTCAGTGTCATTCTCTTCTGTACAGTACTGATCGTCTTTGCTCTGGTGGGAGCAGGGTTCTTCATGTTCAATGCTTTTGGCAGTCCCTATGAAACACTGCATGGCCCCATGGGGCTGTACCTCTGGAGCTTCATTGCCTGTGAGTATCACCAGAATAACTAATTTATCAGTATAGGAGGGTGTGCTAAGGACTGTGGCTTCATTGGCTCTAAAGAGGCAAAAGTCAAGCCAGGCAGGAAGGTGGGTGACTGCTGGGTCAAATCATGTGTTTCCCAAACTGGAGTTGAGATAAAATGGGGAAATGCCCCACGAGGGCAGGTGCAGGATGGAAACAGGCAAGCAGCTGCAGAAAGCATTGGCAGAAAGGCCCAGAAGCCCCAGGGACCCAGAGGTGGTGCTGCATCACTGACACCCACTGCACAGTCATAACCAGGAACCAGGTAAAAAACAAACAAAATATGACAGCAATACAACTGTTCCCACAACAGAAAGGTTCCAGACAATGTAAGATCACCACTTAGAGCAGCATGGCCTTCCCAGGGAAGGAAGAGCTGAGCAATAGAGAGGGAGGGACTGGCAGCAGCAGCAACTTACTGTGAGGGTGATCTGAGAGCCACGGCTGCCAGTGATAACAGAGCATCCCACTGCCCCTGCCACACTGGGATAACAGAGCACCCCAGTGCCCCTGCCACACTGGGGTAACAGAGCACCCCAGTGCCCCTGCCACACTGGGATAACAGAGCATCCCAGGGATAACAGAGCACCCCAGTGCCCCT
>JAWWEV010000011.1:337563-358305 GCA_035583235.1 Hafferia zeledoni | reverse complement strand
AGAGCATCCCAGGGATAACAGAGCACCCCAGTGCCCCTGCCACACTGGGATAACAGAGCACCCCTGTGCCCCTGTCACAATGGGATAACAGAGCACCCCTGTGCCCCTGTCACACTGGGATAACAGAGCACCCCAGTGCCCCTGTCACACAGGGATAACAGACCATCACAGGGATAACAGGGCATCCCAGTGCCCCTGTCACACTGGGATAACAGAGCACCCCAGTGCCCCTGTCACACTGGAATAACAGAGCACCCCAGTGCCCCTGTCACACTGGGATAACAGAGCACCCCAGTGCCCCTGTCACACTGGGATAACAGACCATCACAGGGATAACAGGGCATCCCAGTGCCCCTGCCACACAGGGAAGGTAATACCTGTTTCTCAGGGCTGGTGGCCTGGCTGACAAGCAGGTTTACCCTGGCTTTACAAGGTATTAGATTTGCAATAATAAATAAAGGACTTTGATACATATTTGTCTTTAGACACACAGACACCTCTGTTATGCTCAATGGGACAATGAGTAGCTTAAAGCAGAACACAAGCACAGATGCTTTGGGGGCTCAGGGCACTAAAGCAGCCATGCTGAATATTGTTGGTCCTGAGCCAAATTCAGTAGAAAACCTTCCAGTAGCCATTGGCTTGGATTGAAAAAATAATCTAAAAAGCTAAGTTCCAGTGGCTGTAAGAACACCCTCTATGTGGTATTTGGCAGTGCCATACATCACACAGCATGACTGAGAGGGTTTCAAGATGATGAGCATGTTCCTTCCCCTCCCTTTCAGGTTCCTGTGGTTGCCTCATCATGATTCTCTTCTCCTCAGAGGTAAAGATCCACCACCTTTCAGAGAAGATTGCTAATTTCAAGGAAGGAACATTTACATTCAAGACTCACAGCGAACAGTTTGCAAATTCCTTCTGGACCATCCTGGTTTGCTCCCTGCTGCACTTCATCAATGCCCTGCTAATCCGATTTGCTGGGTTTGAATTTCCCTTTTCAAAATCAAAAGATTCAGGGACAATCACAGGAGCAGTTGACCTGATGTATTAGAGTTACCGAATTTAAGAACATTTCAAGCAAAGAGATTTGTCACTACTACATCAACAACCACTACATGTACCAACTTGTAAACAATTAGCTCTAAAGAAGGCAAAAACAAAAGAGACTTCAAATTAAGCATCAATATAGTGTATGCAATAAGCAAAAGAAGATATGCTGAAAGGTAATGTCTGGATGGAAATGCCCTCTTTCTCGGGGTAGGACCTTCAGACATTTGCCTTTTTTACTTTGAAAAGTAACTGGTATGAAGAAAACTAGAAATCTCAGTAGCTTTTCATGGGACCTGGAAAGTCCAACGGACAGGTTGCAGTAGAGACACGTACTCACCAGCAGCAGCTTTGGCCTTCAGCCCTGGTCAAAGCAGGGACATACCCATGACCATGGTGGGGAATAAGGACACCTAGCAAGGGATAGGGCAAGACACAGGCTCTGCCCTGACACCCCTCGGGCTTCAGCTCACACATAGAGTGTCAGCAGGAACAGGTGCTACAGCAAGTGCTTGAAGGGCAAAACCCAAACGTGCACCCACCACCAGCACTTTGGACCTGGCATCACACACATGGCAATGACATTATTTCCCTCCATAAAGCTCTCTTTGGGGTCTTAGTTTTAACAAACCAAACTGTGCTCTGAGCCTGCAGTTCTGGGAGCCCTTGTTTCCCCAGCAGTCACTGCAGCTCAGTGACAAAGCTGGCACAGCACAGCAGCATTCAGGGGAGATGCTGCGTGCTCCTGCTTGCCTGAGGGAGGGAGCTGGGCTTGGCACTGCCAAACAACCCCTCTGCAATTCACCAGGCAAAGGGCATTTCTCAGCACAGCAACAGGAGTGAGCCCAGGCACCTTCCCTTCACAGAGCCCTGCCCAGAGAGCGGCACTGCAAACTCATCAACAATAAACCAGCTAGAACCTGTGGCAAAGGGCAACAATAACACAAAAGATGGTCTCCCATGGCACGCTGCAGCTCAGCAGGGACTAAGGAAGGACCACAGGAGGGTCTGGTGCAGGAAGCCAGAACAGACAGACACAGCAGCCCTCAAACTCCTAGACATCCCCAAGTCAGTTAAAGAAACAGACCTTCCCCCAGGACAGCAGAGCCAGCCCAGCTACCAACAGGCAGAGACATGAGCAAAGACTACCTCTGTAGGGTTCCCTTGGTGCTTTGGAGACAAGATGCTGCTCACAGGACACAGAAACAGTACTCAGAGCAAACACACAAAGATGGTCCCTGCCCCAGCCACCGGTTTATCTGTGGGGCCTGCACCAGCTGTGGGTGAGCTGCAATCCCTCCTGGCTGCAGGTGAGGAGCAGTCTCTCCCAGCTGGATCTGAGGAGCAATCCCACCCAGCGCCCACCCTGTCACCCTGGGTGCAGATCAAGCCCAGTTACCAGATACCTGAGCCCTCTGTACTTCAGGCTCTACCAGCCCACGAGGCCTCGTTCACTTTCATGTCATTTTTTATATTTCTACTTTGAATGGCAAAACACTGCTGGGGTTTTGTAAAGGTTTGTCAACTGCATCCCTGCTCCCCAAACCCTTTCCCAAGGAAGATCTACCCCAGATTCTCCCTGGATTTTGACAATGTGTCATGGCTACTGAAAGTCACCACAACACCCAGATTTTTTCATAATTTTCTTCTCAATCCGTATGCATATTCTTCCTAATGTTAATGTATGTTCTTAATACATAATTTGTATTGCTTCTCATGGTATTATTTACTACACACCAACCCAAACCCGTCCCTTTCCTGGCAGGAGGAGCAGCCCTGAGCAGAGCTCCAGGTGTCCTCAGTGGGGTCACTGCACTCAGAGTCCGGCCCCACCGTCCTGGCATCCCACCTCACTCCTGAGCATCAGCACAGCTGTTATGTGCGTTAATATCCGGTTCCTCGGGCAAAGAACTTCCTATGAGCAAAATAAAATTGTGACAGTATTTGACCGGCAGAAAGTGCCGGAGGCGCGGCCGCCCAGCACGAACCCCGGGGCAACCCCAGCACGGACCCTGGGCCCCCTGGCATCCATGAAAATGTCCCTGCTCCCACTGAAAAATGCCCCCTCTCTCGCCCTGCTTTGGAAAACACCCTCTCTCCTGTTCCATGCTGGAAAATGCCCACACTCCTGCCCCCGCTCGCGGCCAACCCCCGTGAGCAGCCGCCCGACCCTCCCCGGCTCTGCTGGCATCAAACTCTGATGCTGCTGGCACAGCGGGCAGACCAGCCCGGCTGGGACGGGCTGCGTGACAGCTCCGTGACAGGGGCGCTGCCCGGGAGCCCCGAGGGGACGGGCAGGGCAATCGGTGCCTCTCAGTGGGCTGGGCTAGCGAGCCGCTCAGCCAGCAGCCTCGGTGTGCCCATCCCGCAGCGCCTCCCGCAGCATCACCCAGAGCATCTCCCGGAGCACCGCCTGGAGCATCTCCCGCAGCACCGCCCGGAGCATCGCCCGGAGCATCGCCCGGAGTGCGGCGGCTGCGCTGGGGGAGCAGAGAGGGCTGAGCAGGAAGCTGCGATGGGTGACCGCGGGGCTGAACACGCCGCACGGACAGAGCTGGAGGAGATCGCCAGCAGAATCTCTGAGCTGAACAAATGGAGAGAAATCTTTAGTTTCTGTGGGTAAGACTTTTATTCTGCTTCTTTATAATATTTTTAATTCCAGGTAGTTGTGTAATATTTTTTTTAATTATGTGTTATTGCAAAACTTATGTGACAATGACAAAATGTGTACTCTAATATAAGTGCTACAGCTCTTACTCTTCCTTTGCTCTGGGGTTCTCTCCTGCCTGGACTCTGGTTTCCCCATATGCTAACAATGCCTCCGATGGGTTTTTTAAATTGTGCTTTATTTTACCTTTTCAGCTTGGAAATCAACAACACAATTCATCAGGTAACTGCTTCTCCAAAGGCAACATTTGGTGTTTGTCTGGTGGGTTTTGGGCTGTCCTGCCAGGTTGGCACATTGAGGAGGTTACACATCCGTACCTGCCACCCAGATCTCTATGGAGATTCATTTCTCATGCTCTTCCTTTGAGAAACATGCATTTTCTTCAGCTATTCTGAAAGAAAGTCTTCCTGATTTAAATCGAAGGCTAGAGCACTCAAACACATATTAACATTTATGTCTAAAACTAATGGTTTCCACGGTCAGTTTGAGAACACAAGAAAAAGGATAACAAAGCAAGATCTACAAAATGTAAGTATTTGGAAAATTTGCTGTGCCCTTGAGTTGAGAGACACTGAAGGATATTCCCTGTAATTCAGACAAACACAGTGTAACTCCCTGCTCCAGTCATTAACTTATAGAGATGTGTTGGGAATGTCTGCAAACAGCTGGAAATCAAGGGCACTCCTGTCCCAGGGCAGCCCGTGTGTCTCCTCTCCGCTCCATCAGCCCAGGGCCGCGCACTGTGCCCATCTCACCGGGAATGCTGGGAGGGAACTCGGAGCGCAGGGGAGCGGCAGCCCTGCGGTGATGCCCGTCTGCTCCTCTCCCTGCAGCGCGGCCGGGGCAGCGCTGGCGATGGACCACTCGGAGCTGGGGAGCCCCCGGGGCCGCAGCCCCGCTCGCCCATCCCGCAGCCGCTCCCGCTCCCTCCGGGCACGGGCGGCCACCCTCTGTCCCGGGACACGGCGATGGTGAGCTGCCTGCTGAATTAGGCATGAGCTGTAATTGAATCTCCTGAAGAGAAAGAGTCTCGGGAGCCTTTCCCGGCGTTCGGGTGTCTCGGTGCGTCATTGGGTGCGGGCTGCACCCTGCTGGCCCCTGGACAGGGTATGGCATGGGGATGGATTATTTATGAGGCTCTTAATGAACAAGGCTGCAACACAACCTTAAAGCTGATCCACAATAATTCTCATGAGAGAACCAGTCAAATGACAGCGGGAAATGTTTACCTGCTCTTTGGGGCTTCCCTGACAAACAGCCTTAGCACGGGAGGCAGGATCATGGAATTGTAGGATCGTTTGGGTTGGAAAAGGGCTTTTACACCATCAGTGAGGGATTTCAGCTCTTGTCAAGTGCCTGAAGGCGCTGCTGCCTGTGCTGCTGTCCAGCGGCCCGGAGGTTCTGCAGGAGTGGGCAGGATGGGCCCCAGCTCAGGCCTTCCCCAAAAGTGCATATACCCAAAGGTAGATTAATACACTGGGATCAAGCTTCACCAGAGCAGCCAAGAGCTGATGAAGTCCCTGACTGACCACCTCAAACATCACCTGTGCTCTGAAGGTGTGAGACCCAACAGTGTGCCCGTGCTCTGGCTGTGGGCACAGGCACTGCACCTGCACCACAGGCCCTCCTGACATCAGAGACCATTGCCCATCCTGGGAGGGGGATCTGACCCCGGCCCCTCTGGCTCCTCCTCGGCAGGGGCTGCAGAAGCTGCTGTTTGGGAACACGACCCACCCCTTCAGCTGCGAGTGGGCAGCAGCACATTTCGGGTTCCGGCGGCCGCGCTCCGACCTGGCCTACGCACTAGAGGCAGGAAAGGTAAAGTGTCCCACAGCACCTGGCACTGCCTCCTCTGTGTCTCAGACACCTGCAGGGGATGGCAGCCAGCACTGAGAGCCTCAGCAGCACACACACCTGCACCCCACACCCCACATGCCTGCACCCCACACGCCTGCACTCCATGCCCTGCCCACCTGCCAGGCTGAGCTTCCCCCACCGGGCAGAGTGCAGGGGCTCCAGCCACAGACCCTCCACTGCTGTGCTGGCCTGAGGCTGGAGTGGGATGGATGGCCTGGAGCTGGCAGCTGGCTTTGTGATATCCCTTTGTGAGATGGTCCCAGGAGAGAGCTCAGCAGAGACAGCAGGTCACACAAAGCAGCAGGACTTGCCTGTTTCTTTTCCAAGAATTAGACTTACCTAAGTCTTCTTGCCCCACCTAGAGATCCAACACCCGAAGTCACCTACACTGTTATTTACTGAAAGAGTGAGGTTTTTGCTTCTTCCTTATTTACTATCACAACACTGCACCCGAAAAAGCAGAAGCCCAAGACACACACTCAGATTGTAAATCCCCTAAATCACCTGGAGGCCAAAGTGCTGGGTACAACCGCAGGCACCGCTCCCTGCATTCCAAGACCCTGTGCTGGAAGGAGGGACTGCAGCCCTGACAGTGTGCACAGGCACCCCATGCATGGCCTCATATCAGCCCGAGGCTGCCTTGGGGTGCCTGTCCCTTTGCTGTGAGGCTGGAGGGGAGAAAAAAGAACCTGTGGTGCTTCCAGGTACACACGGTGTCTGGAGCTGAGTGACATTCCCTGGGGCTGAGCACTTTGAGGGTGGGCACCTATGGGACCCCTGCTGTCCCCAGCACACAGCCAGGGCCACCCCACAACTTCTTCTCCACAAGGGCTTCCAGTTTTCCCACTGGCCAGTGACTGCTGGGAATGGCATGTGCTCACTCAGGCTCCTCAAACAGGGATTTCTCTTTCTGTCCCTAGGGAGGAGCAAGAGCTGTTCTGATGGTGGTACAAGCACACATCATCACATACCTGCTCTTTGCAAGAGATGCAGAATATACTCACCTGGAAAGGTAAGATGCTGAGCGTTCTCATGGGACACACAGGAACTATTTCCACTCATTGTTTTGACTCAGACAGACCAGCTCCTGGGGTCAGCCAAGCCAGACCCAGGTTCAGGTATGCAGCTACAGGTGGGGATTTGAACCAGGGGAGAAGCCTTGGCTGATCCCCAGGCAAGGCTTCTTCCCACCAAATCCTATGGTTCTGGGATGGTGGCATGTGCCCCCCACTCCCAGTGCCACGGTCACAGCTCCTGGTGTTCCCCTGGCACAGGCTGTGCCGCATCGGGCAGCAGGAGCAGGGACAGGCTCTGGCCGTAGCCCTGGCAGAGACACTGTGGGCAGCAGGAGGAGACAGCAGAGCCATCGTCTGCCTGATCACCACAGCTGTCACCGAGATGCCACGTGGAGGCTACAGAGCAGAGACCTTCACGGAGAGAGTGAGTGTGGAAACGTGTGCTGCCAACAGGATTCTCCTTAAAGACACATTTGGCTTCAAATGTACTCTCCTAAACCTGCTCCCTCACTTATGGGGCACCAAAGTGGTGAGGCCCCCAGACCCAGGTCCCACCACAGCCCATGACACATCCACCTCCTCACAGGGGCTGCCACTCCCCTCTGTCAAGGGCCAACCTTCCTTCTCCTGCAAAAAAGAGGGTCCAGTTAACCTGAAGCTGCTCCCTGACCCCCTGTACAGAGCCAGACCCCGTAGGTGGGGAAGGGGCAGAGCAGACCCTGGCATTGTTCTGTCATTTGGCTAAAGGAACCACAGGAATGAAAAGCTCAGCTTTTTTATACAATTCATGTCTCCTTTACACCACCTTCCCCATGCTTGTGCCCGACAGATCCGGCTGTTTGAGTTCTCAGAGAAAGCTGCAGCTCAGGAGTTCATCTCCCATCACATAAACTGTGTAAGTGGGGACATTTGCTCTATCCCAGTTATTTTCTTGCTGAATTCCATCTTATTTCTGATTCAAATCAGACCTGTTGAAGGCAAGTGCCCCGTTAGCAGGATATGGTGTTAACATAGAGTAAGTTCATGGATCTTCCTTTGGGAAGAGATCCTACTCCCACTCTACCCCCCATTCCAGCTCTTTCAGCCCACAAATGCTGGGTAAATGGGACTGCATTTTGTACTTCACTGAAATACAAGATATGATTCCTTGCAACCTCAGCAAAAATCCAAAAAAAAAAGTACAAAATCCATTTAGCCAATAACTGGAAGTTTCTTTTTTTACCTGATCCTATTCAACAAAATTAGTTAAAAAATCTTCCTAGAATAACACCTTACTCATCTGTCTTAACACATTCACCTAAGGCTGTATTGAAGCACTTGAATTGTTTTAATTATACATTATTTACTGGCCGTAATTCCTGCCCTGTGATCCCTTATTTCTTTTTCCAGTTCCAGTGTGAAGGCAGCCATGGAGTGATCCTATTTTTATACAGTTTACTTTTCTCTAGGACACTGGAAAGGTATATTTCACTTTTGAAACATTTTCCTTTAGTTTCATTACGTCTTCTGAAATAGCTTTTCTTTTCCTCGCTTTCCTGTCATTCAGGGATGTGCAGTGTCACCTCCAGCACCAGCCTGGCACTGCCCTGATGTTCTGTGTTTGGCATTACAGGGTCCAAGAGGATTTGGGTGACACAGCTCCTTTGTTGAACATCAGTTCTGGAGGCGTCACCTGCACAGAGGTAGGACCAGCCACATTTCCCACATTTGATTTAGGAAAATATTCTCACTTTTGAATTCAAATTTAGAAAGCACAACGTCATACAAAAATTTTGATCATGACTGTGCATGCAAAAAACAGATGATGATGATGATGATGACGATAATAATAAAAAAGCCACCTGCAGCTTGTGACAGGGACGACAGACCTGGGAGTGGGACACCACCTGCAAGGGGTGTTTGCTGCAGTGCCCACAGTGTGCCCACAGGCTGTTTCCCCGCAGGCTCTGCTCAGCCTCCTCCTGACCGGACGGGCGAGCCCTCGGGCGCTCCAGGCTGGCCGGGGGCAGCGGCGCCCCGTGGGGCTCCTGCGCTGGGAGCGGCTGCCAGCGGAGCGGCAGGTGAGGAGGGGCACGGCCCCGCAGCAACAGGGACAGGGACTCACCGGGCTCACCGGGGCTGCCCTGCCCAGGGACACACCGGGCTAGCCTTGCCCAGGGACACACCGGGCTCACCGGGGCTGCCCTGCCCAGGGACACACCGGGCTCACCGGGGCTGCCCTGCCCAGGTGAGCCCCGCGCTGCGGACGCCCCTGCTGCCCGTGTGGCTGTGCAGCACCCCCGGCGGGCACGGAGTGCTCTTTGGCACCGACAGCCGCCTGCTGTGCCACTGGAGAGCCGAGAGAGCCTTCCGGCTGTGCTTCTACAGCGGGCAGCGACAGCAGACCCGCACAGCCCACCTGAGCATAGGTACAGACCCGGCTCACGGGGTGAGGGTGGGGGCCACACACAACTGTCCTTCCTGTTTAGTACTCAGTACAAAGTTTAAACACACCAGGAAGCAGGATTTTTTCGTGATTAATTCAAAATTTATAACAACCTTCTCTACAGCTGCTGTGGTTTCCCTCTGGCCTGTGACCAAGCCCCTCACAGCCCCTCGTTCACTCCCCACCAGCAGGACTGGGGAGAGAATCAGGGCAGTCAAAGCAAGAAAACTTACGTGTTGAGATAAAGACAGTTTAATAGGGAAAGCAAAGGCCATGCACACAAGCTAAGTAAAGCAAGGAACCCATTGACCCCTTCCCATGGGCAGGCAGAGGTGCAGCTACCTCTAGAGAGCAGGGCCCCATCCTTGGGAAGACAAACACCATCACTCCAAACATCCCCCCCTTCCTCCTTCTTCCCCCCACTTGTACTGAGCATGATGTCATAAGGTCTGGAATATCCCTTTGGTCAGTTTGTGCCTTCCCCCAACCTCCCACGCAGCCCGAGTCTCCCTGACAGCACGGCCTTGACACTGTGTAAGCTCTTCTCATAATAACAAAAACAGCTCTATACTATCAACCTTGTGTTCAGCACAAATCCAAAACACAGTCCCATACCAGCCACTGGGAAGACAATTCCACCCCAGACAAAATCAGCACACCAACGCAGGGAGGCTGGCACATAGAGGGTTACCTGCCTACTTTCAGCAGCTGGATGAAGATGAAGTCTCTGTTTTCTGCCCAGCAGCAGGTGCCGCCATGGCCCTTGTATTTCCCCCCAGGTTTCACATCCCCCCCAGGAGGGGTGAACTGCTCCTCTAACTACACTTGGATTGTGAACCAGGCTTTGTGCTTGGGGTGCAAAGATTCTTGTTTCTCTGCCACTGTGCAACACTTACCTCCCTCAATCAATGCCTCCCTCTTCCTCACTCCCCTTTCAGTGCAGCATTTAAAGTGAAGTCTGAATCTTGGAACTAAAGGGTAAATCTGCAAGAAAAGGTGAATCGAGACCCACCATCACAATACCCAGCATGGCCACAGATACTGTCTGTGCATCTGCTCAGAAAAGCAGCGTGCAAACACACGCTGCAAGAGCCCAAAGCTGCATTCAGTGCCGGAGTTTCCCGGGGGACCAAGGGCTCCAGGCCAGGCTCCAGCCCAGGAGGCTCTGCCGGTGCCCCCCCAGCTCGCTGGGGTAGCACAGCAGCACATCTGCACCAGCACAGCTGCAGGAGCTTCTGCTTTTAACCGTCACTGAAACCTTTTTGAGGGGGGGTGGGTTGTTTTAAACTTGTTTTTTAAACGGCATTTCCTCTGCAGACACTCATTCACACCACTGGGAAGACGCCCCAAGTGAACACCCCTGCAGCCCAGGGAAGAGGTGTCGGGCCCTGGAGATGGCAATCAGGACCAAGTGGGCAGGTGCCACTGTCAGCTGGAACAGGACAGACCCCTTCTTCTGAGGAGAGAGCAGGATGGGCCCTGCTCCTGAGGAGTGAGGGGATGGAGAATGGGCCCTGCTCCTGAGGAGTGAGAGGATGGAGGATGGACCCTGCACCCGAGGACTGAGAAGGACAGCCCCTGCTCCTGAAGAATGCTGGTATCTCCCACGTGCTGCCAACTACACCAGTCACTGTGGTATGGAGGACAAAAACACTTTCCCCCATCAAACAGCCCTTGGTGCACTGAGGGGGTGCCCTGTTCCCAAGGCATCACACCCACTGAGAAAGTGTGCACAGATGAGGAACAATCACCAGCAGTGCTGCCCCACCACACACCTTTTCCAGGTGGTAGAATGCAGGTTTTCCTGCTTCCCACAACAGCTGTCAGGAAAAGGAGAGTCAAGCCCTGGCACAAGACACCACACCCCAGGGCAGTGGTGAGTTCCCCATCCCTGGGATGTGGCACTTGTGCAGATGTGGCACTTGGGGACATGTTTTAGTGGTGGTCTGGGCAGTCCTGGGGGAACACTTGGACTCAATGGATGCTAGAGGGCTTCACAGTAACCACTGTCCACTTCCTTTTTCACTGTCATCACTCAAAGAAGACCTATTAGTCATACCCTTTGTCTAATGTACAGTTGCTAATGAAAGCTGTACTGAGAACAATAAACCTTATGCAAGCAATCCAGAAACTTGGTTCAAATTAATTCAATTTTCCAATAAAAAAAGCTTGAGATTCTGCCACATCAGAATGAGGAGCTGCTGGTTACAACTGATGTGGGATCTGTACCTGCTGTTGACTCCTCCTTGAGTTCCTGCCCAGTTCAGGGCACCCCTGAGCACGTGGCCTGCCCTCTGCAAAGCTGTGGCCCAGCCCCAGTGCTGTGGTCCCCTGGCACCTGCAGGCTCAGTGACACCAGTGGGGAGGCCCCAGGGCTGCACCAGCCCATCACCCTTGTGTGAGCACAGGCACAGGCTGGGGCATGAGGGGTCAGCAGCAGAGCCCCCCCCCCCCTTCAGCCACATCATAGACCCCAGACCCCCATTTCCTACCCTGGCCCTGCTCCCCATCACCAGCACAAACCCAGTCTGACTGTGAAAGGCAGACAAAGGAAGAGAAGCCCAGCTGAAGCCCTGCTGCCCCTGCTGTGGGCTTCCACCCCTTTGCCCTCATGGCTTCTCATCCTTTTATAACCTTCTTGCCTGCACATTTCCCTCCATCAGAGCTGAGCCCTTGCTCATTCCAGCCAGGCCACATCACATGTAGCGATGCTTTAGGAATAAGCATCAATAAAGACACGGTCTGGGTGTTAGTCAAATTTCTCTGAAAACTGCCCCAGCTCCAGCACCTCAGGAAGTGCTGTCATCGTGACAACAGCTACAGACTTTCACTTCTACTCTGGAAATTCTCTGCAGAAGACAAATAAGCTTTGCAAACCTGCACACACACCACAGATGCTCGGGGGTGCTGTCATGGCCTGAAGTATTTGGGGGATCAGGGGCTACACAACCAGGAATGTAAGCAACAAATGTAGACACACACAAACAAAACTTACGCCTTGTTCTGGCACCTTGCATGAGTCAATCTCACAGAGGAAACAAGTACAAGAGCCTCCAGCAGAGAGGCCCCCCTCCTGCACAGACCTGCTCATGGGTAACACCAGTTTGGTTAAAAATGCTCTGTGTGGGTATCTCAGAACAAAGTATTGCTCATTCACCAACAAGAGCCCTGAGAGCCAAACTGCAGGGAGAAAATAATACTGAAGTGTTCAAGGCCAGGTTGGACTAGGCTTGGAGCAATCTGGTCCAGTGGAAGGAATCTTCCTTCTAGATCCAGAGTGGAACACAGGCTTTAAGGTCCCTCCTGATCCAAACCATTCTGTGGTTCCCAGAGGAATTTAACAGACATGTAGATGTGGTGCTGAGGGACATCAGTTAGAGGTGGCCTTGGCAGTGCTGAGTTAATGGTTTGACTCAATGATTTTAAAGGTTTTTTCCAGCCTAAACAATTCTGTGGTTCTATCGTTCTGTGATTCACTTCTCCAGTGTTACTGAAACAGATGTCGTTTAAATTATAGGGGTGTTTCCCAAAACCTTTTTTTTTTTAACGTGGGGAGTGAAACCAGCCCAAGTTCTTTCGTTGTCTGGTCCCCACGTGTAAAACCGGAGCTCAGAAAACACCTCATTCTGCAGTACATTTTAAATCAGCCCAAAACATCTTTTACCATTATTTTGACAGCCCCAGTCAGGGGACACAGCCCTGGTGAGCACACAAATGTTCCCGGTGGGCACACACAGCCCCGATGGGCACACACACAGCCCCGGTGGGCACACACACGGTTTTGGTGGGCACACACACACACCCGGTGGTCACACACACGCTCCCTGTGCCCCGCTGGGCACACTGGGTCCCTCCCCTCGGTCCCTCCCCGCCGTCGGTCCCGCGCAGGGCACGGCGGGAGCGCGCACACCCCGCGCACTCCGCGCGCAGTCCCCGCGCAGTCCCCGCGCAGCCGCCGCTCGCTCGGCGCCGCCCCGTTCCCGTCCCTGTCTCCGGCCCTGGCCCTGGCCCTGTCCCCGTCCCTGTCCCCGTGCCCGTCCCGCTCCCTCCGCTGCCCTCCCCGCCGCCGATGGTGGCCGTGCCGCGGCGCGATGAGCCGCCCGTCCTCGGCCGGGCCCGGCCCTAGCAAGCCCTGCGGGGGGAAGCAGCAGCAGCACCAGCAGCACCAGCAGCAGCCGCAGCATCACGCCCCGACACCCGCCGCCGTCCTGCCGGGGCCCGGCGGGGCTTCTCCGCCGCCTCCCCCTCCTCCTCCTCCTCTTCCTCCCCCCCCGCAGCAGCAGCAGCAGCAGCAGCAGGAGCTGACCTCGCTCTTCGAGTGCCCCATCTGCTTCGACTATGTGCTGCCGCCCATCCTGCAGTGCCAGGCTGGGCACCTGGTGTGCAAGCAATGCCGGCAGCAGCTGAGCCTCTGCCCCACCTGCCGGGGCTCCCTCACCCCCAACATCAGGAACCTGGCCATGGAGAAGGTGGCCTCGGCTGTCCTCTTCCCGTGCAAGGTAAGGATGAAGGGCTGGGCAGGATAACGGGGATGGAGCCCCATCAGGGCTGCCCGGACCAACCCCCATCCCCATCCCCCTGCAGAGACCCCCACCCATCACCCCCACATCCCCTTGCAGAGACTCCCACCCATCACGCCCACATCCCCATCCCCCTTGCAGAGACCCCCACCCATCACCCCCACTTTCCCCTACAGAGACCCCCACCCATCACCCCCACATCCCCATCCCTGGACCACGCCCACCCATCGCTCTGGTTGTTGAAACTAGAATCCTCTGTTCTTTTTAAAGAAAAGGAAAATCCAAACCGGGACCTCTCTCCAGCTGATCTGGACCAATCAGATCTAACTGCAACAGCAGATCTAACTACAACTCAGCCTTTACAGCCCATTTTATCTTAAGTGCTTGCTATAGGAGAAAACAGCCTCTAAAGACAAGAAGAATCCTTTTTAAGTGGAAACAAAAACTAAGTAAAGCTCAGCTTGAATTCAGGGCTACATAGAAGTATCTAATGTAAAATTTGCAGTGACCACAAGAGCTCTGGTTGATCACCAGTGTTTCCAGTTGACAGGTGGGAGCAGCGACCAGTAGTGCTGGTGCCTTTCCTGATGGCTTGTATTTGGTCTTTTTCCAGTACGCCACCACGGGCTGCTCCCAGACACTCCACCACACAGAAAAGCCAAAACATGAAGCCATCTGTGAGTACCGCCCCTACTCCTGCCCGTGCCCTGGTACCTCCTGTGACTGGGAGGGGTCCTTGGAAGCCGTGATGTCCCACCTCATGCACGCCCACAAAAGCATTACCACCCTTCAGGGAGAAGACATAATTTTCCTTGCCACAGACATTAACCTGCCAGGGGCAGTGGACTGGGTGATGATGCAGTCGTGCTTCAGTCACCACTTCATGCTGGTACTGAAGAAGCAGGAGAAGTGTGAAGGTCACCAGCAGTTTTTTGCCACGGTGCTGCTCATCGGCACCCGCAAGCAGGCCGAGAACTTTCAGTACAGACTGGAGCTGCACGGCAGCTGCCACCGGCTGACATGGGAGGCGTCCCCCTGCTCCATCCACGACGGCGTGGCCGTCGCCATCCGCAGCAGCAACTGCCTCGTGTTCGACACGGCCACCGCACACCTGTTTGCGGACAACGGGAACCTCGGCATCAACGTCACCATTTCCATGTGCTGCCCATGACCCCTCGCTCTGAGACAGAGCTGGCTGGGTGCAGTGCTTTACCTTCACCAGGGTTTGCTTTTGGTTCCTGTTTTTTATGCTGTTCCACTATGTCATCCTGTATGCTAAGGTTCCTGACTAGCCAACAGTTGTAACTTTGGGGAGAAGAGGAACAAAAGTGTCCTGTAAGTCACATGAGTGGGACATGGTCTTCTAAAATTCTTGGGTGCCTTAGGGAGATTACACACCTTTTATAATTTAATTATATTTTATGTAAAGAGTGCTTCCATTAGACATGTGGCTTAAGAGGCTCCTGTGAAGGTCCTTTCAGCAGCAGTACAGATTCACTCTCTCACTGGTGAGCTTCAATAACAGGCTTTAGTATCATAGAAGGGTTTGGGTTGGAAGAGACTTAAAGTTCATCTATTCCAATCCCCTGCCATGGGCAGGGACACCTTCCACCAGCCCAGGTTGCTCCAAGCCCTGTCCAGCCTGGCCTTGGACACTTTCAGGGATGGGGCAGCCACAGCTTCTCTGGGCATCACCCTCACAGGGAAGAATTTCTTCCCAATATCCCATCTAACCCTGCCCTCTGGCAGTGGGAAGTCATTCCCCCTTGTCCTGTCATTTCAGGCCCTTGTCCAAAGTCCCTCCCCAGCTCTTCTGTAGGATCTATAGACACTGGAAGGGCTCTAAGTTCTCATGATTTGCCCTTAGTATGGCCAGATTGGCTGTCACCAATCACCTCTTTATTGTCCATGTGCCTTACCATAGTTTCCAGGAGGATCTGCTCCATGCTCTTGCTGGGCACCAAGGTGAGACTTACCAGCTTTTAGTTCCCTGGGTCTTTCTTATTCCCCTTTTTAAAACAGGGGAGTTATGTTTCACCTTTTTCAGTCCGTGAGAACTTCACTGGACTGCCATGACTTCTCAAATATGATGGATAGTGGCTGAGCCACTTCCTCTGCCAATTCCCTCTTGACCCATGGATGCATCTTGTCAGGTCCCATGGACTTGTGCACCGTCAGGTCCCTTAGACCTCCTGGACCCTCATTCTCTCCCACAATGGGCAGTTCTTCCTTCTCCCACTCCCTGCCTTTGCCTCCTGTAACTTGGGTGCTGTGGCTGGAGCACTTGCCATGAGGGCTAAGACAGAAACATCACTGAGTAGCCCAGGAGTCCTCCATGTCCCGGGTAACCAGGTGTCCCATTTCCTTCCAGATAGAGCCCACATTTTCCCTAGTCTTCCTTTTGTCACCGATGTACCAATAGAGGTTTTGCTTGTTGCCCTTGACATCCCTGGCCAGATTTAATTCTCTCAGGCTTTAGCTTTCCTAAACTGATCGCTGGCTGCTCTGACAATCTCTCTGTACTCCTCCAAGGCTGCCTGTCTTTTCCAAGTAGGTGGGAAGGGAAAGAAATGCTTACGGAAGGGAATGGGCAGTGGGTCACCTGCAGTAGTGGCTTTGAAAGGAAAAAGAGGAGGGGCTGAGGTACAGCACAGCAGGTTTCACACATGGAAGGTCCTCCTGTGTGACTCCTGTCTGAGGTGGGGGGATCTGGCCAGGTACAGGTGTGAGCAGGAGGCACAAGTCTCACAGATCCCAGAGAGCGGGAGCCAGTGACGCAGGGACAGACTCAGGCTGTCCATGTGCAGCTGCTCTGGGAGACACACTTGATTATTGATTATTGTAAAAGACTCATAATATAGCAAGAGCTTTATGGCCAGTGTCATGTCATTTGCTATTTAAGTTTTGTTGCCATATTTACTTTGAGTTTGCAATAAATATTTTGCAAAACCTCCACTGCAGAGCTGTGCTAACACACCGGTGCGTGGCAGCTGCTCTGTGGTTCCTCTGTGTGCTCAGCCATGCTGGATCAGTGGGGATCCTCCAGCACAGGCTGGCTCACCCCGCTGGGTCCGTGCCCCCACCACCCCTGCCACTGGACAGGGCCACTCAGCAGCACGAGCACAGCAATGGAGTGGGAACAGAGCCCCAGAGGCAGCAGTGACAGCCTGACCTGTGCAACTGAATCACAGGTTGTCACCACAGCTGGCTCTGCCTGCAGCTCCCCCTTCGCCACCAGAAGGTTCTGCCTGAATCACTGACAACAAATACCAGCTCCACACACGGCTGTGCCAAATCTCAGGCATGTGCCCACCGGGGGCAGCACAGTCTGCTGAGTAACTGGCTGTGGGAAGCCTCACAGCAGTGGAAAACTGTGCCCCGGGAGGGATCTTGTGCCCCAGGGAGGGATCCCGTGCTCCAGGGAGGGATCCTGTGCCCCAGGGAGGGATCCTGTGGTCCAGGATGGATCCCATGTTCCAGAATTGATCCCATGCTCCAGGATGGATCCCGTGCTCCAGGATTGATCCGTGCTCCAGGATGGATCCCGTGCTCCGGCGAGGGATCCTGTGCCCCAGGGAGAGATCCTGTGCTTCAGGGAGCTCCCAGCACGGCTCCAGCTGAGTCACTGATGCCACCGGCCACACCTGAGCAAACTCCTTCGTCTGAAAAATGAGCGAGGCTGCCAAGCGTGTTGTGGAACCCACAGGCGGGTGAGACACTGCGGGCTCGTACCCACAGCACGGGTGAGGGCGCATACACCTGCGGTCCCCAGGGCAATCCACACACCTGCCTATTGTTTGCACAACACATTTCTCTCTCTTTTGTTCTCCGACTTGTACGTGCAGATTCCTTGGAGGGGTTCGACAGCGCTCACTCCCGGGGGACACCAGCCGTGGGTGTGTGTGACACGGTGTCAGGAGCTCCCGGGGCAGGGGCAGGAGCGGCCAGGCCGTGTTCGAGCGGCCCCGTGTGCCCAGCGCAGCTCCGTCTTGCCAGCGGGTGGAGCGACCGGGCCGGGAATGGGCTGGCGGGGGCTGGACCGGGCTGGGGTCGGGGCGGAGCTGGGGCTGGTGCCGGGCATGGACGGGCCGGAGCTGGGGCGGGGTTGGGGCGGGGCTGGGGCTGGGGCTGGAGCGGAGCGGCCGCGCTCGGTCCCGGCGGCCCCCGCGGCCAACGCGTCGCCCCTGGAGACGGCGCCGCACCGGGCAGGGACGGGCCGGACATGGACGGGCTGGGCACGGACGGGCCCCGCGGGGCAGCGGAGCCCTGCACAGCAGCGGCGGGCGATGGCCCGGGCGGGATCCCCCGGCCCCAGTGCCCCGAGGCACGGCCGCGGTACCGGGGCCGCCCCGCCCGCCTGCCCGCCCTCCTGGCCTACAGACGAGAGGCCTCCCGAGCGCCCGCACACCGCGAGGTCCGTCGGGGCTGGGCCCTCCCTCTGCTCCATTCCCGTGTGGGGGACACGCGATCCGTGCGGGGCCGGCCCGGAGCCCCCTCGGGGCACGGATCCCCCCGAGGCTGCGGGGCCGGCGCGGGGTGTGCCCTCCCGGGCCCCCAAAGGCCACACAGCCGCTCCCACCGCTGAGCACTGCCCAGCAGAAGGGTTCGGCCTCTGGCTAAAACAGATACAAAGTGTAGATAAATAGGTACAGGCACCGAATACCAGCAGGGTACAGAGTTCCACATAACCCTAACACAGCAGAGTCACCAGAGAGTTAATCTGAGGCACGAGATGGGGAGCAAGGGAATTTTATTTCAGGATATCCAGTGCTCATCCTCAAAACACACCCTGCACCCTGGTTTGCATCTGGCCAGGTGTGTCCAGCTCTGTGTCAGCTTGGTTCCTCAGAAACTCCCCACAGCTGCAGGCATCAGGAGCCATGTCTCCAAAGCCTACATGATGTGTTTGAAAAGGTGAACACATCTGAATCAGCTACTACAACATTCTGGGGACAGAGTAAGGCTCATAAATACCACAGTCAATCCCTTTCTTTGGGGGCATTTATTTATTTATTTACCACAGGCCTGCTTTTCTTTCTGGTGGTTTCCTGAACGTAATGTTTTAATCATTCCAAGGCATCCCAGACACAGATCTGTTGTAGCTGCCCTTGGGTGCTTTTCACGTTGTTTTGAGCAGAGCCCTCTTTCCTCAGGCACACAGGGGGATTTGGGGGCTGGTGCCCCCATCCCTCCTCCCAGCTCTTCCTGCTGTGTCTGCAGGCAGAGGAGGTCACTGAGCCGAGGTGTGAGTACTGTGGCAGCCTGCTGAGGCCGTTCCCTTTTCCCGAGGATCTCCCTTTTCCCGAGGATCTCCCTTTCTCCAAGGACCAGGAATACGTAAGCTGGGAGAAGGACGAGGAGGAGTTTGCTCTGGAGCAGCTGCACTGACGGCTTCACTCTCCCACCCTGCAGAGATTCTGCTGCAAGCGCTACCGAGACCTGTACGAGTTCATCAGGAAGGAGAGGCAGAGGCTCAGGGGTGGCCTCAGCATCCCTAGGGCTGCCAGTGCCCACGAACACCACAGCTCTGGAGCCAACCACCTGCAGGCAAAGGAGCGACAGAGCCAGAGGTACTGGAGGAACCGGGGATTGGGTCTGTGTAAGGAACAGGCAGCTCCGAGGGAAGAGGAGCATTAAGAAACTGCAGGGAGAGCAAATGAAAGAAGAAAAACCTTTGTTGTAGGCACCTCAAGTTCGGATTCTCTCTGGTCCCCCCTGGCTCCTCTGTTGACAGACTGCACAAGGAGGTGGCAAGGTACGTGCTGAGGGAAGTGTCAATTCCAGCGCTGACAGATGGAATATCTCGAGACAGACAAAAACACAAACACAGCTATGGGAAGGGACAGTATTTGGGTGCAGCTTTTACCTCAGCCACTAAAACAAAATCAGAGTTTGTATTTCTGTTTTGTTCTATAAACTGTGGCACGTATTTGGATTCCACATTCCAGAGTCACAAGAACTCTGCGAGTTCTCAGCCCAAAGTTTGTGCAAGTGGCTAAACCTCCAGCACAGGCTCAAGGAAAAGTAAACCAGTACACCTGGAACTACCCTGCTGGTTTCCTTCTCAGTCTGAGCGTGAGAGTGCAGAGCACACACCAAACCACTACCACACTGTCAGATTTTTAGGAAGCTACACAAGAACAGTGAAAATATTCCTGGAGATGAGCTGTTTTCTTGATTCTGTGGGCAGCTCTCCTCTTTCACATAAAATCTTGATCCACACCCCACTAGAGTGTTCAGCTCTCCTGCCAGAAGAGCTGCTGCCACTGCAATGGCAGAGTCTGTTCACTGGAATCTCTCTGGGAGCAATTATTTTCTACTGAGGTATGAGTATTTTGATGATACTCCACTGACTCTATTACTTGCAATTGTGTGAGTGGAGAGGAAAACAGGTTCAGAAAGTTATGTTCCCTAAGGCAGGCATACCCAGTACTTCCAGCTTTCCAAAGAGGATACATGAAATGTCTAACAGGAACACTTCTGTTTTCCAGGCAGCAGGAGAGACACCTGCCCAGAAGATTGTCTGCCCTGTCTTTAGAGCCCAGTGCCACGGAAGGTGAGCTGGCATTTCCTTATGGAGTTATTTGTCCATTTATCACAACAATGCATTCAGTGGAATTGCTGGTCTCTCACTGAACAGGGGGATTTTATACAGCAACTTGTTTGTTCATTGTCAGGTGTGCAATCCCCTTAAATTAGATACAGATCCAGTCATATTAAATCATCCCTCACAGGAGAACATAAGAGCAGGCACATCCTCCTTGCACAGAGAGGGTCTCCTTGCCAGGACTTTCAGTATTTATATGTGAAGCTTCCACCTGAGATGCACAGAACCTGACCTGAGAGAAGGACAAGTTGGCAAAGCCAAGCCCCTGGGAGGTAGAACTACCAGAATGAGGGTGATCCACATTTTGCCTGATCAGGTACTCCACCAATTCCTAGCCCAGGCTGCGGGTGACTGAGCAGCCTTTGGGTCTGGCTCTAAACCCAGAGCTCTGACTAAGAACAGGTGAACCAGATTTATAATATGGACATGTTGTCACAGAGCATGGCAGGGCCCTGAGGCGTCTGCAGCCCCAGGGATCTCAGATCAGCTCCAGGGATCTCAGATCATCACCCCTGGGATCTCAGATCATCAGCTCCAGCATATGGAGCCAAATGCTATCCCAGAAAGCCACTCTTTACACAGATGTGTGTGTATATATAAAT
>JAWWEV010000011.1:316273-337553 GCA_035583235.1 Hafferia zeledoni | reverse complement strand
TACCCCTTTATATTTATATTTATATATATATATATATATATATATATATATATATATATATATATATATAACTGAAACCCCAGTATCTGTTATAATCCTATTCACTAAAATAGCTGAGCACTTTGGGCTACCCTTGTTAGAAAATCCCTCGAGACAGACTCCCAGGATGGAGCATTTCAGCCAGGAATTCCCACTCTCCCAGGCAGAGCAGAGGTGCTGGGCAGCCCGCAGTGGGCACTGCCAGCCCTCCCTACTGCACACAAGCCCTCCCTGTGCTCTCCAGGTTCACAGCAGGCTGGAACCACTTCCCACGGGCTTTCCCAGGAGCCCACATCGCCCAAGGGTGGGACGCTGATGCCTGCTGGAAGCAAAGCCAAGCTCAAGGAGGAGCCTGAGCCTGAGCCTGAGCCTGAGCCTGAGCAGGAGCCTGAGGAGAAGCCCAAGCCCAAGGAGGAGCCCAGGCTTGGACTGGAGCCCGACTCTGAGGCTGAGCCTGAAAAGGAGCCTAGGCCTGAGCCCAAGGAGAAGCTTGGGCCCGAGACCAGGCCTGAGCCTGAGGAGGAGCCCAAGCCTGAGCCCAAGGAGCCTGGGCCTGAGCCTGAGGAGCCCAAGCCCATGGAGGAGCCTGAGCCTGAGAAGGAGCCTGAGTCTGAGCCTGAGAAGGAGCCCAAGCCCAAGGAGGAACCTAAGCCTGAGCTTGAGCCTGAGCCTGAAAAGGAGCCCAAGCCCAAGGAGGAGCCTGAGCCTGAGCCTGAGCCTGAGCCTGAGCCTGAAAAGGAGCCCAAGCCCAAGGAGGAGCCTAAGCCTGAGCCTGAGCCTGAGCCTGAAAAGGAGCCCAAGCCCAAGGAGGAGCCTGGGCCCGAGCACAGGCCTGAGCCTGAGCCTGAGCCTGAGCCTGGGCCTGGGCCTGGGCCTGAGCCCAGGGAGCAGCCTATGTCCTGCCATGTCACCAGCCATGGTTTCAGGCCCCTGGGGAAGAAGGCAGGTACCTGCGGCCGACAGCGACGGGTGCACCTTGAATGTGTCTGCATTCCAAGCAGCCAGAGCCTGGCACTGCCCATCTTCACAGGGCAGCTGTGCCAGACTGCTCTCATGTTTTATCCTTTTAATCTTAGGTGGGGAAGAGTAAACTGGTGCAAAAGTACTACAAACATGGAAGAAAATTTCTTACCATGCTCCCAGATGGAAGCACACAGTTATTGTATCCTTTACGGGGCTCACTTGCCTGCATTAGTCCAGGGCTATAACTAATTTTAAGTGTGTCCCAGTTCATTTCATCATGAACAACCCAGCTCACCACTCCCACTCGCCCTGAGGAGCAGCAGCAGTGAAACCTGACACAGCTCCCAGAGCAGGCAGCAGCTCCACTGAGGGATGGGCACTGACATCCAACACACAGCCTGGTGGTCAGACCCACTTCTGAGCTCTGGCCACCCCTGGAAGGGCCCTGCTGGCCCTGGGGGCTCCCAAAGTTCTCAGCCTTGTCCTCACCCCAGGGACAGACCAGCAGGGTGCCACTGCCACAGGGCAATGTGCCTGTCCTGCAGGCAGTGCCCCAGGGGAGCACAGCCAGCCTGGCATTACCAGCATGAGTTACTACTGTCTGAAGCAAGAGCACAGGGCACTTTTCACTCAAGGACCCCACAGCCTCTTATTAAAGCCACAACATTTTAAGTGACCCATGTTACTTTCCCTTGCTGTGGTTGACTTCTCTCTGACCCAGGAAGGTATGAAAGTGTACCTGAGCTTTGCCACCAAAGCAAAACACTGGCAGTGTCCCAGATGACGTTGGCAGCACACCTTTAACACATCAGATTTTATACTCCCGAGCAGTGCCCTGAAGTATTGTCTCTAGTAACAGACCAACTAGCAAAGCAGAGAATTACCAGCTCCTTACCTGTTGGCAGCTATCCATCTGGAAACCTGGCCATTATCATCACACAAGAGGGCAACCAGCTGATCTGCATAGTACTGGAGGATGAGCCCAGGACCACCAAGGTCCGCGCGCTGTTCCAGTCGGACGGCAGGAGCACGTGCTACTACCCCAACGGAGACGAGTGGTGCGTTCAGCAGCTGTGCATTTCAAAGGGCACAAAGGATATTTTTAATAGCATCAAAAAACTAACAGACAAATCCAGCAGCTGCTTTGGGTGACCCCCAGAGCAGCAAAACGACCCTGGCTGTGCCTTGAGAGGCAGGGAACAGGCCCCGACTCTGCTGCGCCTCTGTCCTGTCCCTTGGGGGAACAAGGGACATTCCGCCATGGGAGCTGCAGGGTTCACAGTCTCCATGTCCCTCTCTATTAGGATAAACATGAGTATCCAGGGAGGGCAGTATTTAGACCAAGCAGGCAACAGGGTGAGAAGGTGGATGTGGCCGAACATGTCACCAGGACCCCATGTCCCCCTGAACCCCATCTTCATCTCCCTGAACCAGCATGTGGGGGTCCGGATCCTGGCCCAGGACAAGATCATCGTCTCCTTCCTCGCCTTGGGGCGACAAGCAAAATTCAACGTGGGAACCAAAGTGCAGGTATTTCTTCACACACAGCCTCTCCCCACACCAGCAGGGTCAGCTGCCCTCCATGGGGAAGCATGCTTATTCCCATGTTGCCCCCTGTTCCTGCCCCTCAAAAAGCAAGCAGTGGAGTTGTACCCTTGCCAGTCCCCTGTAGACAGGGCACCTGCCAGCTCTGGCTCTCTGCAAGGACTCACAGTGTGGGAAGCACTTCCAGCCAGGTCCCTGGTGTCCCTGGCTGTGTCCCCAGGGGTCACCCTGGCTCTGCCACAGGGAGAAGAGCTGTGGTCCATGTGGGCAGGGTCCATGGCAGCTTCCTTCCTGCACAGGCTCCTGCCGCTGGGGCAGGTCTGTCTGCTGGGAGGGGAAGGAAGCGCCGTCCCAGGTTGCGATGACTCTGCTGACACGTTCCCTCCGCTCCACAGGTTGGCGCTGCCGCGCGGGTGCCTCCCCCAGCCCGGCTGGGCAGGGACGAGCTGCTGCTGCTCGCCTTCCGGGTGAGGATCCTGCAGCTCTTCGACAGGATGCGGGGATTTATCAGCTTCCCTTCCAGTGCGCAGTGGGACAAACTGCAGCCTCCCGCGTACCTCCTGACGCAGGCTGCGAAGATCCTGGAGCTCTGCGCTGCCGCTGACATCAGCAATGAGCTGCACAGCTCCATCAGGGCGATAGTAAACGCACAGCAGCTCTGACCAGCATGTGTGGTGTGAGGCAAAACGAGCCATGGACGCTCCCCAGGGCTGCACAGTCAGCAAGGGCCCTGTCCTGGCATGGAGCAAAGGGCAGCCCGGGGCTGACCCCCACAGCCCCACAGGGGTCTCGCTCAGAGCAGGCAGTGCCAACCCACACTGAGCACACCCTGGCCATGGAGGCACGAGGGGACTTTGCTCAGGTCACCCACACAGGCACTACTCTGCTGCTCCTGATGAGATGGCACCAGTGGGATGCCCAGGTGTCCCTGGCACCAGCACTGATGGCAGCTCAGCCAGCTGCTGGTACAAGACAAGGTGTTTCCCTGTGCAGAGGGACACAAATGTGCACAGAGGACCCAAAGCAATCACCTACACTCAGCCCCAGGGAGCATCAACTCTGTCCAGAACGAGCTCTGGTTAAAGCACCACAAACACTGAGCCCTCACCGGGCACTCAGCGCCACCTGGGCCAGCTGGCAGTGGGGAAG
Source organism: Hafferia zeledoni (assembly GCA_035583235.1). Classification (NCBI taxonomy): domain Eukaryota; kingdom Metazoa; phylum Chordata; class Aves; order Passeriformes; family Thamnophilidae; genus Hafferia; species Hafferia zeledoni. The sequence goes on along the minus strand of JAWWEV010000011.1, from coordinate 333,857 downwards.
CCCCCCAGCCCCTTAGAGCTGCCTGAGACCTGGGCTTCACCTGGCCAACTTCCCCCAGGGTGGCCACACCTGAGCTGTGGCACTGCCCAAAGAACAAGGTCAAGCCCCACGTGCCTGTCCCAGCACATGGAGGTTCTTGGGGGCTTAGACATCACAGACATAAGCTCAGTGACTTTGGAAAGTTGGCATTTTATGCAGTTTTTCAACTGCAATTCCAAGAATGTCCATCTGTGACAAACAAGGTTCTTCACACAGGAAATGGGAACTCTTTATTTCAGGTAATGTTCTTGGGTTCTATTCAGGACAGCAGGAAGGCCCAGCTCATTTCTCCAAGTCGAGGAAGATCCACTGGAGCTGGCCCACATGATTAAAGAGCAGCTGATCTTAATTTTCACTGAAGTCACCAAATGATGTAACTACTCCGCATGTAATTTTGCTTATATAATTCAATATATAACACACTGTTCCACTCTGCCATAGATTTTGAAAAATATACAAACCTGTTTTAACCACATTAGAGAGATTTGATAGACAGCTGTCAATTCCTCAACAGTTTAGGACAGTATCAGTCACTCCTATAACTTCATTTTAAACTACAAAAAGAACATAAATTCATATAAAATACAACAGATTAAACAAACTTTTCTTTTTCAAAGGAAAAATTAGGTATCAACTCAATCTGCCATTGTGTGAAAGATGAATATAAAATAAGTTACCATTAGTAATGCCTGCATTGCTGAGCTATGAACTGGTCGAATGAAGTCTTAAAAAAACTATACAGTATTATTGCACTCGTGGCTGTGCAGTGTGGGACCAGCCAGCACCGAAACAGGGCCCACTGGGTGTTTGTCCACGAGGCACAACGTGGCTGCCAGAGAGGCGTCCAGCCTGCACCAACAGCGTCTGTCTTCAGCGCAGGCCTTCATGGGTCTGCGCCACGCGGCCCAGGAACCGCCACCCAGTGCCTGTGGAGAGACACTGCGTTACCGCTGCAACGCCCCCGTGCCACGCCGGCACAGCTGGGGCACAGTCGGGGCACAGCTGGACTGAGCCGGCACAGCCGGGGCACAGCTGGACTGAGCCGGCACAGCCAGGGCACAGCTGGACTGAGCAGGCACAGCCAGGGCACAGCTGGACTGAGCCAGCACAGCTGGGGCACAGCTGGGGCACAGCTGGACTGAGCTGGCACAGCCGGGGCACAGCTGGACTGAGCCGGCACAGCCAGGGCACAGCTGGACTGAGCTGGCACAGCCGGGGCACAGCCAGGGCACAGCTGGACTGAGCCGGCACAGCCAGGGCACAGCTGGGGCACAGCTGGACTGAGCCGGCACAGCCGGGGCACAGCCGGGGCACAGCTGGACTGAGCAGGCACAGCCGGGGCACAGCTGGGGCACAGCTGGGGCACAGCTGGACTGAGCAGGCACAGCCGGGGCACAGCTGGGGCACAGCTGGGGCACAGCTGGGGCACAGCTGGACTGAGCCAGCCCCATTAAGTGGAATCATGAGCTGTGTGTTTTCAAAGCCACACGTGATAAGGGAACATGGAACTGTTTGGCCATAAAATACCTGCTGTGTGTGACCCCTCTGCTGCCACAGCTGTGGAGCATTTGCAGAGGGGTGGGGAGGACTGTCCTGCTCTCCTGGGGTGTGCAATTCAATTTGGCTACAAGCCAGGGAAACATAAATCCCTTGCACAAAGGCTGTTCTAAGGCACATAATGCAGCGTGTTTCTGGTCTCTGCACCACACACCTCACTGAGATCAGGCCTCCTGCACACAGTAATGCACCTTCTGCCTCATGGAATGCCAGCTTCCTGCTCTGAGACAGGCAGAACAAGCCATAACCTAAAACCTCGCAAACAGCCCCTGTGACACCACATGTGGCCATTTAATGTCACAGAAGCTGCTTCTCCAAGAAAACATTGAACTGAACAAAGACACAAGCCCAACCCTCAGTCTCCAACGCGCCTGTCACACCTGGGCAAGCACAGGAGTGACTGGAGGAGACTTACGAGGAGTTTCAGTGCTGTTCGATGGGGCTATGATCGATGATGGGGCATTGACTCCATGTGCACATTGAGCTTCATCTCATTATCAAGGATCTGTACAAGCTGCTGCATGGAAGGGAGGTGACCAGACTCCAGCTTGGACCACACCGGGACATCTGGCACAGAACACAGAGAGGAGGAAAGCACTGTTAACACTGGGAGTGTCAGGAAACACGCAGGGCTGCTGTAAACATGAACTGAGAAGGCCTAGGAAGCTCTCTGAGTTGGTACTGATTTATGTTGAGGAAAACATCTGGATCAACAATCCTTCCAAGCTCTGGCTATGCTAAAGCCCAGCCCAACTAGGAGAGCAGAGTGTCTAATGCTTCCATTCAGAAGTGTATCCTATGAATGAAGAGGTGCTAAGTATCGATTGAGATTCCTCTCCCCTGAACATTCAGTACAGCTGACCACTGGTACAGAAAATCTGGGAAAAGCAATGGATTCCTTAGGATTCCAAGGCTGAAGCACACTACAGGACAGGGGAAGCATCTAACTGGAGCATTCATGTCCCTAGCTGATCATTTCCTATTTAATGCACATCACACACAAAGAAAGATCATAACATTTACTCCAAAGGACCAAGTGTCCCTCTGAGTTAGTTTTTACAGAGCTCTTCTAGAGTATCTGACATCTATATAAACTGTTTTATAAAACTTCTATGATTTTCATCATTTATTGTGATAGATGTGCTTGTGATAGATTGTGATAGATGACATCTGAAGATCCAAATGGATTGTAATGTCCAGATGCCACATTTCCGCACACCATCCCTCCTTCCCCTCGCCTCGCAGCTTTCATGTGTGTACATGTGCAACACAAGATGCCATGAAACAAAGTCTCAGCTCACCATTCAAAGTGATTTCAAAAGCCCCGGTGGACATGCACTGGTTCTCAATCATGTTGCTCAGGAAGAAGACCATCATGCAGGCGTACACCTGGAAAGGAAGAGAGACCCCCACACACCACAGCCATGTCAGCCACACCTGCTGCTGTTCACTCTTAGTGAGCACTGCATATTCAGGTGTGTCTGAACTCCCCATGTGGAGGGACTGCTCAAGAAATTGTTCCCTCCACAGACATCTCCCTTTCCTCCTTTTACACAGACTTCTGCAGACAAGCACCAAACCAGCTCTGACCCCATCCAGCTCACAGCCCTGGGTCCAACCAAGGCACAGGTACACGCTCCTGCACCCCTCTGTTCCTGTCACAGCTGGCTGCACGGGGGCTGGCAGGTGGCACAGAACACAGCCCTGCCCACACACTGCCTGGCACTGTCACAGTGACACTGTGGATCACAGAGCGACAGGCCCAGCACAAACAGCAAAGCAAAGCACAGAGTGCACAGGAACCAGCAGCCCTCCAGCACATCTCTGAGCAGTTCATCTGGAATTTTCTCTGTGTGTGGGTGACTCAGGAGGAAAGGACAGCACCTTCAGCAGTGCAGCTCCTCCCTCACCACCAGCACCTCTCTAATTTCCTTTCCCTGCTCATGGGGACACTCTCACAGGTCACTGCAACACCACAGAACCTGGCATAGTGTAACGGGTTTGATCCATGGCTTCCTCAGTAACCAGGGTATCCAAGGAAGTGGACTTTACAAATATTCCACACGTGTTTTCCATGTAACAGAGGGGGAGTTTTCCTGCCCCTTCTCTTTCCGGCCTTGCCTGCCCTTCCTGTTGGGAGCTCGGAGAGCAGGGGAGAGAGAGCCTGGACAGTCCCTTGGTTCCTGTTGGTTTTTTCTCCCTGCCCAGGACGTGGGTGAGATCATTTCAAGTTTGTTCTCCTCTCTTGAAGTTTTTTACTGTATTTGTCTGTTTCATTTGTTTTGGTTCGAGTTTCCCTTTTCTCTTAATCCTTCCCTCTTCCCTATTCCCTTTTACCCCCCCTAGGGTGGGGTCCCACATAACTTGTGTAAACTGTGTGTATTTGTGTTTATAGATATTAGAAAATATAATTCCTTTTAAATGCAGTTCAGTTTCTTTTGAGTTCTTTTTCTCTGCAGTTTTTTTTCCCCTTTTCTCCTCTTGCCGGGAAGGCTCAGGGGGTGGGGGGGGGAATAGGCAGTCCAGGGTTGGTAAAAAAACTGGGCCAAACCTGAGACACATGGGGACAGTGGCAGTGCAATGCAGCCAGCCTGGCTGGGCACAGCATTGGCTGGAACCATCACAGCTTCCAGGCATTCCAGCTGGCCAGTGAGAGACCAGGGCACGGGGCAACTCAGTCTAAGGGTCTGTAACACTTCAGTTTAGTGGAGTAAATCTGGAAGGTTACTTGAAATAAGAGTAACCCTGAATCTCCTGGCATTGTCAGTACTGACTCACAGGGATATTCTCCCACAATGTCACACCAGAGTCTGCTCTGCAAAACACCCACAACATTTCAACTTCGTTCTTCTAAACACCATTTAACTGCTGCCTAATCTATCAGAAGTCTGAGAGACGCACCAACTGCAGAACAGTTATGAGACAGCAGAGAAGTATTGGCTTGAAATGCTGCTCTTGAGCCTTAAAAACCAGTAAACTCTTCTGTTGTCTTTGTCAGCAACGTCACCCTCAGCTGTCCCTCTGCAGCAGCAGCTTGGAAAGAGATCACAGAACCACACCTGGCTCTGCCAAAAGCTAAAGCACCACCAGTAAGAACTGTGCTACTGAAATGCTGCAGCATATGAAAGGTACATCAGCCAGAACTGTGAGGGACTCCCAGAGCACCCTCATGTAGTCACCCTGAAGCTGCTTTTTCAAAGTAAAAGACGTCCCTTACCTTATTTTCTTGGCCCCATTGCCAGATGCTTGGAGCTTGCATGCCAAAGAAAGCAAATGGGTCCTTGCCAACGATGATTAAGCCAATTAATACTAGTTTGAAGACAGACAGGAAGGATGCTATGTGCCTATTGGAGACAACACACACCAGTGAGTGTTTCTACTTCACCATACACATCTCTAATTCACTTCAGTAGAGTTTTGACAGTGTGCAATCAAATGTTTCAGGGGAGGTACAAAACTTTCCAAGTAAGTTTATCTCGCTGCAAAAAAACCCCCAACAAAACAAAAAAGCAACACACATTAACAACTCCCCCAGCATGGCACTGCTCTTGCACCTGACACCTCCTTGTACACCACACATGGATTATTTTGTGACCCAGTACACCTCAAATGGGAATTTGCTTTCAACTTAAACATGTCTGAACTGGGAAATAGACTCAGATTCTAAAGACAGAGATACATTTATTTGCCACATTTCCTGCAGAGCATTTCCCAGCCCCGCAGAACTCCCCAGAGGCAGAGCCAGCTCCGGCAGGTGCCCTGCAGCCTCCTCCCTGCAGCCCTGACAGAAACTGGGCCAGTCAGCACTCCAGAAGCCACCCCAGTAACCATGGCATCACTCTCCAGCATGGGCACATTGCTTTTAATAGCAAGAATAACACTATTTTCCCTTTGTCTTTTTCCAAATTTCTTTGGGCTTCCCTCCAAGTGCACTTAAGGCCACCCTGGCAGCCTGTCCTCTGAGGTGAGCTTTCCATAACTCATATGTCCAAAATGGACTTTTCCCTCCTGTGTCCTTACACCATTACAAAGATTTGTCACTAAGTGTGTAAAACTGAGCAACAAACTGAATTTATGTCTCAGTACAGCATGAAGAAAACCTGGGAAAATTCCTTCTGAAAAAAACCCAGTTACATAATTTATTTTAGATTGGATACGACAGGCCCCATCACACAGATATCCAGGCCAGGCCCCATCATACAGATATCCAGATGGTGACAGTCCTATGAAAAACTAAGGCAACTACCTGAAAGGGAGAAAATCAGTTTCCAAGCAATCTCAATGGAAAAGCCCCCTGAGTTTCTGTTTTCAGTATGATTTCAGTGTAAATGCACACGTTCAGCAGTGCACAGCTGACACTCCTTACCTATAGATGGGCTGAGGAAGGTAGTTCTCCCCCTCGATGCGGATGTCTGGGTACCGCTGGCTGATGACCCGCATGTACTCCTCAAACACCCGCCTGTAGCCTCAGGAGACACTGCACACAGACAGCGCTGTCAGCACGGCCGAGGGCTGCACGGCACCGCCCCCCGCTCGCAGCCCCTCCTTCGGGTTAAACTACAGCTTTTACACCACGGAATAAAACCGAACTGCAGTCACGTTATACATCACAAACCCCTCCGTGTGAGCCCTACATGTGACACGGCTTTGCTCCACATCCCAGCACAGGGCTCTGGTAACACCCACCGGGCACCGAATCACTTGCTTTCCGTGGAAAAAACTGATAGTTAGGAAGTCAACCTAAGCAGAGCCTTCCTCTGTACCAAAAAACCTCTCCACACAGAGCCGTCGGAATCCCTCGCTGGTTACATGGCAATCTCTCTCTGAGACTGCCCAGACAGGTAATGTCGCTCCCAGCCTGTCCTCTGTCGCACAGCACGGGAACTGCAGCAGTTAAATATTCCCGAGCCGGGCTCTGCCTCGCCTTCCTGCAGCCGCCTCTGTCACAGCTGCGGTAAATCAGCGCCCATGACCCCAAACCCAGCCCTTTGCCCCGAGCGGTTCCCGCGTGTCTCAGAGCGCCGGCGGCCCGGGCCGTGCTGCGGTGGCAGCGGGCCCTGCCCTGCCCCGGGTCGGGGATCGGCTGGCGGCCGCTCGGGGGTGCCGGGTTTGAACCCGCGGCCAGGCTCTGTGCGCCGGGGCCGTCCCAGCCCTGCTCGGAGCCGCTCACACCATCGGGACACCCTCGGACTGGCGCAGAGGTGCCCGAGCGCCCCGACAGCAACACGGGCCCTGCACCAAAACACACACAGGATTACGGCCTGCGCTAAAACATCGATTCCTGCCAAACGCAGGCCCGCATCAGCCCGCGTGCCTCTAAAGGGCCCGAAAAGCGCGTTTTTGCGGCGGGGGCCGCACTTTAAGGCGGCCCCACGGGCAGGGCCCGCGAGCCGGGGCCGCCTCCCACGCCCCAGCCGGGCCGGTGCTCCGGCAGCTTTGCCGGGGCGGGGCGTCCCCCACAGCCCCCGGCACCGGCGGCTGCAGAGCCGGCAAGAGCGAGCGAGGGGGTCGCGGCAGCGCCGAGGGAACGGAAGGGAAGGGTGGAAGGAGGGGGAGGCGGCGGCCCGGCGGGCGCCGCCATCTTGGCCGGCGCCATCTTGGCGGGCGCCCCTCACCAGATCTGGAACTTGAGCAGCGGCCCGCCCGCGTACGCCATGCGCAGCTTCTTGGCGGGCAGCGCGCCCTGCTCCGCCGCCGCCGCGCCGCCGCCGCCCGGGCCCGCCGCCAGCGCCAGCAGCAGCAGCAGCTGCAGCACCAGCAGCCGCACCGAGCGCATCTCTCCGTCACGGCCGCCACCGCCGGGCCCGCCCCGACGCGTCACGGGGCACCGGGGGCGGGGCCAAGCACCAGGGGGCGGGGCCTCAGGAGCTGGTCGAGGGGTGGGCCCATGCCCGGGGGCGGGGCCAGGGCAGCTCGGGGCGGGGCCTGGGGCAGCCCGAGCGCTCCCATTGCCCCCAAACCAGCCCTTAGTGCAGAACGAAAACACTGTTTTATTATTAAATGCTCTTTATTTTTATCTACATTCCGTTATTGCATAAAGATCGCGTCTCTTTTTAAATATAATAAAGCTCTCAAATGTTTTCATCACCTTCCCCCCTCACACCCAAACAAGGAAAACCAATTATGTTTTAGGCAATATGCTCCTGAAAAGAAATGTATTTCTGGCTGGAACAGCAGCAGAACTGGCTGATGGATATTCATTACTTGTTTACAGTTTCACATGTGCACAAATCTTTAAACTTTTTTAAAGGCCAATGTGCAGCAAACATCTGGACTTTTGCACCCTGGGTCATTTGCTGAAGCGTTTTACTCGGTTCAAGTTAATAACAAACTAAATTTTGCATGAACTTTACGTTAGGGCCACACAGGAGCTCCAGAAAGTTTTAAACACCCAGTTCTAGATCTTCTAGTTCTTTAAGGAGAGCAGCTTCTTTCTGAATCTTCTCTACCTAGAACAAAAAAGCAAAAGATATCACACATGCAGCTTATTATAAAATGAACCTTGAATAAACCACACAGATCTTAACCATACCTGATTCTTCTCAAGCTGTTTGCCAGCAGCTGCCTGTTCTTTCAGCTGCTCAATTGCCTTCAGCTTCTGTAAAAAAAAAATACAAAAAGCCACTCAACACAAAATATTGGTGAACCAAGATTAAAAGAACAGTCTTAGAAGTTGCTTCACTTGCAATTCCCTGAGGCACCTGCAGCCAGGTCTTTGTGGAAGGCACATTCCCTTTAAACATCTTCCAATACTCAATCCAGAGTTTCCCACCTCTAACAAACATTTCTTTCAAGAACAAACCCTAGAGAACAGCAGCACCTCCTCCTCTCTGAAATGAACACCAGGCACTGTCTCACTGAAGGGCTGACCCAAACTTGGAAATGACCCCATCATTATCCCTCTTCACACATTTTCCTCAGAAAGCCTGGAATGTTAATCCAGAAACTATATAAAAACCAGGAGGCCACCAAGGCCACCTGAACTAAACAATTTCTATTCTGAAATTACTTAATCTAAGAATTTTCAAGACTGGCAGCAAACTTCACACTTGCACACAAGGCCAACCTGGTTCCCTTGTTGGCTCCAGGACCCAACAACCACAGAGCCCACACAGCTCCTCTCTGAGCACCAACTCCCTGCAGTGCAACCTGCCCCTCAGCCTGGGACTAGCAGCACCTCCCCAGCATTCCTAACTGGAGCCTGGAATGCTGCTCCCTGCACCTGGCAATGGTTCTGCACTGCCACCTCTGTCGGGCCCTTGGGGAGCTCTGGCACAGGCTGGGAAAGCAAAGGAAGCAGGGGACAAGTTCAGGATGTTAACAGGGATGTAACGCATCCTCCTGAGCCCAGCTCACCTCACTCTCACACTAGGTCTTCAAGAAATCTGTTGTGTATTAGAAAAAGAGCCCCCTCACCTTTTTCAAATTCTTTATCTTCTTGTCCACCTCAGGATCCCCCGTGGTGGTGGCGGGCACAGCGTTCCGTGGGGCTGGGGCCTGCCCAGGGCTCTGGGGTGCATCAGCCTTGGCCTCCTGCACACACAAACACACCTTTGACTGCAAGGACAGTGAAAAATGTCTTTAATCACTTTAAGGGATCCATTTAGTATTTCTTCCTTCAACAGTTATTCCAAAATGTGTGCATGACTTGCTCTGATGTATTGCATTACCTCTGCTCTCTTTCCATGGCCAAAGGCTTATCCAGAACAACTCACATGCTCCTTCTGATTGAATTTCTAATCCTCAGGACACCAACCATACACAGCACATGTCAGTAAAGGTGACATTACAAACACATACAAAAATGCTTTATAAAGCAGACTGGGTCACTGTATTTGAAGCAGAAGAAAGGGCTCAAAACCAGTGCAAGAAATTTTTAAAGTATTACTTAAAGAAATTATTGCTTCAGAGGTTTGTAGAAATTGGAAGGTTAATACCAAAAGCTGACCTTTATCTACCTAGTCAAAGAATAGCAAGTCACGAGGTGACACACAGCCTGTCTCTGGTCTGCCCTGCAAACACCTCAGCCCCCACCACAGCACCCAGCCCCTCCTGACCTCCCACCCAGCACCAAACACGCTCTGCAGAGGGTGGAGAGTCAGAATTCCTTCATCTCCACACTGATTTCAGCTAACATTCACAGCAATTCCCCAAAGCTGTTACATCATCCTTTTATACCTGCTTTAGTCTGGTTAAACTGCTGCCCTCCCCACACCACAGCATGTGTGAGATGTGTGGAGGGCTCTCCATGGACAGGTCACTGCTCTGAGACTGACCAGTGCCCTCTGGGAAGACTAACTCATGTCACCCTCAAAAGAACTTCTGCAGTACCTGTTTAGCAGCTTTCTTTGCTTCATGTTTCCTCTGATTTTTGAGAGCTGTTTTAGACAGTGGCTTATCACCACCTCCCAGCTGGGGTTTCATGTTCTGGGGTGGCTCATCCTCATGCTGCAAGGATATGCAAAATGAAGTTAAAAACCTGTGTTCCACATTGGCACAGAAAACCTAAAACCTACCTAAGACAGTATCACACACAAAGATGAACCACAAAGGAAGAAGAAGGAAAAACACGGAAAATAAGGGGAGAACGAAGGTATGCATACCTTGGAACAGCTAAAGACAGTGTGACAAGGGTTTCAAACTCATCCACTTAAGTTTAGATGGGACTACTCTGTGTGTCCTAAAGATTTCACAGATTTATGATAAAATAACAAAATCATGATGTTTTCTATCTGGGGAAGAAAATAAAATCCAAGAGGAATAATCCAGCACAAAGTGACTGGAGCTTGGCACTTTGCTGTTATTGACAGCCTTTTAACTCAGAACTCCTGGTGACTAAAGGCTGAGTGCTGGGAAGGGAGAGGGGGGGACTTTGGGGGGCAGTGGGGGCGGAGAATCAGGGGTTCCTCAGTGTTTTTAAGGTAACACTTAACTGTAGTGCTTTATTGTTTTAGTGCTTATGACAAGAATTTTTTCCCATATAAATAAACAGAATTATTTTTTTGAATGTGTCTTCTGCCTGCTCTCTGCTCGTGCATGGTTTGCTGAGCAGCCCTCAGCACAGCTAACACACTGAGCCTCCCTCAAAAGCACCAGGATCAGAATCAAAGTCTCCAAGGGTGCAGCTGTTAAACGGAATTAGCTGCTACTCAGCCTACTTTGAAAACGTGAAGAAACTAATTAGACAAGTGGGTCACTATACTGAAATGTATTTAAGTCCAGCTGACTTTCTAATGAGCCAATCTCTTTCTAGCAAATAAACTTACCTTAGGAAAAAAAACCAAAAGAGTGGCTGTTAGGAAGCCACAGTCTGGCTGGGTTCAGACTGGTGAGTCAGGTCACCCAAATCAGAGGCTTCAGCCCTAACCAGCAGAATGCCCAATTTCACCACAAACCACATACATTGTTTATTGTTCCAGAGCATGTTGCAGAGCATTATTAAAGTCTGCAAATGCCTTGTGAAAGGACAGTATTTCAGCCAGAAACCTGTGAGTACTCTTGCAAACAGTAAGCAAAGTGCCAAAGAGGATCCCCAAACCCCTTCAAATCCCCCCAGTGCTGCCCTCAGCCTGGTCACTGCTCATGGTCCTCCTCAAACACGCACACGTGAGGCCAAGCTCCAGGCAGACAGAGCCATGAGACACACCCATTCAGGTCCCACAGGACACTGCCACTCACCAGCTTGGAGCTGGTCACAGGCTTGTTCCTCAGGGCAGGAGGTCTGTACGCCTGCGCAGGCTTCGGCTCGGCACCGGGCACCTCGCTGGGCACTGCCTGGTATCGCACGGCCTTCTCCGGGAACACGCCCTCCAGGAAGGGCTGCCAGAGCACCTGCCACATCTCCTCGCTGGGGGGCACCTCGTGGGTGTGCAGCACAGAGCCCGTGTAGTGCCAGATCTTGTACCCGTTGCCGACGCGGAGCCGCGGGGCACACGTGGCCGTCACGATGTGCTCCCCGTCGGGACACCACGCAAAGTACGTGGAGTCTGAGGCCACAGGCTTGGAAATGAGTTTGTAGTTTTTAGTATCCCACACTTCCATCTGTCCCCTGAGGTTACCAAACCCTGCCAGCACCAGGATGTGTCCATGGGGGCTGTAGTAGGTAGCGTTGCGAGGCCCAGTGCCAAAATCAAACACGGGGTCACATTTCAGGTTAAAAATGGTGGCTTTGGCAGGCATGAAACCATAGACAGCACAGAACTCCACAGAGTTGGGGCTCCAGGCAACATCATAAATAGGGCCGTTTTTTGCTAAAGGAGAAGGAAAAACAGGCAGCTGTTGGGAGATTGCATTTTTGCAGTGCAGGCCAAAACAAAGTCCACAGTGCCTCTTCATGCTTTGCTAAAATGCCGTGATCCAATTACTGACAGCGAAAGGTAATTCTGCCAACAACAGAGGAAGAAACAGCCCTTTATCTCCTGACAATTTTAGTTACTGTTCACAACAATAACTGCAGGCATTCCAAATTACCTCTGTAGGGTCAGCATCAGCACTTTTACAGTAAGCATAGCTTGTCATGTAAAAAAAAAATCCTTTATTTTTTTTCCGTGTTACTCAAGTATGATCTCAGGACCTTCTGAAACTGTCCCACTGGAAACCTGTGAAAACAGGAGTTTTATACCAGTTGGACAATAGTTCCTCTTCTTTTAATCTAAGAAATATTGTGTAGCTCAGCTTTGTAGTTCTAAGCAATAGTAACCTACGTTATCTTTGGCCCATTCCCATGCACATCTTACTCCAGAGGTAAAGAAAAACAAAAGGTGAAGGGTTTTTTGCTAAGAGGACTGATTTTTTTACTTGCTAAGATCCCTGCCCTGCAGTGCCAGCCTCCCCCTGCCCGGGCAGCAGTGCCAGGGTGGTACTCACGCAGCTGCACGACGGCGCTCTCCCCGTGGGCCGCCATGTAGTGCAGGGTCTGCTCCCCGTAGTACGACGCGCCCGTTTTGTCCACCTCGGTGCTGGCGACCACCAGCACGGCCGTGGCTGGGGAGCACACGCAGTTAGAGCAGCACAGCTGCTGAAACCACACCAGCCAGGGCACAACCACACACACAAACCAGCAATGCAAACGTTGCAGTGGACAAAGGAAAATCAGTCCATTATGAATTCTAACTGGTTGCTCCTGTAACAGCACTGGTATCATTCTCTTCTGAACTGATTTGTCCTAATGTTAACCCAAATGGACCAAATACTGTTTTTTCTCAGATGGAAAGTGTAAGCTTGGTCTACTAATTCACTGTTGGATCACAAGCCAGTGAACTTTGCAGCCATAAAAAAATATTAATCCAAGGTAGAAACCAAACAATGTGATCAGCCTTTGAATAACGTTTCACCAATAGCTGCACATCTGTTGTCCAAAGGAATATGCTCATGTGGGGTTTCCACATGTGTGTAACAGTTTCCCTGTATCACAAACTACATGGGTTGAAGAAAAATGGTTTTTACAAAATTATTCTGGAACAGCCTGTTGCTAACAAATAGCAAAGCACAGAGCCCTGTCTGCTCATCCCAGTTACGATACGTCTGCATATGTACAGTTCTACAGATAGAGATTATACCAGAGCATAAGCTGTTCTTATATTTACAATCTAAACAGACTACCAGCACAGAATGCAAATTTATACAGGAATTTGCTGTTCAACTGCAAAATTTACCAGCACATAAACTATTCTCAATTACAACATACAAAATCATGACAGTCACAGAAGTGCTGAGCACTCAGGGTGAGCAGAGCTGCACCTGAACCCTGCACTGGCATTAATGGCTGTCCTCAGAATTTACCTGCACGCGCAAGTTAAATGCAAACCCTACACAGGAAACAAAAGAATACAATCTAAAATGGGCTGAATATAAAAGTTCCAACACACAGCTCTTGTACCTTTTTTGTTCCACAGCATTGTCACCTTGTCAGCCTTGAAGAAGCTTTTGTTGGCGAGTGCTGACTGTGGCCCCCCAAAGTTGGGGTACTGGTAGAGCCTGACGAAGGACGGGGCACCTTTGCTTCCTGGGACATACACAGCAACCTGCAACAGCCATGGGAGTTACTGCAGGGTAAGGCCTTGGCATCCAGGCCACAGTTATTACCAGTATGCTGCACTAACATCACAGTCATTTTTATAAAACCAAGAAAAAGATTGGAAATGGGATCAGAAGTACCTTGGTTGGCTGCGCTCCCGGGGACAACACAAAATCACTGACCTTCTGCAAATGCAGCTTATTTGCAATGGTATCTGCCAAGAAAAAGGCCACAGATGTGTGATGTTCATGACAAACACGTTACCTGGATGCCCTGACCACACCCTTCTATGGGGCTGTATCGTGGATAACACAGACCAGTAAGGATAACCATAAAGGATTTTTTTTACTAGGCAAACAATTACTGTCCCATTTCATCACACTGTGTTATTTACGAAACCAACTGGAACCAAGCCGAGGTCTGAAGTCCAGTATTTAGTATTCGGAAGCTCAAACAGCAAAGGAAGCCAGTGAATCCCAGGTGAATACTTGTGTGTTAAGCAGATGTTCTCCCCTTATCTGTGCTGGCTTCAGTCAGGTAACACGTGCCACTACACAGAGCCAGGGGCTCTCCCCTTACACCCTCACAGGATGACTCTTCCCGACAGGAAGCACTCAGGGGCCTGTTTGGGGCTGGACATGGTCCCCTGCCAGCAGCATATATAGAATGAATGAAATGCAGAGAAATATTTGCGTACCGAAGTTACTGTTTTCAAAGAAGTGCACTTCATTGTTCACGTTCCTGGCACAAATGCTTTCATCATCTGCCCAGCAAGGACACCTGCAATGCAAAGGAAAATCAGAAACACTGAACGATGCTCATCTTTAGCATTCCAGGATTGCCTTTGCCTTCCATTTTTAAAGCCCAGCAGGTTCAAACAGGATACATTTCATATGGACAATGAACACAAGTGGACTTAGTTACTGTTGCTCAGCTTCCTCTGTGGTGCAAAAGGAGCCAATTAACAACGAACTTCACACCACACTCACAGGCACAGACTGGCCCTCAGCCTCAGCAGGCACTGCTTTGAGAGCCACCACCACACCAACAGCTCCATTTACCTGCATCAGGTTTTGGAAACCGCATTTCTTTGCAAACAATTACCATCTGGAAGGGTTATTTACCAGTTCTGCATCTTTTTCTGGATGAAAGACTTCAGGCATTTCCCTGTTCTCAGGTCGTGGAGCTGCAGGTTGGGCACCCCAGCTGTGCCATCCTTACCAGCTGCAAGAAAACACAGTGGACTTTGGGGATGAAATCTGCTTCACCACAACATCCCACCTCGTGGCCCTGCAAACATGCATGACCTTGTTACGAGGAGCATCCTGTCCCTGAAGGGCCAAACCCAAGGCTGCTGATTCTGCACCTCAGTCTTTCCCTCTGCAGAAAGAACTCCTGTTTGCACGTGTAGGGTTTCCAGTCCCCACTGCAAGGCTGGGACCACCAATACCTGCACAGCTTTGTAATGTTTGTTTTTTACCTAAAATCAAAAATCCTCCTGATGGCAAACAATGGAGGCATGTTCCCTACTCCTACATTTTGCTCTCATGGGAGTGCCATGATTTTGCCTATCCCATGGCAGTCACAGCTCCCTCTGCAAGCCAGGCAGAATGGTTCTGCTGCTTTAAACTCTGTACCCTCCTCCTTACCCCAGATACCACAGCCTGCCTATGGCTGTCAGTGATCCAGGACAGACCCTGAAAGCTCTCAGCTTGTGCTGCCTTCTCTCCTCCTGCAGCCAGTCCCAGGCCACTTCTCAAGGCCCAGCCCTCACTCAGCTCCTCCTGCCTGAGGCAGCATTTGCACTGTCTGCTTCAGACACACAGCTCAGACAGGACTGTGCTCTCCCAGCCAGGACCCTGAACTCCTGCAGAGGCAGCGGAGGGAACACGGCCCTGGACAGGGAGAGCACTGCAGGCAGTGCCCAGGGAGGGCCAGGGCTGCTCCTGCTGTCCCTGTGTGCACAGGACTGTTCCTGCTGTCCCTGCCCAGACACTGCACCATGGCCTGCCCCCAGTGCTCAGAACATGCCATTTACTCAGAGTGACTTCAGCACGTGCCCTCTGACCTGGTGTCTGTAAGGATGGCATCCCTCCCTCTCCACTGTGCCCCTGAGCACCCACAAAACCTTCTGTACACTTTCTGCACTGCTCATTGAGCCAGTGAATGTGCTACAGAGACCAGCCAGGTGCTGGAAGGGCTGCCAGCCCAGTCCCAGGTAAGACAGGCCCACAGCCCAGGTGCTTGCCCAGCTGGTACCATACTCACCTGCATAGGCCTGCCAGGTGGCCAGGACATTGTTCTTTGGCGAGAATTCAAGGCAAACTGCCTTTGGGAGATCAAAGGAACGCAGGAACTCGGCTCTCGTGACACTAACAACATTTACTCTGCAACCAAAAGATGCTGTTTCAATAGAACATGCTTACAAGAGTTAATTAATTGCCAAGGGAACTGTTCATGTGTTTGACTTTTCTAGATCTGTCCCACATTTAGACAATATAATAAAATTAGAAGAGCTTTTTTCACCATAACACACATTTTTATCTGCAATGTGTGAGCTCTGAACGAGAGAGTGAACTCTGTAATGCACCTGGTCTATAAAAAAGGAACCTTGTGATGCTGGTACATAAGGGGCACAGACTCCTTATTTCCTGTGCACTTTACTGATGGATTAATGCCATAAACCAGGTACTGGGAGCTCTGAACAAAAAACAACCAACAAACAGAGCATATCCAGATTACACAGGAACAGGTGCATAATACATAGAACAGCAAATATTCCATCTGAGACTCAGGAACCAAAGCCACTACTGTGAATAATGCAAAAGGAAGCTGCATTTAAAATGTGCATGCACATACTTGCAGTCACAACAACTGCCTTTACACAGACGAGAGTAAATGGGACCAGTTTATTTCAGACAAACTAAAGATTAAGATGATAAAATGCACCCACTTTTCTCCATTGCACCAGGCAAAGAGGGAGCCATCCTTGCTGAAAGCAACAGCTTTGCAATTTTTTCCAGAGTCCCTAAAGAAATAAGAAATGCACATGAGTGTTCAATAGTGCCCAAGGGAAGGCTTTTTAACAAAACCAAAAAGCAAGACAAGTTTGCTGTGTGCCCCTGAGGACCCTGTGTGGCAGGGCAGGCCCTGCTGGGGCTGTCACCTCGGACTGACACCTCAGGCAGACACAAATCCTTCCAAACCAGCAGTTTCCTGAACTAGTGACAGGAAGAAATAATTCATGTATATTTACACATTTTTCAATTCCAGAATCTACCTTTCCTTTTTACAAAACTGTTTCTTTGTGCACAAGATGAGACCTGGTGACAGCAGTACCTCTGGAAAGCCGAGCTCTCTGTGAAACTGGGGGGCCCATTCACCATGTACAGCCCTTCGGAGCCTCTCACTGCAAATGGAGACAAAGAACTCATTTCAAATGCAGGAAATCACCCAAAGCACAAGCTTTTCTCATTTGTGAGCCCTAACACACACACACACTTTCCCCTGCTTGCTACAAAGGAAATCCAGGGTGTAACATGTGCCTGGAGCCCCCAGCCCAGCCCTGCTGGGGGGCTGCACCCGCGGGGGCCGGGCTGAGCAGCGGCTCCCCTGGAGAGGGCCCGGCGAGCCCTGCCCGGCCCCGGGAACGGCACCGCCAAGGGCGCCAGGGCCGTGCTCGGCCACGCCGCGGTTGCGCGGCACAGGCGGCAGGTGCTGGAGGGCCCCAGAGGATCCCGGGCCGCCACAGCCCGACCCCGCGCCCTCCTCCCGCGGCCCGTCCCGGTGTCGCCGCCGTCACCGCCCGGTCCCGACGCACCCGCGAGCAGCGGCGTGGGAGGCGCCATCTTGGCGCGGCCGGCGCGGCGGCGGTTCCGGTTCCGGTTCCGGGGCGGCGGCGGCGCGGCGGGCGCAGCGCGCGCCACGTCGCGCGGGGGCGGTGCCGGTGCCGGTGCGCGTGCGCGTTGGGTG
>JAWWEV010000011.1:302268-316173 GCA_035583235.1 Hafferia zeledoni | reverse complement strand
CTGCACTGCCCCTCATGGCCCCACACCGACCACCTGCACTGCCCCTCATGGCCCCACACCGACCACCTGCACTGCCCCTCATGGCCCCACACCGACCACCTGCACTGCCCACCAGGGCCATCAGCACTCCCTCCATGAGCTTCGACAGAAAATTTATAGTTGAGAACTTCTCAGTTTCAGACCTCCAGTGGAGCAAAGCTGCCCAACGTGACCTCAAAATCCAGTCACTCCAGTATAAATGCAAAACCTGCTAAACCTTGTCAAGGATGTTGGAATTTGAATGGATTATAAGTTTAAAACTTGCATTAGTCGTGATGAATTTGATTCTATGTTCTCACAAACACTTATTTTTACCACAAAATGTTCCCCAGCAAAGATG
Organism: Hafferia zeledoni; assembly: GCA_035583235.1. Taxonomy (NCBI): domain Eukaryota; kingdom Metazoa; phylum Chordata; class Aves; order Passeriformes; family Thamnophilidae; genus Hafferia; species Hafferia zeledoni. The sequence goes on along the minus strand of JAWWEV010000011.1, from coordinate 315,794 downwards.
CAAGGCTATTTTAAAGGCAGCCATTTACATTCTTCCACCTGAATTTGATGTTTTTCTACATCCCATGCTTCCAGCACTTGCTTCAGGCATCATACATAAACCTCACCTTTGTGAAGCCTCAATCTTATTCAGTGATTGATTTTAGGATTCTTTGAATCAGCTTCCTCATCTTAAGACTTATTTTGAGATATGAAAATAGGGAAAAAGTTGAAAGCTAGACCACAAAATGAGCTTTTGGTCTACAAACCAAATGTGTGTTCTAAGCCCTGAAGTTTGTTTCAGTGAAATAAAGTCTTTGAAACCTAAATACCATCTCTGTCCCATAAATACAGGAAAGTGGCATCATCCAGAGCTTGAAGCAAAAACATAAATTTGTCCAAGTTTCTGCTGGAAAAGGAAGACAAGCTTTGAAACTAAGCTTAATGCCAGCACCCCAGAAACATAAAACAATTTTAAAAAGAGGACACGTTAGCATTACTGACAACCTTCAGCACTGTGCAGTTATACAAACTGCTGCCAAGCAAACTATTAAAGGATTCAGTTAAGCTGTGCAAGTTGAGAAGCCTCTCCAGCCAAATACAGCCAGTACAGTGATGAAATAGCTGTCAATACTTCAACAGCCAAACAAAAGTTACATTCTACACAGCTTGTTAAGCAGAAGTTCGTGACAAGCCAGAGCATCACAAGGCATGAAGTCACATAATCACTAGGACTTCAACTTAATGCTGACAAAAAAACTTTGAAATCATTGAAGTGCAGGAAAGAAACAGTTTGCAGCTACTGATGAGTTAGCAAAGCACCTCTGCAAGTCCCATCCCTGCCAGGTAAGACTGTTGCACTTCACTGCAGTTTCTCACCATGAGTTCAATGCTAACTTGGGAAATCTACTTCATCCTTGTAGATTCGCCTGTGTCCTCCATCCAGCTGTACCTCAGCAGAATGGAAGTAAGGCAGAAAGCTTCCTTTCCTGGTTTTCAGATAGAAATATCTTAGTTTTGACAAAATTGTGTTTAAATGTAGTATCTTCTCAACTTGTTTTCTGATTCAGGACTCAATGCCAAAATGTTTCCTTTCTTGGGAAAAGCAGCTGTAAATATTTTGGTGACGGTCAGCCGGCAGCTGACCAGCAGTAAACTCTGAGCTTACACATCATGTATGATATATGCATAATGGGAGGAGGAAGAAGAAAAGTCACATCATATTATTTAGTTCCATGTTTCAGAATAAATACTTCACTTCCATAACTGCTTTCACCACTTCAAGCTGCAGGAGACCGACATGAAGTTCTGAACACAAGCAGCAGTTCTGTGCAAACAAAAATGATGAGGAACTTGCACAGAGCAAAGCAGTTCATGCATTCCTCAGCATGTGAGCATTCCATACTCAAGCATCCATACCTATCCCAGGAGGCCTTTGACTCGTGTAACTTGTTGAAATGGAACGCTTGGTAGAATGCAGCTGACGGATTCCTATGAGATCCAAGAATCAGACAGACACAATGAAAATGGGTCCATGATAAAAATACCTACTCTCCTAATTCAGTCTGCTTTACAAAGTGAAGCATCCATCCACACAGGTTAAACTGATGCCTGAAAGGCCCTGCTGTTTCTATGGGTTTGCATTAAGGACACATGGATCCAAAACAAAACAGTAATTCTCCAGCCCTATGGACTTCCAGGCTACTTCAATGACTGTAAATCCATTAATGAAACGCTCCTGTCCTGCTGGCAGTCCTGTACAGGTAAGCTGTGCACCACCTTAACACCAAACACACCCAAACCCAAAAGAAACCCTTCACACTTCTGGTCTGTCCCAAACTGCCTCTGCACACAGTTCCCAGTGTTCCCACCCAGCTTTACACCCAGAACAGACCAGCCCTGCAAAGGACCTGAAGTCAGAGCTCAATATGCCACATTCAAGCCAGGACAGAGCAAGTCACAACTGACAACCAGATTGGCTTAGAAATGAAAAGTGGGAGGTAAACTCTGACTGACTCTGCAGGCAGCTGCCAGTCACCCCCACTTGCCCTGCCTGAGGCTGAGGGAGGCCTAGGCCCAGCACACAAGGGGAGCTCTCACAGGAGCCGGAGCACAGCCCCAGGAATCCTGCTGGGCACGGACACTGCAGCCCTGGGAATCCTGCTGGGCACGGACACTGCAGCCCCGGGAATCCTGCTGGGCACGGACACTGCAGCCCCGGGAATCCTGCTGGGCACGGACACTGCAGCCCTGCTGGGCACGGACACTGGACACTGTGGACACCTCTGTCCCCAAGGCCCTGGGGCAGCCCAGCCCTCGGGGCTCAGCCACACCCACCCCACGATGACAACTACCCTCAGAGTGTTACCTGAAAAACCTTCGTGCTCCCAAGTCTCCCCTGAACAGCTGTCAAACAAGGCACTGGGTGAAGCAGTCACAGCTCTGCCGCCAGTGGCTGCAGCAGAGCGTTATCCTCAAGCTTAGGGATTCCTTTCCTCAAACTGTTCATGCTCACACGGGCACAGCTATGCCAGCCTTAGAGAAGAATGCAACAGCCTTGCTGAAAAATCTTCAGAAAAGCAAAAACGAGCTCAAATTCCTGTTAGAGCCAGTTTTTAAACCAGATATTTATATCAACATTGGCAGCACAGGTACCCATTCCTGCCCTAAGTTTATGGCAAGAATACTTAAAACAACTGTCTTCAAGTTACTTAATTATTTCAATTTAAGTACAACTACCATATAGTTAAAATCACAGAACAAAATTAAAAAAATCACAGAAGCATCACCGTAACAAAACACTGTCAGAAGTAACTTGATTCCCATGGCAGGTGTACACTAAAAACCTTGCAAGAATAATGGTATTTGTGCATCAGCAATGATCAGGAAGTGTCTGAGTTATAAGAGTCTGTCACTCCTTTTCCCACCTTTACCACTGTACTCTTAAAAAAAAAAATCCATGTGAGCCTGGAATGTAACATAAAACATGTTACAGAAGTTGCTTGATCCAAGCTGGTAACTGCCACGCTCTTGTGGAGGCACCACTCACATTTTCCCAAGAAGCACTGCACACTGGAGTGACAACTGAATACAACTAACTATAGAAGAGCAACACAATAGCTGAAGGACGTTTATCTGACAGAAGGACTCAACACATGAAAAGCAATTGGCATCTGCAGATCAAGAGAACATTCCTTTGCTGAAGGAACGGACCAGGCCCAGGCTCTTGTTTCTAATGCAGCTGTCAGAAGTGTGCAAAGTCTCTTCCTCAGAAAGGGACTGTAAATAGAAAGCCATCTAACTCCCAAGACAAGTTTACTTGCAGCACATAAACCCCTGTTGGTATTGTAGGGTACAAGAAGGGGTTTATAACCATACAGCATGTATTCCATATGGTCTATTTTTACACTGATACCCTATATGCTCTCTATTTTTGTACTATTCTAAAGCAAGCATCTGAAAAGCATGGCAAAGTTTTCCTTGCTAGATTCTCATTTGTATCCCCTGCTGTTGGAATTGCTTTTCCATTACTTCAGACAATTAAGAGGAATAGTAACATGGTTGTTCATGAACAAGTGTCCATCTTCAAGCTACTGACCAACCTTAGCAACTGAGGACAACAGGAGGAGCAACACATGGAAAATACCACTTTCATTTCCCCCCCAAGGTGACAAAATTAAAAATCATACTGGACCACCTCAGACAGTTCTCTGTCAACATCACTGACTTATTTTTATTAGGTTTAAGAACAGGAATGATCCAGAAGATCCAAAAGGCCTAAGCACCGGTCTTTGAAGAACATGAAAACAAGTCAGACAATCTATGCTCAATACCTCTGAGGAAAATCAAAGCAAAAGCACCTACTTATTAAAAATGCACATGGATGGCCTTTCAAAAGCTCACATCAACCAGAAATTCCTACTGAGAACAACTGACAGGCCTCATATACTAAACCACATAAGATGCAATCATGTTATAAACTGACTAGAGCTGTTAATGCCACCTTGCCTGACATTTCTGAAGGTAAGAGCACACGGCTCATACACAGGGGATCCGCCACTGGTAACTCCTCTGAGCATGTGGCTCTCCAAGGGTTCAGTGGAGGGATCACCAGAGCCCTCCTGGGGTCTCCTCTGTGTTATGGGACACTTCAATCCATGACTGGGGCACAGCACAGGCCATCTCTGTACCTGCAGATGGCCTGCAAGCACTCTGGACAGCAGGAACAGAGTTCAGGAAGATGGTCTGAACTCTACAGCAATGGTCTGAAACAAAAAGGATGCAATTCAATAGGAAAAGAGGGAAGCCGGATGCTCTGGCAGCAATAACCACTCACAAGTACAAAACATGGAATGAGCAGCTGGCTGCAATCTCACAGAGAACCTAAACAGAATTTAAAAAATAAAGGTACAAAACATGGAATGAGCAGCTGGCTGCAATCTCACAGAGAACCTAAACAGAATTTAAAAAATAAAAGTCTTGCAAAGGTGTCAAACGTGCAATGCTCCTCTTGAAATGAGATGGCTTGAGTACTCATCCTAAAATAAAACAGACCTAAAATGAGATTTTTTCCCCGCCCTAAGTTAGAGGTACAGCACTTTCAGCTATTTCAGTTATCTATAAATACCAGTGGCTCCTGTTTTTTGACAACAAAATATTTCAGTATCTGTGGGGGAAAAATGAGTGGATAAAACAGACCCAAGCAGACTCAAGACAAATCCCCCCTGCCCTACTCATGTGCCAGTGGTCAAGAATGCATCTATGAGCAAATGTTTGAAATTACATACTTAGCTTTAACAAAAGACATCAGAGCCTAGGCCATGTATGGCGCGGGTTATTACAGAGTATACCATAAATCTGTCTTCCTTCTCACGTGATCTGCAAGGTCTGACCACTCAGGTTTCAGGCCAGCTTGCATGGTCACTGAGCACTCACTGCTTGCCTTACAGAAACAGTATTTTTAAAAAGGCATTTGTAGCATTGGTCAAGGTATTTCTGGGCCTTGCACCCACTGAAGGTTCTACATAGGGGACATTCCCAGCAGTTCTCACCTACAGCCCTACAGAAACAGCTGCAGTAACTCAACAAAGAAGTGAGCAGGGGTTTTTAACACTCATTTCTGACCCATCTTCCAATAAACCAGACAAGTTAAACTTGCTTGAGATGGCTACGAAAGCTTCAGATGCTTCACCAAAACCAGTGTCTCCTTTCTTATCCAATCCACACTTCTCCACTACAGCTTCACACACAGGTTCCCCCCCTCCCAGACACAGATGGGTCAGGACTGTCCCCACTGCAGAGGGATAAAAGGCGTCCTGGGCTGCACAAGGCAAAGCCCAGCAGGGAAAGGGAGGGGATCCTTTCCCTCTGCTGAGGCCACACCTGTAGGGCTTGGACCAGAGCCCTGTTCAGTCTGTAACTGTTAATGAGGATCAGGCAAACCCACCAGCTGTCAGTGTGACACACAGGTGATACACCTCTCCATGGCACTAATTGGTATTTCCACCTTCTCTCTACACCGACAAAAACACTCCAGCAAACCACCACAATAAATGCACCCCCTCCCAGCAGAGAACAGACATGCACAGAAAACCTCTGGGAATAACTGTGTTTTGCATGACAAAAGGAATTTAGACAAGCATCCAATTGTCCTTCACATGGCCAAGTAACTCACCTGCCCTGCCTGAGTGAAAATGGATTATGCCATAGGGCAAAGATTTATTGGTACTCAATACACATCTGGATTTATGAAGCGTGAGGTTTAAATGTGGAAGGATTTTCAAGAAGAGGAAAGAAGATACAACTTTACACTGCACTTCAAGTGACCTCTTATGTCTGGAGAACCTTCTCACAAGACAGTGGCTTTAGCAGTTACTGTAAATACTTCTATCTTTACACTTTGTCAAATATAGGAACAAAAGCAGATACCTGTGCCTGACAATCCAGATTTACTGACCTGAACCAGCCCAGCTGGACTTCAGCACGAGTCTCACACAAGTTTCTTACAGAGTCTCTGCTGACACACAGCACAGACAAGGCTTCCACTTTTCCTGGGCAACAGAAACTGCTTATCCCCAGTTTAAAACCGAAAAATCAATACATAGTCTCAACATGCAAGAGACTGGTACTCAAATATCCAGTACAGTAACAGGGAACAACTCCTCTTTACTACAGTGTCACCTAAAGTCATAAAGGTTGTCAGTGCTTTCAGTAAAAATGCAGCCTCAGAGAACTTTCAGCCCTTCAAAGTTCAAGAGCAGTTGAGTCCTGCCTGCTCAAAACACCCAAATACTTGAAAATTCAGCTTTTAACAAGTCTAAAATAGCTTCCATCAAACATATGCTGTTATTTCTGCCATACGTATTCAGAAATCAGCTATGGAATATCTGCACTTTTCTACAGAGAAGCAGGAAAAAAGAAGCAGCTGAGCAGAACACTCGGGAGGACTCCAAGGTACAGGGAACCACTCGTGTCAGGGCTGGTCACCAGTCTTTAAAACAAACTGAACAGTCTCCCCATTTCGTCCTTTCAATAACTCTCTCATCTTAAATCCTTGTGTCTCGTGAATTCTAAGATCATACAGACTCCTCCTTAACAAAGGCATTTAAATGTTTAAACTGGGCAACAGCACTGCCAAATGAGCAACCACAGTTTTGTTTAAATATCTTGTACCACTCCAAAACTGACTGCACAGCAGGACAGGCTTTCCAGAGACTGGTGTGGTGCTGCAGTTACCTTCGGTAATTTTTGTTACAGAAAGCACAGCAAGAAGTGAACTCAGCTAACTGGAGTCTGTTTGCATTAACCATAATTTGCTGCCATCAACTGCCAAGTCCCAGTTTCCAAACTGAGCCGCAGCCGTGGCCGTCAAACCAAGGCACTGCTGGCTCTGGAGCAGTGTCTGTCCTGGTTTCACTCTCACCTGCTCCTACACACATCTGCCAACACAGGCTCCAGAGGGGAGCTGAGAAGGGGCCTGCAGCTGGAGGGGAGCTCAAACCTCTACCAAGCAGGATACCTGTCAATACTAACGCAATTTAACTATCGTGTACTGATATGTATTTGCAGAATACTTTCTTTTTTCTGTAGGAGCACCACAAAATATGCACCTAGGGCAATGCCTTAGCAATCCCCTGCCCAGTTTTGCCCTTCTATGATGAATATGGTCCAGAGGCTGCAGCTCCACCAGCAGTCAGTGCCCCCCACAAAAAGGTGATTTAGCTGAGCTGGGAGACAGCCCTGCACAACTGGGCTCTGCACAGCTCAGCTGCTGCAGTTGACAGTTCACAATTGCAGCCATTCATCAGCGTTCCTGGAATGCAGCCGGAACAGCTCAAGCCAGTCAGTTATCTCTGGAAAATGATCTATACTCTGCTCCTTTTCCAACAGTCCTAGTAATATTTTGCCCCAAAAGTCTGCCAAACATGTAGGAGGTTTGAACAAGCTCTCTCAGTAACATTCTTTTAACAGAGGCAACATATTCTTTTTCCCCCAAGAGCCAAAATAAAGTTATTAAGCCAGCTGAAATATTCTGCTTGTAAACTACAAATTTGTGTATACATGGGCATAAAGATCAGTAGAGAACCTGACACACACTGATCTCAAAATCCTCTCAGGGGCTCCAACTGCCCCCCCTCCAAAATAATTAGTCCAGCTGCTCAAGTCCAGTAAATGAAGAGTCAGGGCAATTTTGAGATCCAGTTCTACTCGTGTTTTTACAGTGTTTTTCAGGCTCCTGCTCCAAGTGGGCTGCAATACCCATACCTGCCTCAATAACAGTACTACTTCCCCTGTCCTTGAACAGTGCTGCAGTTCATACACTTGCATCCACATTTAGAGAAAAAGAAAATTATGTTATGCTGTAGGTACTTCATAAATGCCACAGAATAAATTTCTCTTTTTAAGAGCTTTGCAATTTGGACACACCAACTGAAAAAACAGCTTTGCTTTTCAAGGAAGGTGTGACATGTCAAAGGCTTTTTTCTCTTTTTTAAAAATCTTCTGGATCATCTACCCACCCTCTCTTCCCTTTCAGATAAGATTTCTTGATTAAGTGGTTCTTGGTTATTCTTGGTCAATGCAAGACAACAGTTTTGTCTAAACTGCTATCAAAGTGTACTGGACTGTGGAAATAGGAAATTAAAAAGTCTTCAGGCAATGGCTTGGAAGAAAGACACTTCCACATCTCGAAACACACAGTTCTATCTATCTGGCCACACCACCTTACACCTCCACCACTAACCACCCTAGGCAGTTTGATTTAAAACAACAGCCCATAAGACAGCAATAATACAAAGACCTTTTTCAGAAATACGTGAACAGACCAGCTTTTTACATCAGCCCTGTCTCATTCTTACTGTATTCCTGACTAGCTGCTTTCAAAGAATTTCCATCCTAACTATGTTACCTTTGTAACACTTCATATTCAGAATGGTGAATGACTTTCTAGATAACTTCAGGATACCACGCTATTCCTTGATGAGTCACTGTTTTAGAAGATGACTGTAGGAGAATGATCTACACAGGTTTGTCAAATTTCAAGTACACACAAATATTTAAATGTAATTGAAGGAGTCAGAAGAAATGTAGATACCTGCCTACACACTGAGCCCCCTTCCTGGGGATGTTACACATTAATAGTAAGAGAAAAGAAACTGCTTTCCACGGCTTTCTGGCTCCCATGAGCACGAAGCAACTCTCTGAACTAAGCCCAGTGTTACTTCCTGGCCCTGCCGAACAAACCATGACTCCCTCTGCGCCCTATTGGCTTTATCAGTGGCAATCCCCAGCCTATTAATGACACTTGAAGGTCTTCATTAACTATTTCACCACTGATTGCAGTAGACACAGTAGCTGGGCATAGCCCATGGGAGCAGTGGCACAATTTAAGTAGCTGCAAAGAGGAAAAAAGCAGGAGCAAGAAGAGCAGACAAGCAGGAGAGTTTTACAGTAAAGCCTTCTCAGAGAGCAGAGCACGTAAAAACCAAGCAGTAAAACAGTCTTAATAAGCTCCTAGGCTTTTATTCTCACCTTTCTCTGTCTGAAACCAGTGGAAGTCAGGCTACTGCTTGAGGGAGCAAAGAACACACTTGGATCTACTGGCTCTGTCCAACGATGTATGAGGTCTGGGCCTGTTTAAGGGAGCTGCAGTGGATCGCTGCTGAGGAAACCATTCCCAGCTGGGACAGACTCTCACCAGAGCTGTGCTCCTGCCTGCCTGAGCACCCACCACACAGCAGCTTTATCACCCAGGGCAGGAGGTGACAAATGAGACGTGCTCACTCCTCCTCTGATAACCACAAGCTCATTTCTCTGCTGAACGCCACAGCCTGTCGAAAGAGCGAGCTGCCTCCAGGGTCCGTTTCCATTTCTAACTCGTGGTTCTCGTGGCAAAGTGTCTGAAAGAGTTTCTTTAGAAACGATCAGCATGTGAGGAACTGCTGCAAGGTGGCAAGTTCAAGGACCACTCCAGAAAAATAGCTTTAAAAATCACTGTTCTGGGTAAGAGTACCAAGAACTGCCTCACTAGAGGGCAACACAAAGTTAGCAGCCCCCAGCCTGAGTAAGTAGGACAAGTTTTTCCCTATTGTTATATAAAAGTGATTCACTTGTCACAGATAATCATGTTCGCTACTACAAGTTATATTAAGTATTAGAATCTATGCAAAACAAATGCAAAATGCATTCCTCCCTTTCTGACTCCTTAATCAAGAGGATGATTAAGCACCAGACAAATCATTTCTGATAAAACACTGAGCTATGAAAGGAACCCACCAGCACGAAATCTAACCTTATTCGCACACGGCAGTCTGTCAGCCGGGTCAGCAATCCTCTTAAGGTAGGCAAACTGTGAGGAAATTTTAACTGTTTCACTTTTTCTTGTCAGTCCTTTACTGCTTTAATCAGAACAAGCAGAGCCCTCCAAACCATGGCTTTTCATTGCAGAAAGGCATCAGCAATTACTCCTGGACACAACAGCAGCCACAGCTCCAGGGAGCACAGGCCTGCATTAAATTTGCAGCCCAAACTCTCCAAATCACTCACTCTGAGGTGCCCTCTGCAGCCACTGCACCCCAACCCCACAGACACAGCTGCTTTACTACCATGTGCTCCGAGGAACACGGGCTGAGTTACCTTGGAGTCTGCTGCTGTCCCCAGATGAGGGAAGGCTTACAGGGATTCACCACAGGACCTGCTCATAATGGCCTAACTCCCATCTTTAAAAATACTAACCCACACATATTCCCTTCCTCCAAACTGCAGCAATCCCAACAGTAAATGTTAATGACATTCATTCAGTGCTGAAACACTGCTGCCCCTCAGAGCAGCCAATTAAGCAGTTTTGGCCATGACCCTTCAGAGCAGTGACACATCTCTGGAATAGCAGCCACACTGCCCATCCCTCTCAGGCCTTCTGATGACTCTGCTCACACCACACACCTCTGGCACAACTCCAAGTTCCAAATTACTTTCCAGTAAAGAAAACCCACTGTAAGGTTGTACTTCCCACCACGTCCACATCTTTGCCCAAGTGGTGGCTCAATACAAAAGGCCATTCTCTGTAGAGCTTTCCCTGTGTGAGAATCTGCACACAAATTCATATCCCAGCACAAGTATTTGCTTTACTGATGCTACAAAGAGCCAACTCCACAGCAGGACAAAAATCAAAAATGTGTGTTAAAAGCCGTGTTTCCTGAGATGCCTCACCTGATGGCCCTTAAATAGCACAGATCTAACAACACTGCAGTACTGTGGTGTTGATAAACCCGCTTTAACCCAGCTGTCACTGGAGTGTTTCATGATGCGTTCAGGAGAGAGAACAGTTCTCCTCACACCCTGAGCCACTGGCTGCAGAAAGACAGCTTTCAGTCTGCGATTCTGAAGAGGTCACATTATTTGTGCATTAAGCAGCTTTCAGGCTACTTTCTGCCTCATTTTGTGAAAAAAGTAATTGCATTCACACCCTGAGAAGAGCAAGTACAGTTTACTACTTGCTTAAATACTTTGCTATGGTTTGTGCTCTTAAAACTTCAGCATAACCTTCTGAAAATACAAATTTACAAACATCACTTGGCAATAACTTGAAAGTTGTTTCCCTCCCTAGAAGCCCAGTTATTTTTATGGCATTTCAAAATAATTCATACCTGTCTTCATCACCATCAACAGGAATGGATATGCCAAACACAGAGCTAGCAAGACTGTTCATAGGAGTACTTGCAGGTAACTGAAGAGGATTTGCTAGAGTGTCTGGAATGGGAGGCTTCACAAGAGGTTTATTTTCAGCTATAAGAGAAAGTGGTGGCTGAGGTAGGGGTTCCGATTTTCTTCTAGTATCATCAATCTGGCCTGCTAAGGACTGGGCCTGGCTCTGAAACTGTCCAAGGTTTGCCTGAGGCAGACTGGCGGGTGCGCTGGGCGTGCTCTGCATGATCGGGTGTCCCACGTGCTGGGGCTGGACCGCGCCGGAGCTCCTGCTGGCAGAAGGGTGGCTCGTCAGCTGGGACTGCCCCAATGTCACAGGGACGTTTGGCATCGTGACAGAAGCAGTGGTGGACACACTAGGCACACTTGTACCGGGCACAACCGCAGGCACGCTCTGAACTCCAGGGACCACAGCGTGGGGAGCACCAGGCATTCCAGACACTTGACTGCTTCCCCCCACTGGATGCTGAGTCACAGATTTCTGTTGCACAACCCCTGGCTGTCCAAGGCCTGGCTGCACCACACCTCCTGGCTGCGGGACGGCAGGCTGACTACCCTGTGTCTGGCCACTCTGCAGCAGCCCCGAGCCCTGTCCAACCGCTTCTCCGGGCTGTGCTGACACCCCCATCGCCGGGGCTCCCACCGGCAAGGGGTTTTGGCCCGTCACCTGCCCCACAGGAAGGCTGGAGGCCACAGTACTTGGAGCAGAACCTGTCGTAGCCTGCTGAACAGCTCCTTGAGACTGCATAATTGTCATGTGCTGCATGTATTCGGCCTGCCCAGGAGGCTGCGTCGGCAGTAGATGCACTGGTGGAATCTGGGACTGAGAATAAGCAAATTGTTGAGGCTGAGTCACTGGTATGCTTGCCTGCTGCACCTGCTGCTGGGCCACAGGAATGCTCGGCTGCCCTGCTGTCACATTTGGAGTTGCCATGCCTTTCCCATTGGGTCCAGCCTGAGCAACACCCTGTGGATTTACCTGTGGCTGCGGCTGCTGCGGAACCATCATCTGCTGACTTGTTCCCGAAGCCCCAGAAAACACAGGCTGAGCAGCACTCTGAGGGACGGCCCCACCTACGGGCTGCTGCGGCTGCTGTTGTTGCCCAATGACAAAACTAGGTTGCTGTAGAGAGGACTGGTTCATTTTCTCTGTCTGAAGCAGTTGTGACACGGCAGCCAGGGAACTGTCAGCTATAGAATCGGGGCCATGGGCTGATGCTGGCACAGCTGAGACCACAACAGAACCCCCTGTGGCACCAAGGCCACTGTCCCTCTCTTGAGCAGCCTGCTCGAAGGTGCTGCTGTGCCTAATGCAATCTCCAGTCCTGCCCAGGACACCACCACCATCGGAGTCCCGGTCATAGTACTCCATACACGTCCATCGGCCGCGCCTGTACGGCTCCCCAGTACCGTGGTCCAGCTTGATTACCCTGAAGCGGGAGCTGCACGCGGCAGCCGCCGTCTGAGACATGGCCCCAGGGGGCTGAGACACGGCCCCAGGGGGAAAAGGCCCTGTGGAGGCACTGCTGCCTCCCCCCAAGGCAGCGCCAGGGGCAGCAGCTGGCAGGGGCACAGCGGAGCTCTTGGGCACAGCCCCTCCGTTGGTGGCTGCAGCCACTCCAGAAGCAGCCACAGCCAGCTGCCCATCCAACAGGAGGTTGGGAGAGACGCTGCTGGGAGTTTCAGCCTCGCCCACGTTGTTGAGAGTCTCTTCGGAGGAGCTCCGCTCACAGACGTCCTCGGGGCCGTAGTCGGTGGCTCGGGAAACATCAAAGATTTCAGAGGACACGTCCTCGGTGCGCGACTCGTCCGGGTCGTCCAGGCTCTCGGTGTCCTCGGTGATGCTGCTGGCCACCTGCGCCGTGGTCACGCTAGTGATCTGGAAGCAGCTCTTCTTCTTGGCCGGCATCTTGGACATGTTTCCTCCGCGCGGAGGGGTTCGGTGGCCGGGGCGAGGCGAGCGCGGCGCCGGGGCGGGCTGTCACGGCGAGCCGGACGGGCCTCCGGCGCTACCGCACATCCTCCGGCGGCTTCCTGCGGCAGGCGGGGGGCGGCGGCGCTCCTCCTCTTCCTCCCCGTCCGCAGCCCTCTTCCCGCGGCCGGGCCTCCTCCTCCTCCTCTCCGCCGCCGCTCCGAGCGTCCCGCGGCTTCCTGCGGGCCTCACGGCAGCCCCGCGGCCCGGCCCGACCCGCGCGAGGGGCCCCGCGCCGACCGGGCGAGGCCCAGGCGGCCCCGTCCCCCCGTCCGCTGTGTCCGCGCTCTACCTGGAGACCAGCGCCAGGCGCATCCTGCTCGCAACCAGCCCGCGGGCTCGCCCCCCGGGCAGACCTCCGCCGCGGGGCGGGG
>JAWWEV010000011.1:236236-302168 GCA_035583235.1 Hafferia zeledoni | reverse complement strand
GGTGCGCTGCCCCCTGGGAGCGCCCTCCCCGCCCCCGCGCCGTGCCGTCCCGGCCCGGCCCAGCGCAGCGCCGCGCGGCGGGGGGGGCGGCGGGGGGGGCGGGCAGGGGACGGTTGGGATGTGGCGCCGAACCCCCCCCGCGCCGCCCCCGCGCGATGGTCACGCCCGGCCGCGCGCGGCCCCGCCGGAGCGCGGGTTAGCGCCCCCTTGCGGTGGGGGCGCCATCCCGGCCGGGCCGCGACAGTGACAGCGATAGCGATGGCGACCGCGACAGCGGCACCGACAGCGACCGCGGCGGCGGCGGCGACCGCGACAGCGGCACCGACAGCGACAGCGACCGCGGCAGCGACCGCAACAGCGGTAGCGATAGTGACCGCGACAGCGACAGCGGTGATCCCGGAGCGACACCGGCACAGGCGCGGGATCGCTGGGGCTGGGAAACACCTCTGAGGCCATGGAGTCCAACCCGGCCCCATCACCTCCCTGTCCCCAGCCCAGAGCACTGGGTGCCACGGCCAGTCCTGCTTTGGGCACCTCCGGGGCTGAGCCCCCCCAGCTCCCTCAGCCGCTCCTGCTGCTCCAGCCCCTCCCCAGCTCCGCTCCAGCCCTGCACACACTCCAGCCCCTCAGTGTCTCTGCTGAATGGAGGGGCTCAGAGCTGGGCACAGCCCCTGAGGGGCCTCGGCAGTGCCAGCACAGGGACAGGCCCTGGGCCTCTGTCACACCATTCCTGGGACATCCAGTGTGGTCCAGCAAAGGGAAAACGGAAATTAATCAAAGGTAAAATAGGGAAAGAATGAGGAACAAGTGTGAACAAGGTGAATGGATACACCAACAAGCCAGAGAGGTTTCCGAAAAGTCAAGTATAAAAATTGCTCCAGCCCCTAGCCAGGTTATCCAAGATCCACACACTAATCCGCACAATAGCCTTGGCAATGTTACACTGATAATATTTTCGCAAGGTTGAATTAGTGCTGAACAATATTCTAGTATGCTGGGCACAAACATTCTGATATTTTTATTAAGTGTCAAGCATGTATATATTCCTTTTTTTCCTTCAAGAAAAACATTTGCCACTGTTGGTTAACAGACATTTCCACGTGCCTCCTGTTTGGGTGTGTGTGTGCTGGGACCCTCCTGGTGTCTGTGCCGGTGCCCGGGTTTGACAGCTGGCAGGGCAGGCAGAGCAGGCACCGCGGTGGCAGCAGGCTCTGCACGGTGCTGCTGGGTTGCCTGGCAGAGGTTTGCGTAATTCTTCCCCACTCTCCACCACCTTCGCCATGACACACTTCTCTAAAGGGATCCCCTTACATCCCTCAGTGGCAGGGGGGACCCACACTTGTGGTTCTCCTGTATAAGACTGCAGGTGAATTTGCATATTTTGGCATTTAAAGATCATGCACTGTTCATGTGACACACGTGCATCTTTCACACAACCTCTCAGCCTCAGAGACAGGGCAGAAATGCTCCCACAGGGGATGAAAGACTGAAAAAGAAGCTCCTCTGTAGTGTAAGCTACAAAGCCTCAAGCTCTGACCACATGTCTGTGTCCAGTGAAAATGGCCCTAGAATGTTCTCTCTGTTTGTTTCTATGACTTTAAGTGGTCCAAAGACAGAGCTTCCCACTGATGCTGGCTGCAACCTGTGTGGCATTTAGACAGGGACAAGAGCTGTGCACCAAACCCCCAAATGCCTGGAAGTGTCACAGCTACACACGTGCTCACACCCAGGGGTGAGTGCATGGCAGTATAGACATGTATTAATAGTTGTATGTGTGTATTTAACATTTTGAAAATCCCTAATGTTAACATTAAAAATACAATATTTTTTTAAGAGAGCTGCAGGAATATCAAAGGGAATCAGTGTATTGGTGTTTAGCATGCAGGGGTTCTGATGTCTCAGCCTTTAATAACATCAGGTGATTAACGCTGAAGACTAAAAGCCAGCCCAGGGACGCCATGAGATCCAACAGGGAGGGCATCTCTGCAAGTGTCAGGAGTCCAGACTGACACTCTTTGTGGGGAAGGCAGTAGGATTTGGTT
This sequence comes from Hafferia zeledoni, assembly GCA_035583235.1. Classification (NCBI taxonomy): domain Eukaryota; kingdom Metazoa; phylum Chordata; class Aves; order Passeriformes; family Thamnophilidae; genus Hafferia; species Hafferia zeledoni. The sequence continues at coordinate 300,126 of JAWWEV010000011.1, read as the reverse complement.
TTTAACTTATCTCACCCCTCACTTGGTATTTATCTGCAGTGTGGCCATGTACAAGTTATTTTTCCTTCTTTGAACTTCTATTTTTTTTTCCTCTCTCATCTATCACCTGCCTTATCTGCAAAACCAGAACTTTTGAGGGCTCTGCCTGCATTTTTTGTGTATTAAGTACTGAGACCTAAATTTTGACCAGGCCATGTCTGTCTTAGCAATAGTAACATACTAATGGACAAGGAATAAGCTGTTCATTTATCAGTAGGGTCTTTTCAAATTTGAACAGAAATTCAGGAGGTACTGACCTTTGGGTATGTTGAGTTCACTCCCTTTAAGATGAATCCTGTACAAAATCCTGTGTTAATGTCTTAAATTTTAAAATAAACAGTAATATCAGAAATTCCTTTCCTTCACTGTAAACTGTACAGTTTTGATTTTATGAAACTCCAGGTGCTAAACAGTAAGACATTTACCGGAATTATTCTTGTTTTTACAACTCCTCTAAATTACCCCAAATGTTCTCAAACCGGCCTGAGATGTAATGGTAAATTGAACTTCAAGTCCTTTTGAATTTCAAGCTGTAAGACATTGACTCCAAGACCTGAAAGACAAATTCCAGGTTACAGACTGCTGGAGAGAAGAAGGGCACAGAAAAGGGCAAATGAGTTATTTGAATGTCTAAGTGGGATTTTTGCATTTATAAAGGCCACTAACTATCCAGAGAACCACAAATAGTAGCTGCAGTATTTAGCTTCAGGCTCTTCCTAAAGTCTCATGTGACAAAGAGCACAGAAATTTCCTCTCTCCTGACCCTAATGGAATTATTCTTTTTTGTCTTTGCAGTGTTCATTGTCTGCTATATGGAAAATAATAGGCACTAAACCTCAAAACTAATGAAAAAAAATTATATGACCAACAATTGAGAGCAAATGGAAATGGTTGCACACGTCAAAACACATTGAAAGTGCAAGTACAAATGAATACATGTTATGAAATATCACCAGTTGTTGTTGGCCTGATCCTGACCCTTTCAAGTCAATGGCAAAACCCATCAAATGTCAGTAGGAGTTGTGTTTTATTTCACTGGGAGATGTTAAAATCTGGGGTGTGTATTTGTACTGATGAATGGACAGGTCTTTGGTATATTGTGCTCTTCTTCATGATGGGTACCTTTATTTTTCCCACAGGTCTTGTGCTGCACCTGGTTGTGTGTTTAAATGGGAGGGGTCCCTCTTGTCAGAATAATGTGTCATTGTGCAGACCTGAAGGATTCTGTAAATAACTGAGGGAACGAGAGCAGTCTGTGGAAATGGACACTTGTGTTTCACCAGGAGGGTCTGAGATGGTCTGTTGATAGATGACTGTCAGTCCCATCTGGGCTCTGGAAGCCCCTCTGTGGTTTTCCTCTGTCTGACTTTGCCGTTCCTTTTTACCCAGGTGTTCTCAGCTTTGCTGTCTGTTGTGTTTGGAACCATTCGTGATGTGGAGGCAGAGAGAAGAGAGGTATGAGCAAGATGCGAGCAGCAGGTCCAGTTTGGGTTTGTGTAGGTTCTTGATGCTGAAAAAGAAGTATGGATTTTAAAGTCATAACAAGGCAAGTACCCTGTTTTGGCAGTAGAGGTGAATTCCTGCTGCAGGAGCAACGCTTTTAGGGAAGGCACTGAGCAGACCTGTGTTTGGGCCATAGTTTGAAAGCCAGGAAATCAATCCTGGATTTAGGATAAGGGAGTCAGATTTGTCTGTCTTTGCTTGCTCAGTTTGAACATGAAACAGTTTGTAAACTGTCACTGTTTAGCTAATACACTGGAATGCAGTGAAATTTAAATACATGCAACATTTCTTCAATTGGATGTATAAATAGATTATGCCATTTTCAGCATTCCAGTCTTATGATCAAGTGGAATCCAGATCAGGTTTCATTTAACCTAGTTAAGAGAGCAATGTGAATGGTTTCAGATAGCTCATGTGGAGTTCAGCAGCATATTCTGTCATATATTTCAGGCTCATACTGAGTAAATAGTGGAGAAAATCCACATCTCTCATAGACTTTGTGTGTCTGGAATCTTTCTGTTTGGCATGGGTGTATTTTAATGGACATTTCAATCGTCCATTGCTGGGTTTTCTGGAATCTGGGTTGCTCGTTTACTTGAATAACTCTTCTTTGAACAGTAAGTAATCACTTTACTTCATATATAAACCATTACTCAGATTTTTTACTAGCTATATCAATTATCTCTCAGTGTTAAAAGCAGAAACAATGGCAGGGCATTTATTTTTAATATGTTGTCTAAGCAAAAAGAGAATGTACACAAATTTCAGAGGGCTTGTCAGATACTTTAAATAACCAGTGGCACAACCTCATCTATAGTTACAGATTGGTTTGCAGGATTGAGTTCTGAAGTGTAATATGCAATACTTGTGGCATAAGAGTAAGGGAAGCACAGGGTGGAAAGATGGTCTGCTTTTCAGAAGAGAGAGCAGCTACAGAGTAGACATTAAAACCATTGCAACTCCATAATAATATTTAGAAGCCTATTTAAATAGACTTTTCAGAGAGTCCTGATTGTCTGATGGTGGTTTATACATGAAGTAACAGATTCTGTGTGAGGAGTTTGATCAGTGGAATTGTCCTGTAGGTGTTAAATAGTGTGGGAACTCTTCAGTAATGCATTGCAGAGCAGTGATTTACTCAACATTGTCATTTGGAGGAGGATTTTTTCCTCTGTTGCACTATAAATAAGTAATTCTGTATGGATAAAAATCAGCTTGTAAATTCTGCAAGTTAAGACCATAGGGATTTTCTCTTCGGAGGTTTGTATTCCATTGAGGCATCTGAAAGTCTTGAAAGGTTCTCAACATGGAGTGGTCTCCAAAAAGAGAAGCTGTGATCTCTGTGGGGACTACTCAGAACACGGTGACTTCCTCTGGAAGAAGGTAAAGGGGGCTGTTGGGTGTTTTTCCAACCACAGCCCCTCTCTCACGGAGATTTGAATGAATCTGACAGCACGTGAAGGGAGCTGATTGCTGGGCTGTGCAGCTGTAGCATCGCTCTGCAGCAAACATGGCATGGCACCAGCCAGGTCAGGGGGAGGAAGGATGTGCAGTACACACAAACCACACACAGGAACAGGGAAGCTGGGCTTTCGCTCTATCCCAGGAGAAATCTTGTGGTAGTGTTAGCATGGGGGGCACTGGCCTGTGCCGTGCAGCATATCTGGTCCCCCAGACAGACACCTGTGTCCCTGTCCCAGTGCTGCAGCTGAGCACATGACCCTGTGACACCAGCAGAGAGCCCTGCAAGGACAGGTGGGGCACCGGTGGGGCACTGGTGGGGCACTGGTGGGCAGTGGCGTCAGAGGAGGGAGGTGGGTGTGCCTGTGCTGGCTCTGGCACAAGGGGTGCACTGCCGGGGCAGCACCAAGGCTTCTGGAGCACCTGGGGCCAGGTAGGTCGTCCTTGGGGGCCAGGAGGAGTCTGCCTCTTTGTGACACACCTGCCCTGCTGTTACTGCTGCTCCGATCTTCCTTTGTTTGTGATGCAGAAAAACCCTATTTTTGTCAGCTCTTGCCATTCCTGCAAAAGTAGTAGCAGATCTCTAGAGTTCAGCTGGAAGGTGCAGGGGGAGAGCTCCTAACAGGCTTTCATCAGTAGCTCAATCGAAGGGCAGGCACCTGGTGTCTGGCACAGCATTGTCACAAAGTATCCCACAGAAACCCAGGATTTCACCTTTATGCGACCAGAACTGAACCCTAAGTTAGTTCTCTCTCAGTTCTGCCACTCATTACCCCTTACAGGTGTTCTAAAACAGATTTACATTTAAAGTCCTAGTTGGAGGAGTGGTAACTGGCTTTCTTTTGTAGCTGGTGTCACAAGACAGGAACATGTGAATCCATTTGACACTGGCTTTTGTGATCATCAGCAAATACATTACACAAGAGAATGGAGAAAATATTTGTTTGTCAGAAAGAACTACCTGTTCCTCACTCATGACATCATCCCAGTGAGAAAAGTATGGAGTCACTTTGGGAGCTCATCAGTGTCAGACCAAGCTGTTCCAGGGCACAAAGGCAGACATCTTCTTGCCCTTGACTCTAACAAGCAACTCTTGTTTCCCCTTTGGCTTGGCAAGGTTTTATTTAATCATGCAGTGAGTCTCAGGTACAGATGCCAATTCTATATCCTATTTATATCAACAGAACTTACCTTATATTAATGGCTGCAAAAAGTAAATAGCAACATGCTGAGAACATGTCAAAAACCCAGGGTTTCTGGCTTGCCAAACATGCATCACTGAGCATATTTTTCCTTAGTGGTTGCCATGCTGTAGTAAACAAAGTTTAGGGCTAGGCCATTTTATTAGTAACAATTCTGTATTGATGCATACCACAATTAATTGCTGTCCTTCCTTTTCCAGAGAGGAAGTTGCTGTTTTGCTGTAGCATGACATACAAAGCCATAAAAAGGAAACCAGTTTTGGTTAGAAAAAAAATTTATTGATACTACAAAAAAAGTAGTTATTGAGCATCAGAAAGTGCAGCTCTTACGTGGTTCTTTAGTTAGTGATACAATTAGAAGCACACTGTGACTTTTTTATTTGTGGATAAATTTACTGAACAGGGCAAATATCATGTGGAAATAACACTTTATGTTGTGTTGCTCTCTCCTAAAAATATATAAAGTTGAGAAACTGAAATGAGTACTGGCAGGCATACACGAGATGCAGGAATCAGTCTTGAAATCCTTGTTTAAGCAGAATTCCCATCAAAATCTGGTTGGGAAAGAAGTGTCAGCAAACACTTACCAAGTGTGAGTGATGTCTGTTGCCATGAGGAAGCTGTTTCCACTCTGTGATGCACAGGTTTATGAGTTTTCTTTCATTAAAAAGCCAGTCCAGTGCAGGCATTGCCCATGATTTAACTTCAACCTGGACTGGGAACAAAGGCTGTAGAATTCTCAAGCACTTTCTAATTGGATCTGAAGATGGACAACCAACCAGAGCATTCAAATATCACATGTGTGGTAACCTGCTGGAGCTGCAGTGGGATCATGGATTCTCACCCCATTCCCGTGCTGGGGCATTGTGCTGTGGTTTGGTTCTGCAGGGGATGGCACAGGGATTACATATCACTGATCTGCCTGGAGCTGGAGGCATCAGGTTGGTGGGACTGGTTCTTTTAGTACTCAGCCAGGTACTGGGCAAATGTGCCAGGTGCATTTATATTAAAATCAAACATGGTTTGGAAAAATAGGAGAAAATCCAGAGGTGAATCACAGTCTCAAACTGCAGCAAACCTGTAATGTCTACACTGTGGTCACAAACCTGTGAAGAAAATCTGCATTTGTTTGAGACTGGGCCACTCTGACAAAATGAGATATTTGGTAATTATTATAGAGTATCTTATCCAATATCTCCAAGGAGATTTGTTCTGTGAAAGTATATGGACTATTTTGCTCTGCATTAGTAAATCTTGTATTTGCCTGTTCACCTCTTTTTGTTCATCTTTTCTCCCTTGTTTTCGAGAGAAAATTTCAACTCACAAAAATAAGCATGGGTCCCCTGGGAATGGCTCTAGAATGCTTTTGGAGTTGTTTTACCACCTGAATAACTCTGCTCCAGGTCAGCACAAATTTGACCTCTATTTTTCATTTGTGTTCTTTTCAATTTTTATCTAATATTTGAAAATAGAAAAAAAATCATCTGCTCCACTGGAGTACTAGTCAGCCAAGGTTTGGTTATCGAACACCACGAGTGGTGTGGGTTTCCCTTCACAGACAGTTGTGTTTGTCCTGGCTGATGCTCGTGCTGCAGAAAACTCACTCCAGCAGCACAAGCAATGGACATTATGACTAATTCAGCTTGTAAGCAGTTTTATTGTGGTCTCTCCAGTACAGGAGGTTTTGGCATTTATTCAGTATTAAGTCATACACAATTTTTAGATGATGCAGTCATACAAAGAGAAGATCAGTTACAGAAGAGGAGAAAAGGGTTTTTTTCTGATTTTCCTGGTCTTTCAGCTTTAGACCTGTCGGTTGCATCCCTGTGCCCCTATAAAAGCCACTTAGTGTCTCACCTTTTCCCCTCAGTGAGGCACGTAGAAGATGACAGATCTGACTATGAATCGACCACTGTCTAGATCAAAGATCCTGTGGGGTGTTTAAGTTTCAGGACATTTTTCTACCTAATTATCTCAGAGCTGATTTTTTTCCTTCTCATGTGGTGCCGGTAACAAAGGGCAGAGCTTACAGGTGACCTCAGTACTGACCTCTTCCTGACTGGCATGTGGCACAGTGTTGTACAGGAGGTGGAACACAGTTCTGGAAAGGTCTGCAGAGGTCCCCCACGTCTCAGACTCTGTGGTGGGGGTGTTTGTCTGCCAGCTGTGTGGCCCTTCTCTGGTGTCACTCTTAGAGATGCTGATTGAGTGCTGGCATGTGTGACCCAGTGCAGAAGCATCTGGGGTGTGAGCTGGGAGTGCATGTCTGCTGAAGGAAAGGATGCAGGCTCTGAGAAAATGTCAGATGGGAAATAAGGTCCTGTTCTGCATGTCTAAGAGGTGATGCAGAGCAGAAACTTGGAAAGTTGGAGCTGAAATTGTGCAAGGGGAAGAGAGATGCTTTCAGTTCCCTCCCACACTTTCTGTTTACCTCTTGCCTGTCGCGTTTGCTTTCTCGTTCCTGCTTCCCCCTTTGTGTGTATGGCACTGGGGGAAGCGTGTTGGGTTCCCAGGGTGAGGTTCCTCATGGATGGTCAGTGCTGCTGGCTGCCACGGAGCTGCAGTGGCCTTGCAGAGCTGCTGGTCCCCAAAGCTCTCGGGGACAGCACCTGGAGGACTGCAAGCCAAAGGCTGCTCTCTGCCACACCGTGCCGGGGTTTGACACCAGGGCACGTGTTTGGGTCACATCAGCATCACCAAAACCAGTCGGTAGATCTGGAATTTTGGTTTGACCAGTGCTCCCAAAGACAAACTGTGGGTTGGGACAGGAACCTGGCAGGGACCTGCATTCTGTAGAACTGAGAAGTCCATATGGCTTTTCCCTGTAGAATGTGGACCATGAATTGCTTCCTTCCGTGGCTCATAGGCAGTTGTGTGCAGGCAGGACCCCTGGAACCCAGTTTTCTCTTTGTAAATCTTTAGACTTAATACTTTTCAGCCTCATCTTGTTGAAATACTAAAATTAAACCTGCACCCTGCCAGTGCCTGCTGGCCCTCATTCCACCTGGGCACACTCCTCTGTAGGGGCTGCTGGCACTGGCTCACTCATCTGTAAAAGGAAAAGCTTTATGACAGGGTGCTTGTGGTCAGATCATGACTGCAGGACAATCCTTCCTTTATGTAGAGGTTACATTTATAGGGAATAGCTCATGGCAAATTAAGACATTCAGGGATCCACAAACCCAGAGCAGACAGAGCTGGGTACTGTATAGCACAGTGATGTTCTGCTCTGTAAGGAGTATCTCTTGACAGCATGCTGGTTCACATACAAGCAAAAGCTTTCAATGATTAAAATGATCATAATCTGATCCATAGCAATGTCACTGCAGGCCTTAACACTTGGGAGGACTCAGGGTTCTTTGGGAGGACAGTGAGGAGATGGAGGCTGACCTGTGAGGGGAACTACATGATGAAGAGTGCATTGTGAGGGCTCTTTCCTGCAGCTGCTGAAGCCTCTTTTCTCCCGTAACAGAATTTCTTTTAAAAAAGACCTGTGAAAGGTGAAGAAGATTTAATGCCTAGTCCTTCAGTGCCCAGGTCTGTTGAAGCACAGGGCATGGCCACAGGAGGTGGGTTTAGTATTCTTGTGCAGTGGGTTACACCAGGAATGAGGAAATATGTCTAATCCTTGTATGGACACTAATTAGCTCAACGGTATCAAGTGAGTTTCCTCATCTCATTACATCACAGTTACTCCATTTTGGAAATCAGGTTGATGACTGTCCAGCATTGTTCATTGTTTGGGATCTGCAGTCACAGAACAGCAGCACAGGCAGGGGCCAAGTAAGCACTGGGGATCGTGAAACAACTAATACTCCAAATTAAAAACTGTGGAAAGATTTCTCAATTCACCACAAAACCTCTCTCAAGACTTCCTTTATTCCTTGTTTGGGGAACATTTTAAAATCATCACCATCATCATTATTTTTATGTTGTTAATTCCCAGAGCCCTATTCAAACTTTATGCATTGGAAAGAATAATTGTGTTATCCAAGTAGGTCTTCAGAAATGGACTTCTTTGTTTGTTACTCAATAGCTGAAGTATTTTGTGGGTGTTTGGGTCTGGTCATCAATAACAAAAACATGTTACAGTGAGCAAAGGTGTGCAAGATGGAATCTGATCCTTTGGATATTGCCAAATAAATAACATTTAAATGTATGTTTTGCCCATACCCATTTGGAGAAATTCCACCCTTAACAGAAACCTCTGTATGGTACAACATGTGTTTCCTTAACCTGGGACACGCCTTTGTAACCATAACTGCTTTGCACACAAATGTATGCCTTTAAAATTGTCTTGTTCTCTCTGACAAACATATGAAACCTTTCAGAATGATATTCATTTTGGCGACATTTATTTATACTTTGGACCAGCCTAAATTTATAAGCCTTAGGGGTATAAGATGTAGCTTTCATCCAAAGCTTGGTTTTATTTTCAGTTCTGTTGATGAATTTACTGTACTGATTTCATAGTCATAAGGCATGTTAGCTGGGTAGCTAAAATCTCTACAGAAAGGGGATTGTGTATTTATAAGGATAGCAGTAATATTGAGAATGACATCATTAAGGACTATAAAAATAATTAAAAGTGTTGAATTTAAGGATTTATACATGACCACACAGAATAACAAGTGAGGAGAGGGCAAATGCAATTCCTCTGTTAGGCTGTTCTCTCCCTCACTGACCATCAGGGCTGGACACCGTGTCAGATCCATCACTTTGAAGCAAAAAACCTCTGCGGGTCCCGAGCTGGGCAGACCCCAAATGAGGTTGGGCACTGAGATCTTGCAGTCCCTCACAAACATGGTCTGGTTTCACTGGGGAGCACTTATGTGTTTTTGGCTCACATACTGTGAACTTGGCTGCTTCATGCTGTGGGAAAACCAGTGTGCCTGCTCTTCTCTGCATTCTTACCTGGAGATTGTGCCTGTTTGTTCCCTCCAGTCTGTTCTCCCAGACAAGCCCTCAGCCCCATCCAGCCAGAGCAGGAATGACATGTCGTCACGCCTTGTGGTGACTCTGTAATGTGGAGGAGCTGGCATGGGGATAAGATCACACTTGTTCTGTTCTCTGACCTGAAGGAATGTAAACCCACTGACCTCATGTATCTGCAGACATTGCCAGACCCTCTTACTCACACCACTTTGTAATTCAGCATTATGCTTATCCCTTGCACTGCATTGTGCTGTGCAGAAACTAACGGCAAATGGTTTCAGGAGATGCCACCATTCCATGAAGAATAAAAGCAAACTCCTCAGGCAGGCTGGCCCTTATATGAGAGAGCCCCTCATTCCCTGGGCAGGCCCATGGGAAGGGACTTAGCCACTGCATGAGTTTCTGCAGACAGTGCCTCAGACAATAAAATGTGATGAGCAACAGAGTCTCTAGAGCCCATCACCTGAACCCAGGTGAGCTGTGGGGAAGTCCTCTAGACTGTCTGAGACACCAGTTACCTGCCTCCATACCTGCCTCCTTGCAGGCCTGGGAGCCCACATGGAAAGCACCACATTATTTCCCTTTGGAATGTATTCATTACTGCTGTGACTTCCACATGGAAGGCTGCAGTCAACAGCCTCACCAGTGTGCAAACTGCACATGCTCCCTTACCTGAAACCAGCCTGCTCTGTACCCTGTTGCAGCTCAGGTTGGCCTGAGACAACTCTAAACATATAAATGAAACCAAACTTTCTAAATATGCCTCAAAGAGTTGATCACTGCATCTGCATCATGTGCATTCCAAAGGGTTCATGGATGTGCTACAAAGAGTAAATTTGTATGAACATCAAAATTAAAAAATAGTTCATAGTTACATGCAAAACTAACAGTTCTCCTGTAAGAATGACTGAGGGCTCTGTGTCCCCCAGAGCAGTTCCCAGCTCTGGGGAGGATACCTGTGGGAGCAGAGGGACATGAATTCAGGTCCTATTATTGTTTGCTTATTCTAGCAGAGAACCTCCTTAGAAAAATGAGAAAAAAGCTCTTTATTCCTGCAAAACTTGTGGCATTATCCCCTGTAACCATCACAAGGGCGGGGAGTCAATGCCAGAACCTTTGCACAGCTGCGGTCGAGGAGTTGGCACAAAACCCTGACACTGCTCAATCCAGACCCATTACCCCCCAGGGCCCCCTCCAAAAGGCAAAGGGTTATTGCTGCAGGAATAAATCCTGTTTCTTAGAAAGAGAGCCACAGAGTTTAGGGGGGAAATCGAAAGGTTTGGTCATGTTCCTGCTGCAGCTGCTTGAAATGCATAAGGCTGAATTACCTCGGGAGCATGACAAAGGTCTGACAAAACCTGGCAGTTTTAATTAATGGCCTCTATTCAGCTGCCAGAATCCAGGGGTTCTGCTGACAAGATGGAGCAATGACACATCAATCTCCACTGAAATCCTGTGTAGGTGCCTTTAAGGCAGTAAAATATGTGTTTAAAAACATATCTTTAGTCATGTGCATGAATTTTGAAGTCTTTCACAGGTGCCCAGATTTGTATCTCACAGATTTTCTTGAGCAAGACACACAATTTAAATCCCTAAAACAAATCAAACCTGACACAAAAATGATTAATTATTGAACAAAAAAGGCATCATCATCTGCAGATAAAAAGAAGGGGGGAGTTTTACCATTACAAAAAAAAAAAAAAATCACATTTGTAAGGTCTAAAGCATGTTTGGTGTTTTTTTTAATTAGCCAGAGGAATAGTGGATTTTGGAATCACTAAAATGGCTTAACATGGCTTTGTGTGCTGTTGTTTTGTTTTGCAGTGGCAGAGACTTCCGCAGGAGAAAAATGTGGAATCTCAGCCCAAAGTCTCCCATAAGCTCCTACTGGAGAGGTGATGTCTCCATCCTCAGTGGAGCCAGGTGTGGCCTGGCTGGGGACGCCCCTGGAATGCAGCTGGCAGTGGGAGCTGCCTGGCCCCTTTCCCTGCAGGTGCCAGCAGGGATTGATGCCGGCGCTCCCGGGGCGAGCTCAGCTGCCCAGAGCTCCCTGTGGTCAGAAACCACAGTGTTCCTGTGAGCCACATGCTTGGTATGTACAGCAGAGCAATTGTGTGTGGCCAGACTAAGCCCCGCAGCGTCCTCCTTGTCCCAGAGCTCGCAGGTGAGTCTCCCTGGGCACGGTCCTGGCCGTGGTGCCCCCGAGGGCCGGAGCGTGGAGCTCTCGGGAGCCCTGCGGTGTCCTCAGTGCAGCTGCCTCCTCGCTTTGGAGGAGGATCCTGTTCAGGGAAGGTCCTCTGAAAGATCTTTGCTTTGTAGGAGAAAAGAAAAGGTGCTCAGGGCACCCCGAGGATCCCTCATTGCAGGAGAGGCCTTGGAGCCTTTGGGAAACAGCCACTCTGCGGAAGGAAGTTCTGGTGTGTTCCTGAGGGCGTGTGAGAGATGTGTACTGAGCCTGCCTGGGGTGACAGCAGAGAGCACTGCCAGCTTGCAGGAGGTCAGGGCAGCTCAGGGGGTTGAGGGCAGGGAGCTGAGCATCCCCTGCTGCAGGGCAGGTCTAGTCTGGCACAGCCACTGGGGCCATGCGTGCCCTGCACCAGGGCTGAGTGTGCAGCCAGGGCCAGGCACACTCTTGGCAGCAAAGAGAAAGCACAAAAGTGAACAGCAACAGAAATAGGCTCTTCAGTCTCCGTATCATCCCTGGGGGTGAATTCATGTGCCCTCAGATGATCCATTTTTACGATCCATGGAGTAAACCAGGTTTCCTTGTGCATACACCTGCCCTGCATGGACACCTCTTGTGTGGCTGCTGGAAGATTTTGGAGGCTCTGACCCTCTGGCAAAAAAGAGATGGGTCTGGTTTCCCTAGTCATCATGTTCAGGATTATACATGCCATGATGATGAAGCACTGAAAGTAATGAGTCTGCTCCCATTCACTGATAAACCAGTCATGCAAAAGGCTCTTTGGAATAGGAATTCAGCAAAAGGCATTTCACATCTGTCAGAAATAATTCAAGGGTGTGGAGTGACTCATTGGGAACTGCATGAATAATCAAGACTTAATCTTCAGCAAGACAAAGCCATGAACTCTTGTCTGGCACATCAGTGGGGAACATGTTCCCTTTGTTAAAGCCTGTGTTCTGAGAAGTGATGCTTGCAAAAAATATCAGAAGGAGGGATTTTTGTGATGGCTACAGACTGACAACTTTTAAAGTGCAGGTTTGTGTATGGCAGGATAGCATGGGTGTCAGACTGCAGAGCTGAGAGTAGAAAATGAAACTGAGACAGAGGGGAAGCCTTACACTGGTGTGTGGTCAGAAGAGTTTCTGCTGCAGTCAGGAGCAGTATCACCTCTCAAGATGTGTCAGTCTCCTAAATCAAAGCAGCATTGCAGGGACCCACCTAAAGCAATTCACACCCTCAAATCAGGTGTGAGTTGGGATCAGTTCCAGAGAAAAGCCCCTTCCCACCATCAGGTCATCCTTCCCTTAGGAAGGCCCTGACCTGCATATCTTCACACTGATAACAACGGGATCTTCTCTGCCCAAACAGCCTCTGACTTCTGTGTGTTTCCATCCCTCTTCCTGGGCAGGTCTCCTAAGTGAAGCTTTTGTATAACACCCGAAGTGTAGCTGTCTTATTTACCACGAACAAGTTCTCTTTCTATGCACCAACATGCATGTGCAGAAAGGGGACTGGAGGAAACTGAAGGTAATCCATGAGACATCTTTCCCACCCAGAGCCTGAGAATACCTTCTCTACTATACAAATCCATAAACTCTTCTTGAGGTATCACTTCTTAGATTTTTTTTCCAGACCACAATACCATTTGAATTATTATCAGGTAACATGTCAGGTAAACACCTCTTAAGTTTAGTTAATGGACAGTGTTATTTGAGAAGCAGATGATGCTATGTAAACCTTAAAAATAAAGGATTAGACTAAAAATCAAGACATAAAATTTGAGACTAGAATAAAAAAATGGGAAATGAAACCAGCCTAACCTGAGTGTTTTAATATTAAGCAAGGACTCAGATCTTTCCCTTGCCCTGGTAAGAAGCAAAGATTTTGTGATAGATTAACTAATTCCTTTGTCCTTGGCCAAGACTAGGAAGTTGTCAACCACTGCTGGTTCCCACTTATAATTTGGAAATGAGTAGCTGGATTTTTTTTTCCCTAGACTGTAGAGCAAGCAACAACAGGAGTTGTACCAGACTGAGTTTTCCATTTGCTGTGCCGTGTAAGAACCGTGACGAGAAGTGGGGAAGGTGGGATCGTTTTCCCTCTGGCCTGTGCCAACTCCAGAGTCCAGGCATGGCCCAGGGTCAGGTGCTGGGACCCTCAGCTTGTTCTGTCAAAGCTCTCAGGTACTGCATCTTTGCAGACAGAGCTGTCTCTGTCCCTGAGGGTTGGAAATACCAGCAGCACTCAGAGATTGGAGACTTGGCAGATGTGAGAGATGGCAGGAAAAGCTTTATAAACTGAGCAGAGGCTGGGAGAAACCTTATGAGCTCCAGTTACAGGTCAGAGAACAGATTAAAGTGCATCAAGTGATGGACAGCACTGGAGTTCTGTGTGCACCGAGGTCCAGAAGTTGTGACTACACATTGGGTATTTCCAGCAGTTTTTTTCTTTATGCAAGTTGTAAAAAACTTCCCAAAAGTATGCTTAGGTGATGGATAATTTGCCCTGAATTTGTTCTTGCAAGGACAGGGCTAAATCTGTCATGCCCACAGCTTGCCAGCCCTTCACACAACTCCTTGATCCCATCTGAGTCAGACAGTGAGTGTGAGCTCCGAGAGCTGAGTCCATGAAGAGGGCAGGAGCAGGGCGAGGAATGCAGAGGCGTGTGCTGGAAGGTGTGGCAGGTATGTGTGAGCTGGGAATGACTATGCTGAAGAAATCCTGGTAATGCAGAGGTGAAGGAGTCCAAGAGCTGTAGGAGTCCCCAGCACATGCCGTGGGATCAGCTGATGGACTGATCTGTGGCCACAGCAGCTGGTGCAGGTTCCTAGCATGGAAATGCTGTTCAGCAGCAGCGATTCTGAACCTCCCATGGCAGCAGCAGATATGGGCCTGCCTTGGTATTAATTTCAAAGACCTTATAATGCTTTGCACAGCCATCCTGCCCTTCATTTGAGGCTTCACTGGACAGGGCTCAAAGACAATATAAAAAATGTGTTCAGTACTGGAAACAATCCAAGTTCTGTGTCTCCTAAGTGGGTGTCTGACCACAAGACTTCCCATCTTCATCTAACTAAAGATGCTTGCTCACCATTCTCGTAAAATATGCTGCTCTCATCTCTTTTGTTCACAAAGCAGACTTAGCTTTGTGATGTGGGAATGAAGCAAAGCAACAATTCCATGTATTTCAATGAAGTCCTAAGTGAATTTAGTGTTGCAGCTAATGCTCTAGAATAACAATTCCTGGCTGGGATCTAGCATATACAGTGATTACCTAATCATCTGCTTTGGTGAAGAAGGGGATATTATACTGCCTGGTTTAAAATTAGCTACTTGGCCTCACCAAAGCTTTATTCATTGCAGAGATCACAAAGATTTTTATCACAGAGGATGAAGTCATTGATTTACATCTGACAGTAAATTAAACTGAGATGAGTGATGCTGTAACCACCTTGATTCCTGTCTCAGCTCTCTGGGACGTTGCTAACCCTGGAGGGGAGATGCTGACCACGGTTCCAGCAGCTGCTGACCCAGCACAGCTTCCAGCCCAGCACAGTGGCCATCACTAGTACTGACTTCGGTGTACTGCAGTAGTAAGAGATGACTGTGAGGGAATGCACAAGCCCTGAGCCAAGGTGAGAGCAGGGCAGTGCCATAGCAAATTGTATTTAATGTCTAGAACTGAACAGTTATAGATGATGCAGTATGGTCTGTTATATTGTGCACCAAAGGGCAGCTGTTTGGAGGCTGCTGTGTCTCCCACCTGTCTGCTCTTGTTTTGAGCCAGCAGCTCCAAGGCAGGGATGTGGAAGGCAGCCTGTGGTCACCAGAGCTTTGAGTGTGCAGTTCAGCCCACACCTGCACACAACTCATCACCCAACTGTACCGTGACAGATTTCCTGGAACACTGAACGCTGTCCCTCACGAGCTGCTGGGAACAGCCCTGCCCCTGCTGCACCTCTTCAGCTCAGGGAGTGGCCGGCAGCAATCCTGTATCCCAGTTACTGGCTGCAGCCTCTGTAATTACAGAGAAGCCTGGGAAGAAATAAGAGACTGATCTCCAGCAGGGACCCAGGGAAGATCAGACAGCAAAACATGTCTCTGCTTTGGGTTCAAACTGTGCATAAAGAGGGAAGAAGCATGTTAGAGAGATCCAGCTCTTTCCCACCTCTACAGTTGTTCCCCTGTAAGTGGGAATCCACCCTGTAAGTGCACAGCCATTGGAGCATATCCAGTCTCCAGGCCTTCTGTCTGCAGGAATGTAACTGGGACTGTACTACTGTTAAGAGCATGACAAAGCTGTGACCTGCAGCTGGAGGTTCAGCTAGTCTGGGGCCCTTCCACCCTTTTTTCTAATTTTGCTTGCTGCACCTTTCTGATAATTGTCACTCTTTGCTGACAGTCTGGACAAGGGTTCCAAAACACTTCTGTGAGGGAGAGATGTGGTGTTGGCCGTGGATATTTAGAGCTGCTGCTCTGAGGGATCCCGGATGCCCATGGGTGTGAGTGCCTGTGTAAACAGGCACAAGGCAGATCCGTGCCACGTGCTAACTCCAGCCACGGGGCTCTGGGCTTGGGAACAGCATCAGGACAGTCCTGCTGATCAGTGTCCTTGTTTGGGCAGTGACTGAGCACGGGGGGCTTCTGCCTGCACTTCCAGCAGTGTCCCTGTGTTGGGGTACCCTGCACTTCCAGCGGTGTCCCTGTGTTGGGGTACCCTGCGTGCCTCAGCTCTGACTAACACAGGGGTCTCTGATGTGACAGTCCCCCCGGGACTGCCCTCTCTGTACACAGGGCTCTGTCCTGAACAGGGCAGTGCCAGGAGCCCCTCACCTGCCCAGAGGAGTTGCAGTGGAGGTGGCAACTCCCCATCAGTGTCTTCTGCACTGCCAGCAGGAACAGGCACCCTGAGTGCTCACCTCCTCCTGTGGCCATGTGTGAGGAGTGCCGAAAGCAATCAGTGAGCAAAAGGAGGAAGAAATGTGACCGACCACCATGTATATTAAGACATCTTTTCTTGCTGATCAGAGAACCACCAGCTTAATACAGAAAGGCACAGAGTTTATTTCTGCCCCATTTCCATGTCATAAGAGATAGTAACTCTGTGCAGTTAAGCTGTGCTGAAGCCAGACGTGGTTCATGGTGGGGTGAGGAGCTGGGCACTGCTGCAGGAGGAGGGGGCTGGCAGAGCAGGGAGGGCCAGGGGCACATCGCCAGGCCCAGCCCTGACTCAGCTGTCACCCTGAACTCTTCAACCCTCATGCTGAAGGGCTGAATATGCTCAATGCTTCACATTTGTCCTCTGTGTTACAGACTTTCTCCTTTAAAAGTTCTGCCTGCCCAGGGCCACAGCCAGGCTGGCAGCCCCCTGTGCACCGGGAGCGCCGGGCTGGCAGTGCTGGCACAGGTGGGACCGGCCTGGACTCAGCAGACACTGAGCATGTTTGCCCAAGGATTAAGCACGATAAACCCCTGGGTTTCTCCATCCCCCATTCAGGGGGCCCAGTCCCTTCACCCTTCTCTGTGCATGGGGTATTTAAATGCTGGCATTTTCAGGCCCTGGTCCCTCAGGAGCACCCCACGGGCCGGCTGACCACGCTGTGGCTGCCACGGTGCCACGGTGCCCGAGCCACAGTCCCCCCGAGCCCCCTGCACTGCTGCTTTGGGCAGCTTGGGCAGGGCAGGCATGGCTGTGCTGGCGTCTGGTGTCTGCTCAGCTTTACTTTGAGGTATTTAAACTTAGCAGAGTGGCTTTTCTTAGGTCCATATGCGTAGATCAGGTGGTCACCTGTGGCAATATGTTTACTCACAGATTCTGGCTGCTTTCAGGGACTGGCCTTCTCTAAACATAATTAGGGTTATTTAAATGGCTGTTCACAATTACCTCTGGGTTCACACAAAACACCATGAACTCCCTCACTGAGCAATAACTCCGGGCAACACTAGGGGGAAAAGCCACAGGGATTTTGCTGCTGAATGCCTCAAAGATTTGTATGATCCTGCTGTCAGTGGACGTCTACTTTCAAAGAGCTGCCAACACGTCTACTCTGCCATTATGTCAGTTTTCAGACCAGCAGCTTCACTGGGCTCTTTGACAGTTGTTCCCCTGTCCTTACCCATAGGAATCAGGCTGGAGGTAGATGAAGCAATGCCTGATTCAGGGGTGGACATGAATAGAAGTTTTTCAGCTTTTGTCCTTCTGCCCACCCTAAATAATTTATTTCTGGGATTCCAACAAGGCCATCACACTGACTGTGTCTGTGAGAGTGTCAGTGAGCAAAGCCCAGCCCCAGCTCCAGCCCCAGCAGGTGCTGAGCTATCGGGTCATCTGGAACACACATCTCATTTTCAGCACAGCACAATTTTCTCCACAGTGATGTTATCTTTGCCATCGGCTCCTGGCACGCAGCAGCTCACACACACCATTAGCAGGTGGCAGAAGACATACATGGAATTTGCTCTCAGAACATTTCTTCCATTCTTGCTCCCAGACTGATGAATTGCAAGTTGAAGCTAAAAGCTAAAGCTATACTGAATGCAGCCCATTCCCCAACAGGGCCGTGGAGACTTAAACATGGGCTTCGGGAGAAACCTCTCACATATTCCAATCTCTGCCATGGTTCAGCTCCTCAGCACAGCACCTTAGGAAGTGGGGAGTGCAGTTCTGTGCCCTCGTGCCACTCCTTCGGGATCAGATGGCACAGGCAACAGGGAGGCAGAGACCTGGCGCAATCTCTGTGGGGAGCTGAGCAGACCAGTCTGTGGCCCCAGAAGGCTCTGGGTTTTTGAGTGCTGCTCTCCCACAAGGGCAGTGGTCTCTGTGCTCTGGGGGTCAGGGCAGGAGGGCAGCATGGAGAACACTGACCTATTGAAACCAGCCTGCTGTGTGTACCTGGGCACACTTGCCACTGGGAAACTGCACGGTAGAGGCACTTCTGTGCCAACCGTGGAATTAATTTCCTTAGAAAAGTATTTTGCCTAAAGCCCACTGGAGATTGCAGCCCCAGATAACTCACTCACTTTGGTCTGGGGTTGGAGGTGAAACTCCACAGCAGGGGCACATCCAGCCCCCAGGGTGAGCACTGCTAGCTGTACAGGCAAGGGATGTCCTGTGCCTGCCAACACAGGGCAGAGGGAAGGGCACTGGGAAAAAGGGGGTTGTTACACTTCTGTTGTACAGAGGTAAAAAAAAGCATTTGTCATCTGGCTAAGAAAGTGAACTATGTTGGATCCTACACTCTCTGCCTAAGTCCATGGAACAGGTTCTGTTGAGTGCTGTCAATACCTCAGAGGTCTCATTTGTTTCTTTCTTGTGACATTCAAAGTCACAAAGCTACTTTGAGTTGGTTGCATCTATTTGCCCTTTCCTTCCCTTGAAGCAAATACAACCAGTAAAATTCCCTGACGTATTTCTCTCCTTCCTGAAGTTTCTTTCCTCCATTGCCCTTCTCCATATAATCAGACCCCTTTTCACACATGAGCAAACCTAGAAAATCATTTAGACTGGGGACCACGTGAACCACTTCAGTGAACGTCAGGTAATTGTGTCTTAGAGGCCTTTTGGAAGGTCAAATATTTCTGTGTAATTTTTCCAGCTACTTTCTCCATGAACTGAAGCCCACTGGCACTGGGCAAAGAACAAGGTGGCTTTGTACAAGTCTCCAACTCCTTGTCCCCGTGGAGCACCCGCCCCAGATCTCTGCTTGATTCCTTTCATGGTTTTTTTCCACAACGCCCAACTCCGCATGTCGCCTGCTTGTGCAAGGTTTGTATTGCTCACCCTTGGCCCAGGAACAGCTCAGGTTTCCAAACACGCTGCTCAGTAGGTTCTACACTTTTCCAAAAAAGGGCTGTCTTTTCACTTGCATCAGGATATGAAAAACAACCTGAAAATCATGAGACATACAGACAGGCACCAACAGACAGATCACTGCAGTGCTGGTGCACCTGCCTGCCCGTGGTTGCTCCTGGTGTGTCTCTCCTATGCCGAGTGTTCCAAATGAGCTGCAGCTTTCCCTTCTGGCATCACAAATTTGGGTATTACACCTAAAAAACTAATAAACTTTGTGATAATAAACAAGAAACAAAAATACTAATTTTAATGAACTGACAAATATTATGGCCACAAGATGGTCACATAATCCCAACTTTCATTCAAAACTAGACAACATCAAACAACATTAAATAAACTTTATGTTCTTCTTTAATAATGTAATTTCAACTACAGAAGCAAATAAATTTGGTTTATACTAAGAATGGAATCACAGAAGGACTTCTAGAGATAAAATTTCTATTTTAGGAGAGATTTAAATTTCATAAAGTGGTCTTGTTTTCTGAAAACCAGCCTAGAATGGAGAACAGAACAATGCCCCTTAGCCTGTACATTCATTAAAGCAAAGGCTTTTTTGAACTGCAAACCTGGCAAACAAGGCCCTTTTTTGTCCTCTTGGGAATGCAAGACCAGTCAATAACAGTGTGGTGAGTTCCCAATCCCAGATTCCTTCCTGCTGCTGCAGACACTGCCCAGCTTTGCTCCTGGAGCATTCCCCGGTGGTGGCGACAGCCACGGCACAACCCCAGCCATGGCAGTGGCCGGGGTCTGACACACGTGCAGGGAGGGGTAAGGAGGCAGCAGCAGCTGGAGCTTTAACCAAGGAAAACATAAAAAGTGACAAATCTGTTTGAGAAAGAGGCTGTCGTGCAAAGCAAGTGCACCAGTGCCAATCCCCAGAGCTGCCCCAGCAGCGCCTCGGCAGAGCCCGCTCTGTGCCCACTGCCAGCACCGCCTGCCCAGCACTCAGCGCCGCTGCCCACTGTGTCTTGTGCCCCAGCTGGATGCAAACCCCTGCAGGCTCCATCCCCACGGGGTGGATGGGGACATGGGACTGTCCCCCTCATCCTCCTGCCACTCCTCCAGCATGGCAGCCCAAGAGCCTCACACAGACCCACGGGGCTGCCTCTGGGTCCACAGCCCTGGGGAGGGAGGGCTGGCCCCACACAGCCCCATTCACTGCTTGGGGCTCACTGTCCCCAGCAGCAATCACAGAGAAACAGAGGCAATAATGACACTTTCTGATGTGCTGCTCCTTTCTGCATGGTTAAAGGCCCAGTGCCTGACACATTTTACTTGCTTCCCTTTGTGCCTGCTTTGGTTCCTCAATGCAAGTCAAGATCCATTCCAACTGCACGTATCTTGTATTTGGAATGAAATACCTCAAAACCTGCATATGGAGAACTTTTTGAGTAAATATGAAATTCTATAATTGGAATAAACCACAGACTAAACCAGTCCAGTATTCTCAGACTACAAGCGTGTTGTTTGTCCCCATTAGTTACAGTCTAAAGCTATAAAATACAGGATATAACAACATTTCTAGAACACCTACATGGCATTTGTTACAGACAGTGTCCTTCAAAGTCAGCTACGTGTAATAATTTCTTGCTACTGTATGTAGTTGCAAACTGTAGAAAATCACATAATTTGAGAAATGCTGGGAATAAGACAGTCTGGATCAGCACTGTCTAAAGAAAATGGTTTCAAGACACCAAATCTCAGCCCACATCTTTCCCTCCCTCCCACAAGACACATCGATTTTGTACTTTCAGCCCCAGCTAGGAGGGGTCCAGGGGCATCTCTGCCAGGCTGCAAGAGATGAGTCCCTTGGGGGATCCTGGGGCTGGGGTGGCTCTGGCAGGGCGGGGGTCTGCATGTAGCAGGGATGGATGGACCTCTCCTGCTCCCTCTAGAAATCTGGAACTGGCACCATCTGGCACACACATGTTGTTCCCTGTACCAGTATGGATATCTTTAATGAATGACAGATTGATTTCTCCACTAGGGGCAGACGCCAGGAGTCCTCTTTAATATCAGTGTTTAGCTCATGACATTGTCTGCTCCTCCTGGAAAGAGCACAAAGGAACAGGTTCCAGTGGGAGAGCAGCAGCAGACCCCCCAAAACAATGGCTGACCAGACAACCTGGCTCAGAGTGGAAAGAAAGAGTATTAATTAGGATTAAAGGGAAGTAGCAGGCTTAGTATAATATGACAGCTGTGCCATGAGAATGCCACACTTTCTAGCTGCAATCCCTACCGTCAGATATCTACATCATAGTTTGGGTATTGGCCAAATCACACTGGCTGCAGAATCCCCCCCATTTCTGAAGTCACTGGAGAGGGGCAGAATTGTCTATATTTAGCCCATCGAGTCCCCATATTAATCTTTGCTCCCTCCTTGCTTTAGTACCCTGCTGTCCACTTTCACCTGGCATATCCCACAGTGGTTCTGGATGCTGAAGAATGCAGCCAAGGCCGTGCTTTCCCCAGAAGGATTAATGGCTGGGCCTGTGGTTTGTTTTCCATTTAATTCCTTCTTCCTTTCCCCATCTGTGGGTTTCCTTATAATACACTCTATAAAAAGCATGCCAACCAGAAAACAGCAGACCTGAAATGGAAAGAAAATAATAAATTAAATGGCAGAAGGTAGAAAAGAAGGAAAGGGATAACACTTGTAGTGTAATTTTGCCTAGAATTGCAGTCATATCTGTGCTTGTTTGAGGTTATGAAGGCATGTTTGGAAAAGAAAGCAACGGCTTTGTGGGTGACAGAGCCAAGCACAGCAGCCCAGTTGCCAGGCTCGGACAGAGCCAGAGCCATCCCCCCTCCCAGGGGGCATGGAGTGCTGCAGGGCTGCCCACCCTCCCTGGCACTGCCCTGCACACTCCTCTGACAGCACTTGTGATCACTGAGGGCAGAGGGAGCTGCTGGCCCTGCAGGAGTCCCGCAGGGAATGGTGTTGGCACTGCTGGTGTGTGCCACATGCCATGGGAAGGGAAACCAGCAGAGGGAGATCTGGGAGATTCATGGCTGGCCAGCTGGGATCGAAGCCCTCTCCTTGCAGCACATGCTGGGAGCAAACCATGTGGTGTCATGTAACACAGATCAAAGTGATGTTCCCCACTGGGAGGTGTCCACTAAGCATCAGTGATGCTTTTCTTAAAGCAGGAGAGATGTGAAAAGGAGCACAGTCGAGGAGAAGGGAAGAAATATCTTTGGAAAAAAGCCTCAGGGCTGGTGGCGATGTGAAATGCCCAAACTTGACCCTGGTCAGTGCATAAGGGAAGAGCACTCTGCAAAGGCAGAGAGAAAAGGTTCAGCAGCACCTCTGAGCAGTGGAAGAGCTGCCCTGCCCCTATCAGGGACAGGCAGGAGTGCAGGCAGTCAACTCGTGTCCTCATCCATCTCAACAGACAGGAAAAGGCAAAAAAGAGACCAGAAAGAAAATCAGGGAAAAGGCACCTTCCTGGGAGCAAGGAGCAGCAGCAGAGCAGGTTTAGGGCTACAGCACAGAGAGTTTCTCTTTCCTTGCAATGGTGTTTGCAGGTCCAGAGTGTTTTAACCTTCCACTGGACTTAAAGGTCCCCAGTGCTTGAGTGTGACAGTGACAAGTGGTCAAAGCTCCTTGTTCATGGTGACTTAACTCATCTCTTCCTAAAATTCCCCTGGGTAAGGTCTGCAGGGTGCTGGGGAGGTGGGTCCTGCCTGCCCGTCCGTGTCCATCTGTCCACAGACAGATTAACCTCTGCCACTGCCCACACAAGTCCCACATTCCCACAGGGACATCATTTCAGACTGTCCCTCCTGCAAGGAAGGGACTCAGAGGGAGCTCACAGTGGGCAGGAGCACTGGGCATCAGGATGCTCCACCTGGCCTTGGGCTCCCGTGGGGGCACAGGGGCCTTGGCATGGTCCCTGCAGGGGATGGGCAGAGAGGCCCCAGCACCCCCCAGCACCACCCAACACCCCGTGCACCCCCAGCACCCCCCAGCACTCCCCAGCACCCCCCAACAGTGAGGGAGGTAGAGACGTGCGGGATGGAAGGGGATAGAACAGGGAGGGTGGGGAGAGAAATTGTTTCAGAGCTGGAACTAATTTTGTAGAATCTGGCTGTTAAACAAAGAATCACAGTGTTTTAAAAATTCTGCTTACTGAGTTAAGTCGCTCTCCTGCCAACTGGTTTCCTTCAGCTGGCTGGACAATCTGACACCTCCTCTAAGAAAAGAATCCACCAACATGAGCAGCTTGGTGTGACAGGACCAGGAGCCACCCCTGAGCTGTGCTCCCCGGGCAAAACAAGCACTAGAGATGGGAAATGAGTCCCTTTATGGGATACTTCTGTCCTGCCAAACCTGGAGCCTCTGGCTGCTGGTCTGTGCCTGTCACACCGAGGGGGTGGAGGGGCATGTGCCTCTCCTCTGACACCCCCAGCTGAACATTCCTGCTTTTCCCTTAGCACCAAAGATCATGTTTCAGCGTCCCCTCAGGACACTGAAGGGCCGGGACAAAGAGCACCCTTTGAAGGCTCTCATTACTCTGTGCTGTACTTCTCAGCTCTGATTAGCCTATCTATGAAATTCCAAAAAGATGGTTATCTCCTCTGACTTGCTGACTTAACTCTGACTTACTCTGACCCAAACCTTCTGTGATACCTTTCTGCAAGCAAAGAACTACTTAAGTGCTACCCCTGATGAAATACCAGCATGTTTCACATCTGCCTCATTTTGATACTAATGAAGGCTATTTTTTGTATGATATTACAGCTTTTTTTCTCTCTGTAGCAGTTATAATTCTATTTACTAGTTACTGCAGTTACTACTTGGAATGCATTTGCCTTTGGAAGCAGCAAAACTTGTGGATATTTTACATGGGAGAAACACTAATGTGATTTTGTCAAATAATACAAAAGGCATTTTGTGGGGTTTTGGATTTGTCCAAGTCCTGTATATTTACATTTCTTGATACTACTGCAGAGTATAGGAGATATGAACAGCTGTGCCTTGGCACTGGCACTGGTCCTGGCAGGGCAGAGCAAGAACTAGCTGAGGACACAAAACACCAGAATAATTCTAAGCATTCACCACTAAAGCACAGTATATCTTAAAAATGCTGTCAGCATTTGTGCTAACATCCAGAGCATCCCCGGATTTAGGCTTTGTTCTACATTTCATGCTGAGTTCAACAACAAATATTCCATCACAAGTATTTAATTTGAAAGTTCAGCAATTTTTAAGGCCCCTCAAAGAGAATTTAAAACGATTGCCCCAAACAAAGGGCCTATCCCAGCCCCCAGAGCATGGAGGGGCCATCACAGAGCCAGGCTGTAACCAGTGGGTGATGGGAGAATGAATCCATGAGGAAGCCAAGCCTGAGGTTTGCTGTGGAGCTGCCCTGGCTACTCCCACCCACTGTGGGCATAGCCCAGCACGGATCAGCCACAGCAACTCTGGTTCTGGCAGGACCTCCCTGTCAGCCAGGACAGGGTGAGACTCACCCAGAGACCTCATGTGGTGACATCCAGCAGTTCCAGAGGCTGCTGTGGCTGCAGGGAGAGCTGCTCTGCTCCCGAGGCACTTCCAGCAGTTCCAGAGGCTGCTGTGGCCACAGGGACACTGCTCTGCTCCCGAGGCACTTCCCACCCCCTGCACAGCAGCCCCAGTCCCTGCCCCACACACCCCAGGCAGGGGAGATGTCCGAGCTCAGCGGGGCATGAAGCATTTCATCATTAGTTCTGCTTGTTCCTTGGTGCTCCCCAGTCCCAGGACACAGCTGGAGTTCACTTCCAGGTGGCCCACCAAGAGCAGGCACCACTTTTGGTGGGACATGGGATGTGGGCACTGCCACAGAAGCGACATGAGCACATGGGATGTGGGCACCACTGCAGACACAACATGGGCACGTACCCATTGCTTCCTTAGTAATTGTATGGACCTTCAGGACCAGAACTTCTCATCCAAAACACCAAACAGCAAATCCCCACACTTTCCTGCAGTAGCTAAATCTGTTCTTTATTTATCAGAGCAATACCCTGCAGAATCCAAAAGCCCAGCTCCTTCCTCCCTCACTGCAGTTCATGTGACCCCAGCAATGCCCAGGAGCAGCGACTGCCACATCACTCACCCACACGGGGGCCACACTCCCAGGGCTGGCACAGCAGCCTCCAAGGGCTGCAGATCGACTCTTTGGGAAGCATTGACACCCACAAGGATGAGTACATCTGTCTCAGAGGTTTGCTCAGCCCCTGAAATTGCAGGGCAAGGTTATCACCTGAAAAGAAAGAAGAAATGAAACTCATTAAACTATTCGAAGTGAGGAAGAAAATAAAATTACTTCAATGAGGAATACTTGCATTTTAAAACACTGATATGTGTATTATCAGCCAGAGAAGCTGCTGTGTCTTCCAGAACGTGCTGCTGGCTGACAAGACCTTAACTTGTCAGTTGTATATTGCCACTAACACCTGAGACAGCAAACAAGAGCTAATCCTTACACCATTCTTGTGCTAATGACTGCAGGAGATAACTGGTGTCCCTGGCAAGTGTCCCATTTAATTCAATTAACTCCAGCCAAGGCCCCGTGATTGCAATGGCAGCATCAGAGAAAACCAGAAGGCAGATCTGGAGTCAGATGGTAAAACCAAGGCAGTGTCCACCATCCCTTTGTGCTTGGACCCTGGCAGCCCACCCTGTGGGCAGAGACCAACCAGCATCCACAGCAGCTTCTACAAAAGGGTGTGGGAGAATATTTCTTTTTTGGAAAATGCTCATCTTTTTTGCTGATAAAATGGAGGCAACTTAGTTCTTTGCATATTTTGCTTGTTTCTTCTGAAACGCTGGGTTCTGTGTGTGTTTAAGCAGAGGTTTCAGTGTTCCCATCCCCATCCGTGGTCGGAGCCAGGGGGAAGATCATGTTTCCCCTAACACAAGGCAGATGTCTGCTGGCCAACCCAGGGGCACCCAGAGCCTCTGGCCCCTCCTGCAGGAACCCGACACTTGCAGTGATTGAGGTGCCTGAGGTACTAACTGAAACATTCTGATAAACAGGAAAAGTAAACTAACCATGAAAAATTTAGCTGAAGGAACAATTAGTATATCCCCTCAGTTGATAAAATTTCCAGGTCTGTGTGACAGTAAAAAAAACACTTTCCAAATATTTTCCTTTTCCTTCTGAACATTCTTCTACTGTGAGCTCCAACAGGCAGCAATATATCTGCCCACTCACATTATTCAGTTAAGAAGTTTCGAAATAGCAAGAGATGTGCAGGCAAGTTTCCTTGGTGGTGCTTCTGAAGTGTTAGTCTGGAATAAAATCCTGAGAAGTCTGTACCCAGCCAACGTAAACAGAAAGTGTATTTAAAGATGGGAGATTATCCATTCCTCGACAGGGTTGTCATACCTACTCTGCTGTCAATTCTTAGCAGCAGTTTTGTTTGAAGGTCACTCCAGCACAAATAATGCCAGGAAAGGCTTTTCTGCTGGAAAACAAAGCCTTCAGACCTTCAAAAGGAGCTGTAAGGACTCATACATGACCATCATTTTGGACATGTCTCAGAAGCAGCATGTGCCAGTGGAAATCTCTGAAGCTTCCTCAAGTTCTGCTCTTTGTGGAAAACTCTTTATGGCATTCCTGTCAGCCTCCAGCCTCTGTGCATCCTCCAGGATGGCTGAGAGTGCAGCAGGGAAGCCCAAACCATGCCAATAGTTAATGAGTTACTGTGTTCCCACCTTTGAATCCACTGGAGAACAATTGTCTGCAAATACAGCTCAGCTGCTCCATGCCAGCAATCAGCTTCAGTGTCAGAAAACCTGTGCTGGGGGTCCATTCATTAACATTAAGCACATGTTTAAATAAACTTCTACATTCTATAGACATTTTTCTCATCCCATGGCTCTGATGGATGGAGGTGCTGAGCTCCCAGCAGAGATGCTGCCATTCATTTCCCACATGCTCCCATCTACGTGTTCAGTATCTTCCAGAAAAGAACGAACCTCCCCACTGTGCTCCAGTCCCAACTGTGCCCAGGTGTTTCCAGAGGGCCCAGGCTCCCCTTCCAGGCACCACGTTTACACCAGTGCAAGATCCAGGAGGGACAGTACAGGATGAGCAGAGCTGTGCAGGAACACCTGTGACCAGAAGGATGCACCAAATGCAGCTGCAGTTGGAATTCCTCCCTTGGAAGTGCTGATGGCTCTGGCAGGCTGGGCTTGGCAATGCTGCAGCTGCACTGTCACCTTGGCACAGCATGGCCCAGCCAGGGGAGCAGTCACCTGCACTGGGACTGCCAGCAACAGTGGGACAGAGGTGACCCTCCTCCCCAGCATGTCCCAGGGACACACAGCAGAACCACAGTGGCCACTCTGAGGGACACTCTGGTCCTCCTGGCTGCTCACAGGCCAGGACCAGAGTGGCACATGTCTGCAGCATCCTGCCATTAGCAGCCTCCCCACTGCAGCTCTGTGAGTCAGTGAGACCCAACAGGACTGTGCTGAGCTTTATCTCTGGCCAAGTGGGGCATCAGCCGAGGGAAAACTGTGCCTGACCAGGGCTGGTGCATGTGTGGGTCATCGTGTGACAGCAGTGGGACAGCAGTAAAAGAAATGGTGTAAAACCCCCAGGGCCTTTCAAAGCATTTCCAAATGCTGCCCCGATTTCCCAGCTGAGTGTCAGGTTCTGGGAACCACCCACCTGTACAAAACCATTGCAGAGCCACATCTAAAACCGCATCACCTGCTGCACAGAAAGAGCTGACAATGGCATTACCATGAAACTAAAATTAGAGGCTATTTGGGCTCTGCAGTCACTGAAATTGAGGACACTCCAGCAATTAACAACCCTGAATTTTCTTGACTGGAATAACTTTAAAATCCTCTCCCATTCATGTTTCTCCCTGCTCCACCAGCAAGAGCCCTGGTAGCCTGGCATCCCTCACAACAGGGGGATTCTGGCACCACTCCCGGGGTTTGTGCTGTTCCCAGCAGCTACTAGGGGAGGCACAGATCTGGGAAGAGAGTGTGTGCCTGTAAATCAGCATCATTTCATGAAAATGGGATGTGATAGTCAATGTCAGGGCATGGGAACCATCACTAACCATGAACACAAGACACAGCTCATCAAAAGCCATGAGGCACAACTGTGTGGTATCACCTGGTCCTTTCATGCAGGTACATCTGTCAGTGATGTCAGGCTGTACATCTGTCAGGGATGTCAGGCTGTACATCTGTCAGGTTGTACATCTGTCAGGCTGCTGCTGCCGTTCTGAGCAAAACACAGAGATGCCAACGTTAACCAGTGAGGGAGTGAAAGCATCGACTGCTCAATACCAGCTCAGGCTGCCAGAGTGGGACACAGGCCCAGCCTCTACGAGCGCATCTAGCATGTGAATCAGAACATAAGGGGGGCAACAACACCTACTGAAAGGCACATGAACCTTTCCCTTGACCTCCCTGGGATGCATCACACATTTGGGGCGCAGAAAACACACCCTGTTTAATTGTATGTGTTATTTACAATTTCAGGGTGTTTTCCTCTAAGATCCAGAATGAGAGACTCAACATGTTGCCATTACAGCTTCAAGTCAGGGCAATGAAGCATCAATTGCTCTGCCTCAAAGAAATGTGCTGCAGCCTCATGGTGCAGGATATGGTGCACACAGCCTCTTGCAGGCTTTCTGTCCACCTGTGCTGTGTGTGTCTGTCTGCCCATGGTGAGCACACCTGCCCTCTGCTCACTGGCAATTTGAGCAAGAGCTCTATGGTTTCATCTTTAGTTCATTGTTCTGTACAACATTTGGAGTTTCTGATCCACAAATACATTGCCTCATGGTGGGACATTTTGAAAAACCATGGTGTGCTCCCACCTCCATGCACAGCTGAAGCCTCTGACTGCTGACAGCACAGACCTTCCAAAGCCACTCTCTTCCACCCCTTCCTTCAGCACCTGCCTTGTTTTTGCTTTGGCCAGCAATTTTATCTGCACCCTCTCATCCAAATGTTGCCCCATGACTCTTTGCAAGAATCTCCCAGTTCTGCTGTGACCCATGAGGCAGGAAGGGACATGGTACCAGGCTGGTTTCTCACCTCAGCTGTGATGAAGACTGGTCACGGCTGGGCCCTGCTGGTGCTGCTCCTGCTTGTCCCCATGGAGCTCAGTGCCATCACCACACAGCTCACTGCAGCCTCGTGCTCTGCTCTCCGCCTCCCTTCTTCCCACACTTGCTGCAGGCACAGAATGTTCCCAGGCTCCCGCAGCCATCCCTGGGGCATGCCAAGTCCATATGCTGCTGTCCCTTTCACACATCTCCAAAGGGCCAAAAAATTCACTCCTTGGAGACACATTGCTCTGTGCACAGTCCATCCAGCAGAAGGAACAAACCTGGCCAAGATGGAAGAAAAACATGTCATTGCTTGGCAAGATTTCACTTGACACCCAGAGATATCAAGTATATCATTTTGGGGTAAGGTAATATAACCACTCCTATTTTCAATGTAACATGCCTAACTTTTCCTTAAGTAAAATCCTTTTTTACTCATTTGCTTTAAAACTCTCAATTTGCCAGGATTAGAAATGTGTGTGTATGTATTACATATATCATATTACAGACATTTTATTACTTATATTATTCCACAGACATTATATACCTCTGTATTATACTACTGACATATGTTCCTTCCACCATTTGTATCAGCATTTCAGGCTACAATCAGAGCACTGTGGCTTTATTCTAAAACTCACCCCTGCAGATTATGAGCAATCAGGTTTCTGAATTTGGAGTCCAGAGGCCATGGCTCTCTCTGGCTACCCCAGGCAGCTGACACTGTTGGGGACATCTGCTCCAGCCTGGCACTTGGATGACTGTGACATTCTGCTGTTGCTGCCAGTGGGCAGACGGGTGTGGGGGCCTGGCACCCCCTCTGAGGCTGCCTGTGTCCGTTGGCCTCTCAGCCCAACTCCACGATGCAGCACCGTCATGGTGACTGAGGCTTCCCTTACAGCTGCTGCACAACAGACACCCCGACCAGCATGGATTTTAAATGCTACATGTTTTTCACTAATGCTCCCAGATGATGGTAAGTTCATGTTTCAAGGTAACATCACATTCAACAGTGTCACAAATAATGGGTGCTTTAAGCACCCAGAAAATCCTTTGCTTCATTAAGTCCTGACTGCAGAGCCCCCACAGGAAGATGTGTCACAGCTCTCTGGGATGCCAAGATGCTGGATAAGCAGAGTGAAGAACCCTGCTCTGAGTGAAAGCTCAGACCTTGGACTAGAAACATCCTCTCCTGAGCAGCAGCAATTGCAGCTCATGTAACACCATTCCTGACAGCAACAGCTGAGGATCCCATTCCAAAGTGACTGAATGTTACAGTGCAGAGCTGAATACTTGTACTCATGACTGCAGCAGCCTCATGGGACTCATCCCTATCCCCTAACATATGGGAATTATCCTCCCAAATAGCTACTTTTCCACCAACAATATGCACATCTTTCCAAAGGCAAAGTGGAAATCCCTGCAAGTATTTCTGCTCCCAGTCAGAAACAACAGTAATCTGATCCACAAGCAAATTCCATTTCTGTTGCTGAATTCCTTTGTACAAGTGTCTTTGCTTTCAAAGTGTTTGGCAACAGCAAGGCACAGGCTAATTTTACTTATAAGGTGTGAATCAAAGCAGATTTGCAAGTTTCTGAGTCACAGAAAGGAAGCGTCTGTGGCCTCTCTTGCCATTTTTATCAAGAGAAAACATCACAATTCAGCTATTTTAGATGCAGCTTCAAGCCTGCTTACTGTGCCCTGCAAATCCCCATCTCCCACCACCCTCGAACTCTCCCCAGGCACAGCAACGGGGACAATTCCAGAGTCTTCTCTAAGGACCTGGGGAAATTCCAGCCTTACCCAAACCTGCTGTTGTTAATGGGCTCCATCACCGTGGGCAAGACTTAGGCTGCAGTGTGAGAGAGTTGAATAAGTTATTCATTTGGGAGAATCCAGCAGATGCTTTGTGAAAGAAGGGGGTGACCAAGAAAAAGGCAAGCTACTCATCGCATTGCACAGTGCTGAAAACCCTGGGAAGCTCAGGGACTAAGACACAAAAACTGCTGCAGCAACAGCAAACTTTCAGGGACTGCCTTCGGCCTGACCCTGCTGCCACATAAACGCAGGTCTACAATCCACTGACTCCTTCTGTGCTCCTTCACTGCTGAGAGAGCTCCCTCCTGGGGTCAGGTTGGCCTGAGGATGGGGCAGCTCTGCCACGTGGGCTGCAGTAGCACCAGGAGCACACACAGATGTTCAGCTCTGCTCCCTCCAGTCCCTGCATGGCTCCCAAAGTGCTGGGTGCAAGCACTACCCTCACATTTTATCTGTTCATTCACAGCTCACAACAGACCTGATCTCCCCCAGCTCTGCAGGGACATGCCAAGGACTGGCATGTTTCAACATATCATTCCACTGTCACCACTCGCTGCTCTCCAGCCCCAAAAGACCACTTCGCTGCCCTGGCCCAGACTGAGGGTGACAAAACCATCTTCTGCCTTAAAGCAGGTCCCCAGCATTTACAGACAACAGACATGGTATAAAAACCACACAGCAATGTCAGCAGGAGTGGAGGGTCCTCCACCTCCCAGCACTCTGTGGGATTTGCCCATTGAATATATGGGTGTATTCTCAAAAAAAATATCAGTATGGGGAACACTTATCTGGCTTAAGTATTTCTGCCCACTGCTGCTCTCAGCCTGATCCAGCAGCTCCAGGGTAGATCACTGCCATCATCAAACCAGATTCTTCCCTGACAGTCTGTGGAGACATATATTTGCCATCTGCAATCTATTCCTCAGTTTCTGGCATATATTTTCAGTGCTTTCTTTTGAAAGCTGTTTCAGATTTCTCTGGGCTTCTCCCTAACCTCTGCCAGCGAAGCCTCACACAGTTTAATTGTCGAGAGCTGTGTCAGGAAAAGTATTTTACGTTTCATTTACTGTTCCTCTTGCTGCAGCACATCAGCTGCTACTCAAAGGGCTGCCTGGCTGTGTAACACACAACAGTATGTGGAAAGCAGACCATGTCTTCTGAGAGGGAATTTTGGGGGGTTTAACTGTTTGTGATGTTTTTCAGAGATAATTGCAGCTCCACAGCTGAAAACACGGACAAGTAAAAGGCAGCTGAGCAAACAGGTGTGAAACTACAAGTACCTAGCCGGACAAAAGTTAATCTTTCCTCCTTTCCAGGAGTTTGCGTCTCAGTTTCATGGTAAAGAAAAATCCAGTTAAAAAAAAATCAAAGGAAAATCACTGCTGATTTTTTTTTCCCCTGGCAAAAGATTGGAAATGTTGGGGACTAGACTGTTCTCCCTTGTCTGCCAGGCTGAACTCAAATCTGAAACATCTGTTCACATAACTTGAGATGAGCTCTCCCAGTCAAGTAACATAAGCACGAACTCTTTCTGCCATCAGTACAGAACTATCAGTGAAGCTCTTTGTGGAAGCCCAAGAATCCAGACACTTCTGATGTTCCTTGCAAGCACCAAATAAGGACGTGTTGTTCTCACTACCAGCAAGGAGAAATTAGCACCTTTTCCAAATACTCTAAATCCTGAAATCTGTTTTTTCTAGACCCACACTGTACACATTGTCCTTCGAGGGCTATTCAACCCACCAGCTACATGGAACAGTATCCCACCCAGCACAGTGGGGCTTCACTCAGCTCATTGCAAAGATAAAGGGCAGGGGAAAACACTCGGTTTTCAACACAGCATCACAGCCTGGTTTGGAATAGAAGAGACATTTAAAAATCATCTTGTCCACCATCCCAAACCATCAGTGGGGTCACGTTCCACTAGCCCAGGTTGCTCCAAGCCCCATCCAACCTGGCTTGAACACTTCCAGGAACGGGGCAGCCACACCTGCTCTGGGCCACTCACTCCACTGTTACAGCACAGTCTGTAGAGCAGAGAGGAGGATTGCAGTGGGAAGTATGGAAGCCTGAATTTGCCTGCAGAACTCGCACAAGGCCCTGGGGTCAGGGCTCACACCCCTCACTGCATCCCCAGACTTGGTAGAAGAGGAACTTTGGGCTTGTGCAGGGCTCAGTTCTCACATTAATGTCTGTGCACATGTACGAACACAAGACACACGTCTCTGCCTATACAAAAACAGGATGTTCCGAAACAGAGCAGTGGCAAACCAAGCAAAAAGCCACAGAACCATGTGTTATCCAGACCCTGTCACTGCTCCAGCAGCCCTCCAAGAACTCTCTGCATTCAACACCTTTTGGAGCACAAACCCCATCCTGCCAGAGAAAGACTGGAAATCAGGGTTCATTTCTGATTCTGCTCCCAATTCCCTCTGTGCACATACAAGTCACTTTGTATTCCTGCTGCTTTCTCCAATCCCCTGCTTGCTGTGCCATGATGGCCAAGTGAGGATTGTCTCCAGCTACAGATCTGTCCAGTGTCCCAGGCAGAGAACTGCACTGGAAGTGGAAGGCTCTGAAAACCACAGGGAAAAGGGAAAGAAAAAACCCAAAAAGTAAGCACATGGAGTTCATGGTATCCAATAGCTTTTTCATTCAGCAGAGGAACGCCATGCCGGTTATTTTTGCCTTCTCCTCGCACAGCAGTAGATGGAGCTCTCCTTCCCTTCCTTCCCACCTCTCGGCAGCCCAGGGACACGGCAGCACCAGGGACACAGCAGCACCCCAGCAGCACCAGGGACACGGCAGCACCACGGCAGCACCAGGGACACGGCAGCACCAGGGACATGGCACCACCAGGGACATGGCAGCACCCCGGCAGCACCAGGGACACGGCAGCACCCCGGCAGCACCAGGGACACGGCAGCACCACGGCAGCACCAGGGACACAGCAGCACCACAGCAGCACCAGGGCCACGGCAGCACCAGGGACACGGCAGCACCAGGGACACGGCAGCACCACAGCAGCACCACAGGTCCCAGCTGCAGGTACTCTGTCGGCACTGGCAGTGCTGCTGTGGGGACAGATTAGGGGATCACACAGGAGGGACCTCAGGCTCATGTGACATTTCCTGGCACTTGTGAACGACAAAAGTGTTCAACTAACCACAGCATTGCCTATCCTTCCAGTCAGGCATTGGCCAATGTTTTTTCTTTCTTTCGTAAACTGTCACCAGGATTACATGGAATTCAGCACTTGTATTTCTTCTGCAAAATAAGGAATGACAAGTTTTGCCTGCTGTACTTAGAGAGAACATATACAAAAATTGTATTGTGGCTGTGAGCACTGCAGACTACATTATTCAGAGGATTTTTACAGGAACCAAAGGTCAAGGAATCCGTGGCCAGTTTCTCTACCACTGCTCACAGCCTGTGTGTAACAGCAGGACTGAGCAAGGATGAGGGAACTCTGGCAGCCATTTCCCTCTCTGCAAGCTGGGAACAATGACAAACATATATGTTGGTTTTCTCTTCCCCCCCACAGCTCCATGTGCTCTGTCCAGTGACTCCAGCACGGCCCTGCACAGAGGTGGGCAGCCTTCTGGTCATGCAACACCAGCCAGAACCAGAGGCTGCAGTGCCCTCAGGACCTGCCAGTCAGGTCTTCTGCAACAATAGCTGACAGATGGGATAATTCAGAGCAGGAGAGCAAAGTTAGTCTGCTCTCTCTTTTTTTCGAGTTTTTTTGGTGGGTTGGGTTTTGGTTTTCTTTGGCTGGTTGGTTTGAAAATGCACCGTACACATCCTGCTTCATTCCCCTGCACATCCAAGTGCAGGCTTGACTTTAAACAAGAGCAATCAGTGTGCCAGGGAAGGCTGTCCTCAAAACCAGTGTACAGCCTGTTGTTCTCTGGAAACACGTACTGCTAGACAAGCAATATATAAACCCATATTTTGACTTATTTGAGATTCTTTGAAAACGACCACGTTATACAAGTAGGAAAACTGAGAATATTGCAGAGTTAACACAAGATGCTGGAGATGATGTTTGCCAGCAAGGTAACTCAATATACATCTATTCTGGCACTCAATAATTAAAGAGAGGCCCCCAGCAGTGAATCCCAGGGTGATTTGCTCACAGCAGCAGCTCTTCACACCAGGGAAGGGCCAGCACCTGCAGCCAGGCACCAGCAGCTGCACACTTTGTCCACACGGTTCAGCTCTGAAATAGCAGCAGGCACTGCTTTTAGAACTGAGGTTCGTTCCTCCGATAGACACCCATCCCTGAAAACAGGGGGTTTCTCCAGATTAGCCTAGTAGTGACTGACTTTCTAGATTCCAGACCTTATCCTGCCTCTGATCCTGCCCAGACAGGATCCGTGCCTCAGCCCTAACAGAGTAAAAATCTATGTAAGGACTGCGGTGCTTGGTCTTTAATGAACAGAAGCCAACAGCTGACAAATTAAATACTTCAGAGAAGTGAAAATTAAACAGTCCTGCAGTCACGAGTGTTGGCATATGGAAAGCTGCCACTGAGCTAATAATAGAAGTGTCTGCCGCAGCAGAGAGGGAGGTCCCGGCGCCCCAGAGCAGCCACACATCTGGGCACTGGGAGCACAGCCAGCAGCAACCTATATTTAAGTAGCACATTCTTGCTACCTTCCTGCCAGCTGCTCATCTTCTGTTACCACAGGCTGAGGGCAACAGCCCACAAGCAATAACGTGACACTGGGGACAAGCGTGAGCTTGGGCTCTGCCCACCAGGCTCCCAGTTCAGCAGACATGCTTCCTGCAGCCATGGGCACACAGGAGGTCCCTCACCAGTGTCCTGCCTGTCTGGGTACACCTGCTTTACTAATTTCACCAAAAAATGATCAGCTGGTTCATTTGTCACACACCTGCATTTGCATATTTTGGACACCAGCCACCTTCTCTGGCTCCTTCAGGTACCTTTGAGGAGCATAAAGTCACTGGGGGATGAGACTTCCTGGCTGACTCCAGCCTGACCCCAGCAGAGCCTCACTGCTTAGGAATGGGAGGAGAATCAGGGCCATGAGGTGGCAGATGAACCAAACACGCGTCTATCACTCACAGCCAGAGACGGAGAATGATTTGCAGATAGGTGGGTATAGAGCAAATCAACAGCACTTGCACAGGGTATTCACCCGTTAATGAATGGCAGAGGAAGGTGAATCAGGATGGTGGATGCAGCCAGACAGCAGCCAGGCTACCCACCTTCAGCTGCCTGAAAAAGAGCACCCAGGCAGGGACGGGAAAACCAAAGCATGGGGTGCACTCCAAAAGCTAGCAGCACAATTAGGTGTGTATCACACGGCCACGGGGAGGAGAAGCACACTTGTGTGAAACACACCCCACCCACACGGGCAGCACTCCTGGAGATGTCAGACGAGGCTGATCCTCAGCACTTCCCTCAAACAGTGTCCTCCACTCTGTTGCACAGAGAGCTGACAAGAGATAACGGGCACTGAAGAGCATAAGTGAGATAAAGCACTAAAGGGAAGAGGGAGATAAAATGCTGAAAAGGAGATATGCACGAGTGCACAAACACACATAGGAACAAGCTCTAGTAGAAAGAATGGGCAGGCTCTGACAGCTCCAGCACTGAATCACTCCATCTCTTCCTGAAGGACCTGCCCCATGTATTTCAGGATACTTTCAAGGTACTAAGCTGTAGAAAGCTGCATCACTGCTGAGCAAGCTGGATAACACAGGGCAAACCAAGTGGAGACAGAGCAACC
Organism: Hafferia zeledoni; assembly: GCA_035583235.1. NCBI lineage: Eukaryota > Metazoa > Chordata > Aves > Passeriformes > Thamnophilidae > Hafferia > Hafferia zeledoni. The sequence goes on along the minus strand of JAWWEV010000011.1, from coordinate 263,301 downwards.
ATGCTTGTTAAGGATCCATCAGTCTATGGAAGAACAGCTCGTGCTGGCTAAGGGTGGTTGGGAGAAGATCCTGCTCCCAAGGAAGCAAAAGGAAAGGAAACTCCAGGCAGTCTTTTTCTGTACCCCCCAACATCCACTACAAGGGATATTGGTTGGTTCAAGAGATGCACCATTGATTTGGGCTACAACTACAGCAGGAATAATTAGGCCATCTTCCCTCTTTGACAATAAAAGAGAACCAAGTGTCTCAGATTCACTAAAGGGGATTTCTGTCCAACTGTTCCTTTCAGATCAGTTGTGAAAACAACAGCCTTAGGAGCAATCAGCATCTTGCTCTCCAAGTTCGTGAGTAAAACAAACAGGTGCACCCACACAGGCTGCTGTTCAGTCAGCCCTGATACTGATTGCCCGTAACAATGGCAAATGCACCCAGGGCTCTCTGGTGTAGGTGTGTGCTCCACAAAAATCCAGCCTTCTATGCCTGCAACTGTAGCAAGAAAATATAATCTCAAAGAGAACCTGCCAGTTCTTCTATTTAATGTTTCAGTGCTTCCTGGTCAGAGACTCATGGTCCTGCATCTACTAGTTGTCCCAGCAGATACAGCTGCTGTTTTCCACATGTGAGGCCTCCAGAAGGAGAATTTAGCTGATGATTTCATCCTGAGAGAGACCTCCCCTATCAGTACTGTGACCTCTGCTAGTAGAATGAGGTTTTTACATCATGTCTGATTGGCAACATGAGCTTCCAAAGGCCAGAGCTGCATCAGGTGAGCCTATGGCTGGCCTTTTGCTAACATCCCTTGGAGCTTGCCTGAGCAGGTGTTTGACTCCTGCAGTGCTGACCACAGAGGACACACCTGGGAGGGATTTCTTCAGGACTGGCCAGGTTCCTCCACCTACCAGGAGGAAGGGATGGCTTTTTCCTTGCTCGAAGTATGGACTACTATAGCTGAGCATGACAGGGAACACTTCTGGAGGCCCACTCTTTCCTCAGCATAGGGTGCTGACCACAGCCATAAACAAGAGTTTTGGCACCACGGATGGCACCCTGGCCTTCTCTACCTATGGCACCTGCATATTCCCTCCCTTAGGTCCCTTTATGCCTTTCTCTTCTGCTGTCACTGTGGTGCCTGTGCTCTCCTGTCCCTGCTTTAGCTTAAGCAGTGCACACCACAGCAAATTGTGAAGGGCAAGAGACAGCAGGAGGGAGTGCCAGGAGCCTCGTGCCCTCTCACCTCCTTCACCCTTTCCTGGAAAGGTGACACTGGACTACACATAGTGACGGTGTTAATACCACACAGGGCAGCAGCTCATGAATTAAAATAGCAGGAACTGACAGTACTCACAGATCTCAGAAAAGAAAGGTGATGTGGAACCAGCTCGTTCATCTTTTCCATGACAGGAAACATTTCAGCTCCTGTTAACAGCACAAACATTGTCTGCTGCCATCATGCTTTGCAACTTGCCACTCTCCACGTCGGGACTACATGAATAAGTAAAGCCAGAGTGTTACTTTTGTCTTCCACAGAAAGAGCTCAAAATGCAACAAAACCCAATTCTGCAGACTCCAAAGCATCCAGCTGCTCAGTCTATTGTGTCACAGCCCATGGATGTATCAGCCTTATAAGCAGAGCAAGCTGGTTACCCAGATCCAGCTGCTGCAGGGACTGCAGGACAGGTGGCCTGTCCAGGGCCAGGAGCTCTGGGCCAGTGGCAGCTGCAGTGCCAAGGACAGCTCTCAGCCAGACAAAATCCTCAGGTTTTGATCCAAATCCATTAACAGCTGAGTAAAGAGGTAAGGAGGAGGAAGGACAACCAGCTCTCACAAGCACACACAGCACTGTCTTTGACTCCCATCTTCCAATTACTTCTCTGCTTTATGGCCATTAGCACAAGAGGAAAAATGGAGGTGAGCTGCAGAAAACAATCTCTCTCATTTCTCAAGCATACACACCAAACCAGAGCTTGGAACAGGGACACTTCCAGGAAGCTGGAAAACATGTTCAAAGCTTTGGGAACTGTTTTTACAGGACAGGTCATTTTGGAAATCACAAGCAAGGAGTACTGAAGGGTAACAAGTTTTTGAAAGGTTAGCAGAAAATTCCTATGGCATTTCAGACATCCACAGTAAAAGTTTATAACTTCATAACATTAATCATGAATAACTTAAAGAAGCCTTACTGGAAATCATAAATGAATCCTAGGACTTCGATTTAAACTGGAATCTGGACACTTCAAATCTTGTTGCAGAAGGGTTCATAATCCTGAAAACAACAGAAAGGACACAGCAAGGTAGTATGTGTAAGAATAAGATCCATTGGGGGAATTAAATAAATCAGATTTGGTAAAACCAGGATGGGATAGGATGTTAGCCTTGGCTTCAATGATTCTGAGCTGTCCCTCAGACAGGATCTGTAGTAGAGGAGCTGTACTCTTAAAGTTAGAGAATTAATTAGCTGGCTTTTTTAAGGATTAAATTCTTTGTATTCTCATTAAAAGCTGCCTCAAACAGCCCTGTCTTTAGGGACTGTGCAGTTACTTTTGGGGTGTCACACATTTGGCTGAATTGCCACAGTTTGCCTCTTCATTGCAAGTGAAGGTTTTCCAGGCAGAAATAGCACTTGCAGTAATGAACCATCCCTGGGGCCCTAACAGCACAAACTGTAGCTCACTGTAACACACCAGCTATTCCAGATTTCCTTCTAATCCACATTACACACAGGTGGAGGTTTCATCAGCTGTAATTTCACTTCATGCAGAAGGTGATTGTTTCTCATGCACACAGCACACGCACAAAAGCTCCAGCTCTAAGGGCTGAGTGAGGGCTCCAACCCCAGTCCCTGGGTGTCACAGCTATCACATATTTGTGTGTATGAATGTGGTGCACAATCGCCCTGAAGCTGGTATATATATGTGCAGCTTGGAAATATAGAACCAAAAGGCAGAGGTTTGATAAAAACCTGGCCATCAAAAAAAGGAAAGCAGGATTTCAAATGACAACCAATGCTTGCTTGTTTTATGGATATCAGCTAACTACGCGGGTCTTAAAAAACACTCGTACAGAATAAAGCAGGGATGTCCCATGGTTTTCCTTTCCACTCAGACGGCCTAAAACAGCAGCTTTGGTGATTTGACTTCCAGACTTTGTCAGATAAGGAGACAAAAGACCTCTGTGACAGGCATCCTATCCCCTGCCTCTCCTCCTCTCTGTACTCTGTCCCTCTCTCCTTTTCCCTTTCTCCCGACTTCCTGTTACTGCCAGTCCTGGTTTTCCTCCCAGATGGCAACCATCCATGTCCTGGCTGCAGTCACTTGCAGGAAGCAGCAAGCCTGCCTCATTCCACACAGCACTGAAACAAGTGCCATGAGACCGAACTTCACTGCAATCACAAATGCACCTAATGCACTGAAAAGTGTGGGACCAAGCTTGCAGTACACACTGCTTGAGGACGTGTCAGACCTGGGATGAAACACAGAGCCCAGTTTTAGGCATCCATGACGTGGTAGATGGAGGCTGTTTGTTTCATGTGCTAGAGGCACATGAACACAGATCCAGCATTAGCATCTGATCATTGCCACGATGGGAGAGATTTATCCTTTAGCACCAGATATTAAAGTCTTTATATAGTGTGCCACCTGCCCAATAAACTCCTGATCAGCAGACACAAGCATACCTGAAGAGATGATAAAGAAAGCCCAATAATAAGACAGAATTACAAAGACATCTGTAACTCCCACCGTGAGACCCGGACCCAGGGTGGAGGCTCAGAATTGCTGTTCTATGTGCCTCCCAGTCTCACTCCCACTCCCTTTGAGGGTTCCCACCTCAGTAATCAGCACCCACTGCAGAGTCAGGAGCTCTCTTGTCAGGCCACAGCAAAGGCCAGCAGAGAGCACCAGACCTAAAGCCACGAGTCTGAAGCTATTTGAAGACACAAACACACATGGAAAAACCTTCAGTTTAAAACATGGATTAAAAAAGCCAAGTAGTTGTGCCCAGTACTGTGACCCAATGCCATTCTTATTCCATCAGAGCTTAAAATAGGTTGGTTAACAAGGCAAACAACTGTGAAAATGCCAAGCTGCTGCCAATGGACACGCAGCAGGCAGTGGCACCGTGCTGGCTCGCTCCACTTCCACGCCGCGCTGTTTGCCCAAGGAAAGCCTCCATTGCACTTCAGCAACACAATGAGCTGAGCATCAACACAGCCAGAGAGGAACCTCACTGGCAACTTACCCACTGCAAGGGCTGCACAGGCCCCATGCTGAACCAGCCGGCCCCAGCACCACAGGGTGAGAGTGCCCAGAGCCCAAGAGCACCCTCAGCTAACAGGACGTGGGCTGCAGTGGTCTCATTCCATTTACCCAGGCCACAGCACAAAAGCTGGATCCATGGTCTTCCCAGACCCTCCAAACTCCTTCTGCCAAGCCCAGGTATTTCTCACATTTTAGCTGCTGCCTGCACGGGCTTTGTTCATGCTGGAGGCTGAGGCTTTGTACAGAGCCCCGGGAGTTCAGTACCTTCTGTTCAGAGTGCCAAAGGCACTGAATAACCACTTATATTTGCATTCGCCTAAACATAGACTAAAAATACTGCAAGCAAATAGCAGGAATAGGTTAAGCACTCAAGAGGCACAATTAAAAGCAAAAAACATCCATTGATAATTTGGTACTTTGACAAAAAGACCAGAAAAAGCTAATAAGAATCAGAATAACTGAAACGGTATTTTTGTACTGCAGCAAAACCCAAAGAATACAAGTTCAAGATACATGCCAAGAACTTTAAAACCTATTTTTAACCAGTCGGTACATTTTATGAGCTTATCTGTAGATAAGCTAAGCTGCTAAATACCATTTCTGAGCTTAGATTTTTTGCTCCCAGCGTGTGCTCTCGCTGTCTGAGCCTGGCTGCTCCCCCTGCAGCCGCAGCGGCACGGCAGAGGCAGCTCCCAGCAGGGCTGCTGCATTATGAATCACAGCATGCTCGCCAGGGGAAGGCAGGCGGGCTGTGCCGAGGGTGGGCTCGAGGGAGCCGAGCGGTTCGGGGCGCTATTCCTGGCGGCCCCGGCGCTGCCCCCGTGCCCTTGTGACAGTGACTCAATCGCCGCCCGGAGCTCACCGGGCTGCGGTCACACCGAGGGCGGCGAACGCCCCGAGCCCGCTCGCGTTCCTGGAGGGAGGAACAGAGAGGAAATGATGCGGTGCAGGAGGCTGCAATCGCTGCGCTCGTTTCAAAGGCAGCCTGCGCTGTGTTTCGAACAAAGGCTCTCACCCGAGCAGTAAAAGACAAATAAAGTGTTAAAAAAGGAGCAGCATCCCCTTACGGTTATTTTATCCCTCTGAGCATTGGATGAAGCAGATGTTACAGTAATCGAACGCCTGTGTCTGGAACGAGGTGTCTGGATGCTGTTATACCTCACGAGATTCAACCTCACAACGTCCCTGCATGCGGGGAGGAGGAGGCCGAGCATTCTTTGGTGTGGAGCTGGTTACAGAACCCTCCCTCCCATAGACAGCCCCTGCCTCGGGATCTGTGCCGTGCATCAGCGATGTGTGCGGACAGCTCCGCCTGGGAATAGCGCAGCCCCCGGGGCCGGAGCGAGCCCCGGAGAGCAGCGGCCCCGGCGAGGGTCCCGCCGTGCCCGCCGCGGGCGCTGCAGCCGGACCAGGGCTCGGCGGGGCGGCCCGCGGCAGTCTCGGCTCCGGGAGCTGCGCTGAAGGCGCCTTGGCCGTGCCGGACAGCGCGTCCCTCGGCCCGCACAGCCGGCCCGCACCCGTCACCCCCGAGCAGTCCCCCCCGAGCAGCCCTCCCTGTGCCGCGGGCGAGCGGCAGCCCCCGCAGGGAAGCCCCGACGGCAGCGAGCCCCGCTCTCGGGCCGTGCAGCAGCGAGGGCTCCTCGTGCCCGACGGAGCTCCGTTTGTTGCACTGGCCAAGCCCGAGCCGTCCCCGGTGCGACAGGCACCGCACACCCACAGCCGCTGTCCCACGGCACAGGGTCACCTCAGCCGCTGTCCCGCGGCACAGGGTCACCTCAGCTGCTGTCCCGTGGCACAGGGTCACCTCAGCCGCTGTCCCACCACACAAGGTCACCTCAGCTGCTGTCCCACGGCACAGGGTCACCTCAGCCGCTGTCCCACCACACAAGGTCACCTCAGCCGCTGTCCCACGGCACAGGGTCACCTCAGCTGCTGTCCCACCACACAAGGTCACCTCAGCCGCTGTCCCGTGGCACAGGGTCACCTCAGCTGCTGTCCCACCACACAAGGTCACCTCAGCCGCTGTCCCACCGCACAAGGTCACCTCAGCTGCTGTCCCGTGGCACAGGGTCACCTCAGCTGCTGCCCAAGCCCAGATCCAGCTCGGGGTGACTCGGAGCCATCAGTGCTGCTGCTGAGCGGCCGCAGGATTTCACTGCTCTGGAACAGAAAGCTCCAGTGTGCACAGGTTGCCCTCACATCCACGCTTCAGGGACAGAACACACCAGAGACTGTATCTGGAAACTATCTGTTCGATCTTAGAGGTCTTTTCCTACATAAAGGATTCTGTGGGTCAGTGGGACTGCTCTGCCTGCAATGCAGGCCTCAGCCTCCATTGCACCAAACGGGAGTTTCCACAGAAGAGAAACCAGAGCCATCATCTGCTGTGTTCTGGGGTGGAGGTTTGGCTGTGTTTTATTTACATTCACGAATCCGCTGTTATCAGTTATGTATGTCTGTGGCAGAGCCCTTTTCCAACACACTGCCAGCCATGCAGCAGAACAGAGCCAGTGCTCCTTTACCACACACAAGGCTCAGGCAGAGCCTGCACTGCATCCTGCAGTCTGGTTCCACAGCTCTACCTCAACATGCCACCGCATGCTTTTTGGGAACAAGCTGCATCCTCTTTCTGTGCACCACACAATCTCACACTTGCTGATCTCACTCCTTTACTTGTAGGTTAGCTGTACCTTCACTGATCAGAAATACTGCTATTCCAAGGAAAGGAACAGTGACAAGTCACTGCAGACAGTGACAGCAGCCATGACTGCTAACACATGGCACAGCAAGGCTGCTGAGCAGGGACTGTCATTCTCATTTACAGACAGGAAAATAAACCCCTTCTGAAGGCAAGGACACAAACTGGCACTTTCCAAGTGACCAGATTAGCTGCTTTTGAATGCCAATAATGATTTGTGGTTTCCCTCCACTTGCCACGTTAATCCCACGGGAGTACACATCAGTGACTGCTCTGCCCCCAGACAGCCACAGATCTTCAGCCCACCCCTTCATCAGTCATCAAACGCCCTGTTACCGGACACCTTCTTCAACAAATCAATTGCACAATTAACACCATTTGGACAAATTCAGAGTAATTCTGTAACTCACCCAGACTGAAGTCCTCTCCTGCTTCGCCAGAGGGCTTTGTGTGCCTTGTGGTCACATATTACACCAGTTCCACCACTACAATCTCTCTTCATTGCCAAAAACCTGTTTATAAAGCCCCCAAGCTGCACAGATTACACAAAATCTAATGTACAGAAAACCACTTGTGCCACTGGGCTGGCATGCCTGACAGGATCCTGCTCCTGGCACAGGGCAGGGACATGCCAGGGACCCGGTGTGGGTCTTGGGGCCAACCTGCCCAAAGCAGCTGCCACGATCAGCTGCAGCAAGAACCTCCAGCACAGAAAATCTCCGCACTGCCCAGCTCAGCACTGGGTGCGAGGCTTACCCTTTGCTAGACATTCTCCACCAGAATACTTAAACTTCAGGGTGAAGCTTTCTGGTGAAGATCAATGAGCAAGGGAGAGGCTGAGACAAGGACTCAAACCCTTCTGGCTCACATGACCCAATTCCTGTCACTACTCACAAACCCAGTTTTAGTTTTGCTGCCTCTCCCATTTAGAGCAGCCTCCTTGACAAGCGTGTGCTGTGGCTCCTGCAATCCCACAGTAACCTTGGCTGCTAGTTTTCTATCTACACATGGATTCCAACCTCCTCAGCCAGAAGCAGGAGTTTTTTTCCTAGGATTTACTAAATCTTCTAATCTTCTACCTCTGAAATCTGTAATTCTACTTTTTAAAGTTCATATTCATGAAGGGAGATTGAAATGACCAAACTGCTGGTACCAGGGAGAGAAAAAAGGTCCTATTTTTCATTCTTCAGCTGCAATTCATGGCATTTCAATTCACAGTCACCAGCCAGGGAAAGCTTACATAAGAGTTAATGCACAGATTGAAGTGACTTACAAAACATTGCACTAACAGAAAAACATGCTGCAGACACTGGGAAGGAACAGGATTTGTCTACAATGCTCTGCTGAGGATCCAGAGAGCAGCTGGGACCTGTGTAATCTGGAGATCTGGCAATATTAAACATCACTTAACACCAGAGACTTGGAAATGCTCGAGAGTCCAATGAAGAGGCATGAGGATAACAAAAGCATAGAAGCATTTGACATACAGGGTGAGCTGAGGGGAGCTGGGAGCATGCTTTGAAGAGAAGAGCTGGACTAAATGATCTCTGGAAGTAACATTAGTCAAGGCTGCTCTCTGCTCCGTCACTTCCCATTTGCAAGACCCGGGATGCTTCATGCACACTGAGGGCTGCAGTAAGGCAGCAGTCACCAGGGAATGGACATGGACACCAATGCTTGTGCCTGCCTAGCTGGGTGGGGATCCATTTGGGCAAGGCTTTTGTAAAACAGCTCAAGAACCCATGGCTACAAATTCAAAACTAGCTTTTGCAGTTGGCAACTTTTAGGGAGCTGTCAATGAGGCACAACCCATTCCAGTGGCCAACACGTGCTTGCTGATGACTGAAAGGCACAGCCAGATGATGTGGCTGCTGCAGGAGGAGGCTGAGCACCATGGCCTCCCACTCGGCCGGCGAGAAAGCCACCTGTGCACAGACATTTCCTGCTGCCCAAGTGCCTGCTCTGTGTTTGTCCAGGGCCCAGTCCTACAGAGCTTGTCTTTGTGGAGATTCTTCACCTCTGGAAGCACAAGTAACCACAACAGATCACTGCCATTGGTCCTGCTGACATCAGGCTGAGCATCAGAGCAACCAGCTGATGGAAAGGTGCTTTACTGTCACCTAGCAGTCCAGTAAACTGGGGTTGAAACTACTCAGAAGATAGATAGATAGATAGATAGATAGATAGATAGATAGATAGATAGATAGATAGATAGATAGATAGATAAAGGCAACTCAAACCAAGTTATCTTTTCCCATGTAAAAGATTGGTTGTTCCCACTGACGTGGCTTACAGCTCCTGGCCTGTCTCCATCAGCAGGGACTGCTGTCAAGTCTCACCAGGACCAGTCCGGCAAACTGGAGGTTTGAGGTTGTGCAAACTGACTCACGTTCGAGAGCGAGCAGAGATCTATAATGCCTTTTTGATAGCAGAAATAAAGCCAGTCTTCACCAGGAAGGATGTTATGGGCCAGAATCCACACATAACGTCAGCAGGTGGAACATATGCCAGCCCAGGAGGGACATCACCATCCTGCCATAGAGCTCCTCTCACTGCCCCCAAACCCTCCCTCTGCCAGCACAGCCCTCTGCCAGGGCAGGACGACTCCACTGCCAGGTGGAGTGGCAGCACTGGGACTTTCTCCATGCTGAGAGGTGAAATAACTCTACAGCAGCTGGTGTACTGCATTCTTACTCACTTGTGCTACAGCCTGCACTGTCTGAAGACCTGAGCTGTTGCCAAGATGCAGATCCAAATTAACTCCAAGTAAAAATAATAAAAATCAGCCTCTACTTTACCATTCAAACTCATATGAAGAAGCAAAGTTAAATCAACCCAGACTCACAACCAGATCTTGTATATACACAGATCAAGCTTGCTCAGTCTTGGATTTATGCCACTTTCAGTGTTTTTCTAGTTTTGCCAAGCCTCTGCTAAGCCGTGGAGCCAGGGGGGCAATGTGTCCCACCTGCTAGAATCACAAACATAACATGGTATTCCCCTTGTATTTCTGCTGTCTCCCCACAGGTACAGGGGTAGATACAGTGTTTGGAACAGCCCTACCTGCTGCCAAGGCTTCACCTCACAGCTGCCTCTGGAGTTTATAGCACTGCCAGGCTACAACTGTTCCACCTGCATTTGCCATGCCAGGAGTCTGTCTCAAATGGAAATATTTGGATTTGTGAAAAACAAATCAGGTAGTTTCAAGAACACAGAACAAGATAGTGCTTTATTTAGAAAATAAACCCTCAGCAGAGGGTTTGGCAGATGAGGAACCAGTAAGCCACATAGAAACAAACCCCAGAGAGCAAGTACTGCAGAACAACTGTACTGCACACACAACACAAGCTCTGCCCCAAGGAATTATGTCAGAACAAGGTTAAATATTTCACTTGGCTAATACTTTCCATTTAATTTACTTTTATAAATCAATCTGCATAATATACACTGGCATCCTTTATGTTTCAATTTTGCTTACAGTAATAACACTATGTCTGCAAATCATCCCCGGCTGTATGTTATTTTTATATCCAAGAGCACCAAGTGATAGAAGCTTGGCAGGATAGATCTGACTAAGAGAGAGAAAAAGCATTCTACTTCCCAATGTAGCAGAACAAGACCATGCTCCACAGCCTGATTTGAAAGCAGTAGGATGAAAATGACTCAGCCTATGTTAAAATTAGAGGTATGGTGAGACTAAGACTGCAAGAGAAGTACTGAATTAAATGCATTTTTACTTGACTCAAATGAGCTTTTTTTATTAGTGCCTGGTAAAGGAAACACTAGCAACTTTAAAAGTCTGTGAAACAGTCAGTCTCACAAGGTGTTTCATAAAGCTGTGAGTGCCAAGTGCCATTGTCACTCCTGCAGGAAGGGCAGCGGTGACAGCTCAGGAGCTGCAGGTGCCACAGGTCTGGCTCCCTGTCAGCTGCGGTCGGGCACCACCAGCCTCCAGCGCTGGCACGGGAGGACAAGGACAGGCCAGGATAAACGGGACGTGGCAGCACAGTGCCACACATGTGCCTTCCAGTAGTTGCACCCAGGGCTCCTGTGAGAGCCTCTGCATTTCCAGCCTGCTTACCGGGATGGTCACAGGGGTTTCCTCAAGCCTCCTCTTCCTACCAGCGACCGGGAAGCAGCCACAGCCCCGGCACCCACTCCCAGCACAGAGCAGAGAGCCCGTGGGCAGCAAGGGCCCATCTCCCACTCCCTGCAGCAACAGCAGCAGCCAGAAGCCCTGGCACTCACCAGCCACAGCCTTCCTCAAGTCAAACACAGGAGGCACCTGGCTCGGAGGCACCTGGTTCAGAGCCACCCTGACATGGTTTCCTTATCTTCCACTGCTTGTCTGGGCTCAGACACAGACACACACTATTTCTGGAGCCTCTTAGGAATACTTATTTAACCTCACCCCATATATGTATATGTGCACACACACACATATTTTTAACATACATAAAGAAATATAAAACTCTCCAACATTTTGAATGCTAGATGAAAAAAAAACATTAACAGGAAGAGTTCATTAGTCCAAATGATCAAATCAAGACATTCCCGTTCCCCTCCTCCCAGATACTCTACTTCCAGCCAGCAGGAATGTGTCACAGCTCAGCATTTCGGCCCACTGCCTCCCTAGGCTTTTCCTTTCTCCTGCAGGAAATCCTCCAGCTGGCCTTGCTTTGTTCTGTAGCTTATTTTAAATTCAGCTTCTTTGCATCCATTGAATTCAGGTGCACTGGGGTTTAATACCTGCACGTGGGTGTTATTCCTGGTAAGATTGCCTTACTTTACATTTCCTTATGGGCAAATTATATAAAAAAAAGAAAAGAATAATTCTTTCAGTCGTTTCCTGCCTTTCTGCAATACACACAAACACACACACATTCTTAGAGAAATGTGAGAAACCAACTGCCACAGAAGGACTCTGCATCTCCCAGCATGGATTAACCAAGTCCTGCCTAAGTTCATGTTGAATGCTTTGCTCAAATAAGTGTTGCAGATTTCTCCTTAACAGGAGAATTTTTGATTTCCCCAAACCTTTGTGTTTAGAAGTAAAATTATTTACAAGTTGTGTCATAAAACACCACGGGCCAAACGTTACCCTAGACATCCATTCTGTGGAGACTTAGGCAGATCCATATTGGGTCTCTCTCAAGTTTTCCTGGGGAAGGGCCATGCCCATGATGGGCACTTGGTTTTCAGGGGTAAGGGGCTGAATTCTGAGGGCAGAACCCTCCAAACAGCCCCGGCTGTGATGCAGCAGTGCAGGGACAGAAAGGAGGCACAGGTTATGGGTGAGCAGGGAAACCAAACCCTGCTTTTTCTTTGGCTGCAGGTAGAGCTGGAGGGCATGAATCACTCTTGTTTCAGAAGCAGCACCCTTAACCTGGGGCTACAAGAACAGTGGTAAGGTAGGTCACTTGCTAGGCAGACTATCCTCAGTTGGGTTTGGTTTGGTTGGTTTGTTGTGGGTTTTTTGATGCTTGACAGCTATTACCACTAAGTAACAGAACCTGTGAAAATACAGAGAATGTAATTGCTTTGCTCTGAGAACACAAGCAGCATTTTTGCCAAACAAGAATGGACTTGTTGGGATGTTTTAATTCTTGGCATAGCTGGGCATGTCTTATTTCCAGCTTAAAAAAAATGGAAATGCATAACAAAGACAGCCAGTTGTTTTGTAGGTAACTGCACACAATTCCCACCACAGGACAGGACTGTTGATAAGATGTGGTATCAGTACAGGGAAACTTAATACTGCCAGCTGAATGGACCTGTCACATTTCTTTCTGCAAAGTGTTATGGCTACTACTACTAGAAATAGCACAGCTGAGTGATAAAACTTAAAAAATGTGAAAAATATTTTCTCTATTGTCAAGTCTATTTGCCTTGTGAACATGACAGCATTTTGTTTTGTCAAAGCACCATTTTATGTGCACAGGACCAACACTTCCACAACTCCTACACCTGTGTTCTTATCAACAGCAGCAGAGCTTAAACAGCAGCTCATACAGGACCAAGAAGGCAGGCTTGTTGGGTGCTTTTATCTAAAAAGAAATAGGTATAAAATAACCTTATACAAGAATATTGCCCTTAAACCACTGAAACATGCTCTTTAATGTCTGCTGGCTGAGACTGTTCCTACAGAGACAGAAAGGCTTTCACATTGCCAGAACCTTCCCTCCACAAATAGGCACTGATTTCATGTACTACTTTAGGATCCAGTCTTAGAAGACACTATTTTTAACTACATGAAGAACAAGCATGTCTGAAACACCTTAACCCTCCAGCTGAGGCTATATATATTTTAAATCCATTCTAATATGTGCATAATTAATGTCAATATTGCTCAGCAAAAGGTAAACAGCAAGTGTTGCAGTAACTCTCATGTCACTAATTTCATTACTGTATCAAAATATGTTACTATAAATGAACTATTACACTATGGAGTGTTATAAATAATTAAAACTAAAACTGCAACTGACAAAATGAATGAAGCAAGAACATTCTGTAACCCAGTGTTCTTCCTACCTGACTTCATAATTTTCTAATTTGAGTAAAACACTAAATCTGAGTCTATCTGAGCACAGAAAGGAATTTGTTCATATAATTTACTAATTTGGAAAGTACCTTGTTTGGGAAAAAAAATGAAACATGTTAAAACTCACACATAAGCCACTCTCTGACAGAAGATGAATACATGTGCCACACAACATAACCTGCTCCTTTGTCACCCATCCCAGGTGCCCAGGTGAGCCATGGAGAGCAGTCACAGCAGTGGGGACAATCCAGGCCAAGCTGCTGCTGCTGCTGCTGACAGTGGGACAGCAAGTCTTAAGAAAGAACCCTTCCTACCTGGTCTCAGAGGATGGGGAAGGAGATGGGCTTCTCCAGCCATCCCAGCTGACACCGCCTGATGCCAAGGAGTTGAGCAGGAACTCTGTCTCCCCAGGCAGCTCTCCCACAACATCTGCTGGCCAGCACTGTGGGCAAGGCTAGATGCTGAGGGCGAGGCAGAGGCAGGAGAAGTAGGTTCTGCTTTGGCATGTGAAATTAGAGCAGTTCAGCTTTTGAGATCTAGACATGAGAACAGACAAATGAACAGCATATGAGTGATAAAACTGTATCTTTCAGAGGGATTTTTAAAGCAGACCAAAAGTTGCATTATGCAACTTTTTAAACTCTGCTGCTCCATTACTTCAATCAATAGCAAGTGTCAAATTGTTTTTGTAGAAGTTTTCTGTTGTTTTGTCTTGCTTTTTAATTCTTATTCTTTGGATTCACTGAAATAACAAGTCTCTTTTTTCAAACAGACATAAAAGGGGCTGACAAATTCTCCTGCTCAGTTTTCTCCAGGTAAATTCCATATTCTGCTCCTTCACTCCTCTTGGCTTCCTGCTCTGTCTTCTCTGAAGTACCACAGACCTTTCCACCTGCCTTTTTTTTTTTTTTAATTTTTAATTTGTTGGTGTTTTTTTACAGGACAAAAAGCTTTATCAATTAATCTCCTGTTCAGGCTGCCCAAGCTAGCCCTGACCTTCACCAGAATGGAGCACCATCCCTGCCAGTGCACTGCATGGCTGCCTGGAGGTGCAGCCCCCTTACCCTCTGGAGCAGAGGGTGGGATGCTAAGGGGGAGAAGCCACAGGATGAACTCTCAGGGAGAAATCCCCATGGTGAGAGAGCTCTGACCTTGCTTCTGAAGCCACCAGGAAGGGGGTTCCTACATCTCTGGAGCCCAGAATGGCACAGAAGGGTCCAAGGTGGCGTTGGCTTAAGTGGGTCCATGGGCACTCCTGGGCTGCTGGCTGGTGGGCAGCATCCACCTCTCACTAGCGGGAAAGAGGAGAGGTGGAAGGGAAAACCTCACCCATCTGCATAAGCCTGAGTTGGGTAGTTACACTGCAACAGATGGAAATTGCTGGGGACAAAAGTCCTCCTGCTCCACACTGTCAGGGAGTTCTCCCTGGCAGAGCCGGGGCAGGCACAGCAGGTGGGAATGGCCCAGGGCAGAAGCTCGTCTGGAACTGCCCTGTGACAGTGAGACAAAAGATCCTCCACTCATCTGTCCTGCCCACCCTGGCTATGGCAACCGCCCTGGGAAGCCAAGCAGGGACTGACAGCCCATTCTAGTACAGACAGCCCACAAGCCACCCCAGGGAGTGCTGGGACCATATGAGGAGCTTTGTCAGGCACTGGGCAATGCTGGAAAGAACAGGATGCTCCTGCAAGGATGCACTTCCCTTGGAAGTCTCAACTTCTGGACAAAGTTGTGCAGCTGAAGCAGAAGCCTGTAATACACCCTGCCATGGATGAGGACACTGGGGGGTGTGCTGGGTATAGGCAAGGATGTTTATAATTCACACTTTTTAATAATAAAGCCAGATTAATCCTGTCCTTGCTAATCTGCCATGACAGAA
This sequence comes from Hafferia zeledoni, assembly GCA_035583235.1. Lineage (NCBI taxonomy): Eukaryota > Metazoa > Chordata > Aves > Passeriformes > Thamnophilidae > Hafferia > Hafferia zeledoni. Next base: position 247,926 of record JAWWEV010000011.1, on the reverse strand, counting down.
CAGCTGACATAAGACTCCTCCAAGCTGCAATGGATGTTTACAGCTGCAGGAGCCAGAGGTTATTAAGCATAGAGTAAAATCCCACAGACCAACTATTTTCTTTTTTTTTAATAACCATTTCTCTAAGCAAGTATCTCCCAGTATTTTAAAAATTCATTTTGATCAATTTAAAATTAATAACAAAAGAGCAAAGTCCTTAGGGCCCGAAAGCTCCAATCCCCCTAGAAGTGCTGAGTCAGCTCCAAAGAGCTAATTTGGGTCACTCAGTGTGCTGTTCATGGGCTGGTGGCTGTCCCTGCCATTGCATGGTTCCCTTTCTGAGCAGAGCTGCTGCATTCCAAGGGCACTGCTGTGGCACCTCACTGCTGCTGCTGCTGCCATGGCTCCACGCTGTGTATTTACTGGGCAGGAGCACAATGGAGCCTCTCCAAGAGGAGGGAAGGAGGGTGGCAGCAGGACACAGCACACACAGGGTCCTGCTCTGCTCCCACAGTGCTGCTCCAGCACCTCCTCAGACCCCTGCCCTGGTCACTGACCTGTGCTCTGCTGGGGTCAGGAACAGCCACCAGCAGTGCCCAGAGGGTCTGCTGGCTCCTGCCTCCACTCCAACCATGGCCCACGCCCAGACCCACCTCTGCACACTTCCCAAGGGAACGTGTGCTCCCAGGATGCCGAAGCAGAGCCGCTGTGCTCCCTCACTAATTGCCCATTTCTAATTGTAGTGCCATGGTCCCAACAGGCAGCTCCTACGGTAACTTCCCAGGGGGATGAACACTGAGCCTCCGCTTTGTACACTGGTGCAGCACATGAAGAAAAGCAGTTCCCACTTCACATGCCTGGAGCACATGACCCACACCAGTGGGTGTCTGTGGATCACCACGGCCCTGGGATGCTGGCACCCAGCAGGGCCAGCCTGGGCAGCAGTGGCAGGCTGCATCCATGGGCTGAAGGCAAGACGAAACATGCTGCCCCTCTCCCCACACCCAGGTGCCAGTGGACAAGCGGGCTAAGGAGCTTTTACAGTATTCTTGTGGAATGAAAATTCCTGGTCTGCAGAAGGGGAACAGGAGCATGACCATCAGAAGGGCAGAAGCCTCCATAGCCCACAACATGCCTGTGCTCAGTCCTCTGCCTGCTGACCAGGTTTGGGTTCCCCAGCACACCGTTCTCTGGGTGCCCTAAGGAAGGGCACTGGGACCTGACACCAAGGGCTGTCACAAAAGACACAGTGTGGCTGCTGCTCCCCTGGCTGGGAGAAGCAGATAGGAAGGCTGTGTGCAGCCCTCGGGCACAGCCAGGCTTTGCTGGAAACAGGGAGGCTGCCTGTCAGGTGGAAACACAGGTCTGAATCCCCACCAGCTTGCAGCACTTCTTTGAGCACATGGGTGACCCCCAACAGCCAGCACCAGCTCTGCACCCTGGCCAAGCATCACTCTGGGGTGGGAAGAACTGACCAAGTGGGAAAGCACAGACGTCACCCTGGCTTCCCTTGCCATGGCAGCTGCCCAAACTCTCCTCTCGTGCTGCTGCCAGTTATTCTCCCCCAGTGCTGCAGCACCACGAGACTCAGCCCCAGCAAGGGTGAGCCCTCCATTTCAGGGGCACAGGCTGGGCTCGGCCAGCTGAATGGTGGCAGCAGAACACACAGAACTGCTGGTGCTCTCCTGGAACCAGTTTCACTTCCCGTACAGGCAGGGCTACCACTGAAGGGTGCCTCAAGTACTACCGGAATGCTCTTTGGCTAGAGCTTGTAACAGGAGCTTATACATATTAAACAAGAAAGAAAGATCTGTCTATAACTTGTTCTTTACTAACAAACAAAAGGTTTGGACGGAATCCATTCTAGAGTGAATTTTACAAGGGCCTTATGTTGAAATTATTTGGTAGAAAGAACTGAACAAAGCCCAGCGCATTTGAGAGGGGCTTACCCCAAAAAGCAAGGTTGGTTTGTTTGGTTTTTTTTAAGAAAATCAAACACTCTCTTTTTTGGCATTAAAGTGACAGAGCAGTAAGGATTTATCAGTAGCACTGCATTAGCCTCCACAAAACAAACTAAACAACTGCTCACTTAACTAGATCAGCTGCTGGAGCAAGTGTTAGAGTCACCACTATCAGACCTGAAAGCAGAAAGGAACTCCTCACTAATGCACTGAAGAACAGAGGATCTTCTCTGTGACAAGGGCCTGTGCAGTGCCAGGTGCTGGGGCTGAACGCTGCATCCTGACACACGTGTGCCCACACAGCCTGCTGCTCCTTCAGGACAGGGAACACCTTGGTGGCAAAGTGAAATAATGCTACTCTATGAATTGCTAATTTTTTACTTGCAACACGTAAAGCAGCCCATATTTTACAATCAAGGTAATCACAGCAACACGGAGCTCTTCTGTACAGCTGCTCAGCATCAGATGCTCTGCTGTACTTGGAATGTATTGCAATAGCAGGCAGGTAATACTGCAGTGTGGTCTGTGAAAAATGGCAGGCAAAGGAAATGTAGGGAAAATGTTGTAACTATTAAAATGGGTTTGTTTTGATATCAGCAGAAAAAAAGCCTGACTAAATCAGTTTTTGGCCCATTATCTTTACAAATGGCCTTTAAAGTATAAAATTGCTGCTGTTCTCCTGTGCCTCTGCACTGAATCTGGCAATGCTCACGTGGGAGCAGGCAAAGCCAGCCAGAGGCACTGGGACCCTCAGGAGGCCAGTGGAGACAGAGCTCACCAGCTCCCATGCCAAACGACCCAGCCAAGAAAACCCAAAAGGGCCCCCAAGCAAGTGCCTAAAGCACGACAAGAAGATTGCTATAACCCTGACAGTCAGTACAGCAGCCAAACACACCTTGTTTGGCCAGGAAACCAGGAAAAGCAGCCACATTCTTCTGCTGAGGAGAGGAAGCCCCGATGCAGTGCCCTTGCCCAGCTGGGAGCTGGCTGCTTGCAGAAGGTTGGGTTGGGAGTCACCAACAGCACAGGCTTTCCATGCTCCTGGCAGGTTGTCTCATGCCAGCAGCCATTCTGGAACCAGCTCAAGCACAAGTGGTCTGTGACCTGGGAAGACATAGAGAGAAGAGTCATCAGGGGCTGGAGGACCAGGGCAGCTTTTGAGTCCAATTCCTGCTCTGGCAAATGCCTTTTTCTCACAACAGGCTTCAGAAGGGTCCAGCCTCTTGAGAACTCAGAGCTCCAGCATTCCTGCTTACTGTCTGCTGAACTCCCAAGTGTTTCCAAAACTACAGTCTCCAGAGACCCAGAAAAAGATCTTCTGAACATGCTGGGAAGCACATCAGTCCTGCCAGTGCAGGGCAGCCTGGTGCCTGTGTCCTGCCTCTCTAGTTCAAGGGGTGGTTTTGTCTCTGCCAGAAAGGAGCAATGTGACAAAATTACAGCCTGCTCACCTATTAATATCCACCCGTGACAGAGACAAAAGATTTTGGCTTGCACCCTCATTTGCTCACTGAAGAGAAATCAAGATTAACAAAAATGGTTGAACATGTTTCTGTTTTAAATTAGTAAGGGGGTTTTTTAGACAGAAATTTAAGCCCTACTTCCCTGGAAGGCTGCAGGGTGACAGACCCAGTGCAATGGTAGATGATAGAATAAGCCGGTAAAGTTTGGGTATGAGATTTCAAAGCCCTTCCTCTAATGTCCCAGAGTGAGCATCACAGGCATTCCCAAGGTTATTTAAAGAAACAAGCAAAGTTTTCTTTATCTGTCAAAAAGCAGGTAAGAAAATAACACAATGACAATTTCTCTGTAGGTCATGTCTACCAGCACCCCACAAATGCTGCCTATCCTGCTGAGGCCTCCTGGGCACCCACCTGCCACTGTCAGCACAAAGCCTCTGCAAGGACAGGCCAGAAGAAGACTCAGATTCAAGGTCAGACTTTGTAGTGAAGCAACAAAACAGTGTTTGGTGCTTTAATGACAAAATCTGTTACGAGTGTCACCATTTCAGTTCTAAACTTCTGTTTCTTTTCTTACTAGTGCCTGGACAAGGGATATGACTGAATCAGTCTCTTGCTGATAACAACACAGGCATCCAAGAACAAAAATAAATCTACTTCCAGTTACTTCTGTGGAAGACAGAGATGGTTCTAAATTTGTGATATGTGCATGTGGCCTGTGAGATATGGTGTTTGCTAAATGAGAAGTATCCAACACTACATTTTCAAAGCTGCTTTTTTCAATTTTTTTCTCTCTGTTCAGTATTTTCAAGGGTAACACATGGAGGGAAAATTGACTGACAACAGGTGATCTGAATTGTTGCCTTTGGTAGCACGAAGGAAAAATGTGAAGGAATTCTTGCAAGAGCACAGCAAACAGAAGTGGTGGTCACCCACACTGCATCCTGACATACAACCAGGTACTTTGTTCAGAAATGGCATTACCTTTATTCAGCACAGCCTAAGTGTTAGCTTTAATATGCAGCACATTTCCAGCTTATCTAACCTACAGCAATTTCTGCCATGAGCTGAGAGTACATTAAAGGGTGGTAGTGATTATAAAGCATGTATTAGATCAAGGAGATTCTCCTGCAATATTTTAATTTTCACTTGCATTAAATTTACATGAATCTGCTAACAAACAGTGAAAGAGGTGCTGTAAGTGTGGCAGCAGGCATGCATATCTTCATTTATTCTTCCCTAGTTTTAACTTGTAGTTAAACTTAACACACTTCCAAGTGCAAGTAGATTGAAGCTCCATCTAGTGCCAGGGGCCTGGAAGTTACTGCGAGATTTGCACTCCAAAAATAGCAAACACGTTCACAAAACTATGGAGGAGCAGCAGCCAGCCTGGAATCCCAGCGCTGTCCCACGCAGTCGAGAACACTGTGGAAATGCTCTCAGAGTGTCTAAGGGCTTCATGTTAAAGCTGCTGTCCCTTGGGCAGGCACAGCCCCTGGAGAGCAGCAGTGCTGAGAGGGGTCCCCACGCGCCTCGCCCCGCGGGCCCCACCAACACCCCTGCCCGGTCCCACCAACACCCCTGCCCGGCCCCACCAACACCCCTGCCCGGCCCCACCAACACGCCTGCCCGGCCCCACCAACACCCCTGCCCGGTCCCACCAACACCCCTGCCCGGCTCCACCCATACCCCTGCCCGGCTCCACCAACACCCCTGCCCGGTCCCACCAACACCCCTGCCCGGCTCCACCAACACCCCTGCCCGGCCCCACCAACACCCCTGCCCGGCTCCTCTCCGCACACCCAGGGCACTCCTGCTGCACCCCAGTTCACCAGCTAACCCCCTTCCAAAGCCAGGCCATCAACGGCTCGGAAATGTCCCTGCTGATAAATACACCACTGAAGCCCCTGTCAGCAGGTCGCCACCGTCTCCTCCACAGACACTTCCTAATGGTCGCACAGAAAACGTGTGTCTGTTACCAACACACAAAAAAGTCTGGCTGGTGCTAATGTTCCCTTCCTTTCCTTTTCTGCATTTTCTTGCAATGGCAACTGCTAGAACTGTACCTGTTTCTAGCTCTGTAACCAAACCGTGCTGCATGGCCCAACTACTGTACACGTGCCACTCTAACCCAAAACGAGGAGTTTGTGTAGCAGAGGACACTTGTTCTGATTGTTCAGTCAAAGCTGTAACATGCTGGAATCTTTTTTGCATACTGAAGTCATGTATTTTCATTTAAGAAAAGTGGTCCTCATTGTGCATTTTACATTTCAGCTTCAGAAAAAACTGAAATGGGAGGAATCCTTTCACTTCCCTTGTTAAACGTAACACACCTGAGTTACAAGGCTTTAACAAGCACTGTGCCAATAGGGCAGAGTAGACAAGCTGTGGTAGATGCATCTGTCCCATGTTGATCTTCACACAGCCTGAGCCCCCCCCCCCGGGAACACCACTGCTGGAAACTCATGGGAGCAAAGAGCAGGTGTGAGCAGCTGTGGGCACTCCAGGTGCTTGCACTGCACATATCTGGCTAAAGAAAAATTTGGTGTCAAATTAAAACAAACAAACAAAAAAAAAACTTTAGCCATTTCTGCTTCGTTCAAACAATAGTATTTGTTTGTAATTTTATAGAGCATTATAAGGTTATAACTGTACCATTTCTCTGGTAAAACACGTTTTTTTAGACTTCAGAATTATTATTAAATGCTTTTGCAGACAGTGAATGTTTTGGGGTAAAAACTGTACGTCACAGATAAAATTATATATCTGTGATCCAAAAATCCTTTGAATTTTTAACAAGTAACAAGCATTAACAGCAAAATTATTTGAGACCAGAGGAGGAAAGAGCCCCCAGATGAGCACATTTCCAGGTGCTGTCACTGAAGGTGCTGACTGGAGGCAAGAACACCCTGACCAAAGCCCCGGAGCTCCCGGCTGAGCCCTGGGGGCCACAGTGGGCACACAGAGCAGGACAGACACTGCTGTTTGTGAGTGCCCAGGATGGGCCAGGGGGACCCCACTGTGCTCCCCTCTGACCCCACTGTGCTCCCTCTAACCCCACTGCACTCCACAGCCCCAGGGGTCCCTCTGACCCCACTGTGCTCCCTCTGACCCCACTGTGCTCCACACCCCTGGGGGTCCCTCTGACCCCACTGCGCTCCACAGCAACACCATGGGAGTAAAAGTTTATGTAAAGCATGGCATAGTGCAAAAATGCAGGTCAGCTGTTCGAAAGGTAAAATTGTATCCACCAGTCAACCGTGACACGAGCAGGAGAAGCCTGAGCAAAGTTAAATGTTCTCTTTCATCTCCCATAATTTCTCGTCATGGTCAGTGAAGTGCACAGAGATCACAGGTTCAGATTTCACATCACAAGAAGATTGTTAGCTGTTTAACCACACTGCACAAATACCCATAGAAAAATTACTGTGTCAAGATCCTGTACTTGCTCTGCTCCATTTTCCACCTTTCTGTTTTCTCTTCGTCTTCAATTTGTGCTTCTCCAACCCTCTTACTGCATTTCTTAGCCTCAGTTTGGGCTTTTTGGATTAACTTCCACACAACCTTTAACCCACTGCAACAGCCAGTTCCCAAAGGCATGTGATGAGTCACCACGAACCCTCCAAGGCTTTGGATTGAGGATGCTCCACCTTCCCTACACCGTGTCGGGCCATCTACGAACTCAGTGAATGTCACGGGACATACCCTCGTCTCATGACTGAAGAGTTATCAGCTGCCTACTTGGGCTCTGTTTGCTTGATTTAAAGCAAACAAAATGTTGCAGGATCCAAGCACACCCAAGAGCCCAACCGTTGGGTAACTGTGAAAGCATAGAAAGCCAGGTCATATGGGTCTAACTCTGCACTTCTCACTCCCATAGGGACTTTCCTCAAAGACACCATTATGAACCAGAGATTACCTGTCCAAGGAAGAATTTACGTATAATGTACTTTAACTTCTAGGATTAAGGTTTATTTCTTGTTGGCCACCAGTGAAAATTTACCTTAGAATTCCTAAAGCTGAGCAAAGTTCCATTACTCCAGACATCTTTTTTAGTGCTTTGGCCAGTCTCTAAATCACAGCCACAAAGAAGAGTCATTCCTCATACTTTAAGTACTTCTGAAAACCACAAAAATGGAAACAACTTCATACCCTTATCTGCCATAACCACATCCCTACACTTGCACCCAATTTTCAGTTACATTTTAGGTTTGTTCTGTTTGAACCTGATGGTCAAATAAGGGATAAGGAAGGGAAACTCCTCAGAACTGGTTTCATACCTGATCCTTAGGAAGACAAAGATTTTGCTGAGCTATCTGTATCAGACCAGGCCAGGCCAAACTCCTCTACCAAGTCAAAACTTTTGTCCTCACATGGAGTCACACCACTGTTCTGAACGATGCAAGACACACCAGAAGAGCATCTTTTTTTCAGAACTTTCCAGATGGTTTAAGCACCGCTCTATAGAGCTCTCTGCAGTGCAGCCACAGCTCTGCTGGAATGGGACAGGACTTTCTTCATGCACAGGTGCAGCTATGCAACAGAACTCTGCACTGAGGTCTTAGTGATTGCTGCATCTTGTATTACTGCATTTTTTAAACCCAGCTTCAAGTTTTCCACTCATTAATATGCCATTTTTACAACTTCTTGCTAGCTAACACTCATCCCAGCCTTTGGTGGCTTCCTGGGTTTTCAGACAAGTCCCTCAGGTAACCATGGGAGGAGCTCAAACAGCCCATCCCTTTGGAGGCTGACACAGAGCGCTCCTGCCTGTAACCAGCTGACTGGTAGCACTTGTAAATCAGCGTTCCCCTCTGCACTTCCGAAAGCACTTGTGGTGGAGAGACCGACTGCCACAGGAACCCGGTGTGGGCAGGAGGTGAAGTCACCAGAGCCCACACAGCCCCAGTCCCAGCCCTGCCAAGTTTAACTGCACAGAGAAGCCCCGCTGTGCCCTGCTGGGGGTTGCTCGCCCTCCTGTCTGTACAGAAATGCTGGTTACAGTCATCTCCAAATGGTGAAAAACAGGATGAGCCTGGTGAAAAAAAGAACCTGGAACATTATAGTGATTGGACTCAGTGATCTCAGAGGTCTTTCCCAACCTAAACAATTCTATTGTAAGCAATCCTGCCCTTGGCTGTCTCACCATCCCAAGCACAGCAGCAGCTCTGGGAGTTACAAGGCCTGATGGAAACCCCAAGTTACATTATTAACAAAATAAAGCCTTCCTTCAAACTTTTGGCCAGTTTCAACTTTTCTGCAACAAAGACAAAAGTAGTGAAGTTTCTCACAAAGCTATAAATAGTGAGCAGACTCTGGCGAAGCAGAGATGGAATTTTAAAATTCTTTCAAATGATTATTTTTCTTAGATGTGGTCCAACATCAGTTTTAGGCAAAGTTCTGAACTGAAGGAAAACAACCAGTAATTATGACAAGCTGCACAAACCCCACCAAACTGGGGCTATAGTGTGACAATAAATTCCAGAAAGAACAAGTACCAGGCAAAATGTAGGAAAAGACTAAAATGCAAGAAATCACTATTTCACAACTATTTTTCGTCCAGCTATAGCTTACAATCAGCCCATTGCACGCATCCATCAGCCCAGGTACTGATGTTAAAATAACTCACTACATCTATCAATTTTAACAATTATATTTATATAAATATATCAATCCTTCACTTAATAAATGCCTCAGATTACAATTAAGTCTCATATCAAAAAAACCCAAACTCCCCACCTTTACAGTCCTTGACATACAGAACACACACTCATTTTCTTAAATTCAACAGATTCAAAGGTGGTGATGCAGCAGCGTCCATACAAATAGTATTATAATAATTGTATAACATAGAGCCCAACCAAATGAGACACCTAAGAGTGAAAATAGAATTAAAGGATCGTTATTTTCAGAAGTAACAGTGATGACTGCTGATTCTGCACATTAGACAAGATACCTGGTAGCTTCATAACATTAAATAACATTAACCCAATTTAGACTTCACTTTCTAAATATTTTACTAGTTATTTCACAAATAACATGACTAGAAGCTGAGCTACCAAAGCAGGTGGCAAATCCTCTACTCTTATCCTTCCATTTACGTTCAGAAGATCCCAGATTTCCATAATCACCTGGTCTGTGCAGCTCTTACAAAAAGTGCTGCTCCCCATGGGCACTCTGGTATTACCTGACCTGCTCTGCACTCTGACACCCAGATGAAACATTTGCTCTGTTGAAGAGGCGAGGCACTGAACCACCACTCATGACCCTGGCCAGGCACTGGAGTCCTGGATCGCAGGGAAGCAGCTGGATCGCAGCTTTGCCCTCAGCTCTGGCTGGCAGCGACCACGGGGTCTGTGTCTCCCCTGAGCAGGACTGGACAGGGGCTGCGAGGGCTCCGGGGCTGGGGAAGGCACAGCTGCTCCTCCTGGGGCAGAAGGGACGGACAAACACCTTGAGGGGTGGGCACGTGCCAGAAGGGGAGATCCCTCCAGGCAAGGGGTGTAGCCTCTGGATAAATCCTGGAAGCCCCCAGGTTGTTGCATGGGATACCTGCATGCTTGTACCAAGCAGCCTACAAAGCCCCTTCTCATTAATCACAGGATAAGAATAGCAAACACAGCCAACAAGCAGCTCCCCAAGGCCTGCTCCAGGGTGAGGAGATGTCTGCCTCTAGATTCATTAAATCCACTTACTAAAGTGACACAATTTGGAATCCTTATTGTAGCTTGGAAAGACAACAACAAAAAATTAAACCCGTTTTGGTTGAACTCTAAAACTATTAGGCTCATCAGCCTCACGTTCATTTCAGATGGATAAATTCCATTGTGGGCCAGCAACGATATTTAACTGTGGCCTCCTACAGGCCAGCATCAAAAAGAGAAGTGACCCTCAATGACACCTTCAGACAGAAGAGAACCTTTTCTCATTCCCATGGAAGGAATCTGTGGAAGGAGGATGACAAAGGCAACAAACTTCACAACAAGCTTTAACCATTTAAAAAGCCAAAAGGAACTTTGAAGCCTGTAACTCATTAGTAGATACAGTGACATGAGGATGTTTCTGGGATACATGGATGGTGCTGTCCAAATTCAGAGGGGGAAAGGCACTGTGAAAATAAAGTACAGAAAAAACTTCAGGAATTATGATAAAATATGCAAATGAGCTCTCACCAAGTACCTAGTAATCCAAGCAATTAGTACTAAACAACACTCAACCCCATGACAACAGAACTAGGTTTTTAAAGGACTAAGAACACCCTTAAGTATTGCTGTACAGGTATCCATTACAACTGTCTGGGGCCATAACCTCAGAAAAAGGCAGATTCATTTACGGTGTACTATGCCTCGACATACTCAGGTAGGAGATGTAACTTCTCGAATTACAGCCACAAAGCTATTGATGGGCAGCCACATCCCCCCTGTCCCAATGCCCCGAAAATCACAACAGACACCCTGCAAGGCACAGCCACCCTGCTCAAAAGCAAGTGATCCCCCCACCAGTTTGAAGAACCAGGAAGACAGAGCCAATGCCCCCAAACACGCCCTTAAAGTTGCTGTGCCCTAGGACCGCCTGGGAGGAGCAATCCTGCCCAGGGCCCAGCACCGGTGCAGGAAACCACCGGCACCAGCCCAGCTATCGGACTGTGGAAACCAAATTACTGCAACAGAGACTTGATGGAGCCTGGGACAACAAACCCCGAAATGGCCAGTTACAAACCCTGCAGAAATACAACGTAACAGATGCTGGTGTGTGAGACAGGGACCCGTCGGGCCTGCGGGAGAGGGCTGGGCACAGGCGGGCAGGGGTCCCCCTCTCCGAGGGGCGCCCAGGCGGGTCCGAGACTGCAGAGACCGCACAGAGAGGCGGGCGGGCCGGGGCCGGCGGGCACAGGAGCGGGCCCGGCTCGGACAGGAGCGGAGCCTCGGGGCGCTCCGGGAGCGGGCAGCGCTCACCGCGACACCCGGGCGAGCCCCGCGGCTGCCCCGCGGCCGCTCCGGGAGGGCAAAGCAGCCGCTCCCCGGCCCCGGGGCCGCTTCGGGAAGGCCGAGCGGCGCCGCCTCCGCCGGTACTCACCGTTCCCGGCCGCTCCCGCACGGCCCCGCCGCGCCGTCCCGCCGGGCCCGCAGCATCCCGGCAGCGACAGCCCCGACCCGCGGCGGTCCCGGCACGGGGCACGGGACACGGGGCAGCGGGACTGGGCATCGGCACTGGGCAGCGCGCCCCGGTCCCGGCCCGCCCCGGCCCGCTCCCCCCGGCCCGGGGGCGGCGCCGGCCGCGCTCCCCCTCC
>JAWWEV010000011.1:207956-235223 GCA_035583235.1 Hafferia zeledoni | reverse complement strand
CGCGGCGCGGCAGGGCCCGCAACCCCCGGCACAGCCCCGGCCCCGGCCCGGTCCCGCCCCAGCGCCGCGGAGGGGCCGCGTGTGCGGCCGGGCCCGGCACAGCCCCGGCCCGGTGCGGAGGGGCCCACGCCGGCCCCGCACACGCCCGCACTCCCGCCGGGCCCCGCTCCCTGCGCTGCTCCGCTAACAAAGCCCTGCGCTCGGAGCGCTGTGCGGGGAGCGGGGCGGAATCACGGCCGCGGCCTCCCCACACGAGACGGCAGCGTTTCGAAGTAGAAATGAAACAATAAAACGCTGCCGCGCTAACTCTGGGCTCTTTCCTTTGACAGCCAGGAGAAATAGATATGATTGTGGGAAAAGACCGAGAGGGTTTCTTCACCAACGGTCTGACCCTTGGTGCAAAGAAGTGCTCTGTAATCAGAGATAGCCTCTATGTGGATGGTGACTGCACAATGGACATCAGGACAAAGAGTCAAGGTGGTGAGCCGACATACAATGTTGCTGTAGGCAGAGCTGGACGAGGTAAGCACCATTTTCTCTGCCTTCAGATTGCTAAATTAAGAATGCAACCCTTAGCAAAGATGCCAGCTATTAAGAAAGCCAGACCACTGTATGTGCTCGTTAATTTTGGGAAGTGGTGCCAGGGGGTGGCTGGCAGAGTTCTGGCAGAGGTCTGCCTGGGAATCACACTTATCCCCATTGCCACCTGTGTCCCAGCCCAGCTCCGGCTGCACAATGGCCAAACAGATCCCTGACAAGCAGGACAGAGCAGGCTGCAGCTCCAAGTAGGCTTACCTGGTATTCCATCACTCGGTACCTGCAGCCCAGGAGGGCTCCGTTAATGATGGGCAGTGACTGCAGCTTTCTTGTTGTAAACGCTCAATGGAAAGTTTGCTTTGCAAAGATGTGAATTCCTTATATGAGCTGCTCCTACTTGACTTTTAACAAGTTCCACGCTAACTCTTCTTGCACTTCCTATTGAGCTTGCTGAAGTTTGTCTTCAGGCAAAAAAGCCTGTGCAGTTTGGTACCACCAAGAAATGTGCTTCATGCTCGCCACGCCTGCTCCTCATGCTCCTCATGTAACTTCCAGTAAAACTATTGTGTGGCAGGCACTTGGCTGGGATATAAAATACTGGTGGTGAGTGGCATGCCTTATGTTAGGGACATCTGGGCTCGTGTTTTCAGAATGGCTGTGGAACAGGTTTGTGAGTGATAGACTTTTGCTTACAGGTATAAATCCAAAAGCAGAGCTCAAGTGTCTGCAGGGCAAAGGCAGGGGCAGGGATGCAGGAAGAGGGTTGGCAGCACTGAAGTGAAACAGAGTCCTGACTTATGAAATGCCAGTGAGAACTGTCTTAAGCTTTTATCAGCAAATTGCTATGGAGATAGAATTGTAGAGTCATTAAGGTTGTAAAAGCCCTCTGAGATCATCCAGTCTGACCATTCCCCAAGCATTGTCAAGGCCACCACTAATCCATGTCCCTGAGTGCCATACCCACGTGGTTGTTCAATTCCTCCAGGGATGGTGACCCCGCCACTGCCCTGGGCAGCTGTGCCAGGTTTTGACAACCTTTCTGGTGAAGAAAGGTTCCCTAATAATCCAACCTAAACCTCTCCTGGCGCAGCTTGAGGCCAGTGTACTATCACCTGTAGGTAGGCTGGCTGCAGCATTCCCAGCTTGGCAAAGAGTCCCTGCCTGTGGCAGCCCAGCCCTCATTGTGTCCCTTCCCCTGCTGGGGACATCTGCTGGCAGCTCCCAGTGGCACTGGGTGAGGAGCCTCTGGGTGTACCTTCCAGCAGACAATCTGGACACCTTGCTGGTGCTGGGGGAGTGCAGGGAGACTCAGCCTGACACTCGTCCCTGCATTTGTCTTACGCAAAGAGCATGATTTATAGTTGTGTTACTGCATGGAAAGTCTCGGCCCAGCTCACCCTGCAGGTTTTTCCCAGCATCTGCACAGTGACTCTGGTTCCCTCCAGCAGCCCAGAGCAGGGCAGTGTCCTCTGCTGCTCTCCAGCCAGTTCTGTGCCCACACTGAGCCTCTGCCCCAGCCCGAGCGCTGGAGCTGCAGCCAGGGGTTCCTTGCTGGGTGATGACTGATGGTGAGAGGCACTGTGATGCTTTGTTGAGGTAACTGGTGGCATTTTGCTTAGCAGTGAACTCTTACAACTTCCACAGTTACATAAAATCCTGAGGATAGTTTGTGCCTTCTCCCAGCTCTGCCTGCATCTGTGTTTTTACAAAACTGTTAAACTAGCTTAGTAAACAAATACTAAATCTTGAATTTGAGGGTGTTTTTGCACTACCTAAAACTTGCATTATTTCCTTGTCTAACACACTCTTTTTAAAACTGTTTTTCTGTTCTCTTTCAGTCTTGGTCTTTGTAATGGGCAAAGAAGGGGTCCATGGAGGCGGATTGAATAAGAAGGCATACTCAATGGCAAAATACTTGAGAGACTCTGGGTTCTAGTTGTTAGGCAGACTGTTAAGTATTAGGGGAAGATTGCTATTAAACTTTCCTGGCGGTGAGCTTTAAACCTTACATTCTGGAAACTTTACTAGCAATGCAGGGTGATGGGGTATGAACCTGTGTCTCCTTTGTATCCCTTTGTTGGTGGGGAAAGGTGTTAATTTTTTTTCCCTTTAATTCTGTTCATTTCTGTTTTGTTTCCTTGTGTACTCCAGCATTGGTTATAGTCATGGGAAAGGAAGGTGTCCATGGAGGGACACTCAACAAGAAAGCATTTGAACTGGCTTTATATCTGAGGAGGTCTGATGTCTGAGCAGCCTCTCCCCATCCACCTAGCAGCTGTCTGCACCACCACCTGCTTGTGCTCAGTGCTACCAGACTGTAGATGGTAGTTGGTGTTTTTTATTTACCCATTTCCTCCTGTCATAACTGCAGTTCCCCCTTGCTCATCTCTGTAACCGCTGTAGGTACCTGGGCCCGTCTGGCAGCACCACCACGAGGATATGCATGTGATACCTTGAAACTGGGGAGGGGAACATGCCAAGTGTAGGCTCTGCTTCATCTTAGCAATTAGTGTGATATTGACAACTAAACCAACTGCGATACTAAACAAGGTGCCGATTGTACAATCTAATTTGATCAATGCCTCTTGAGCACTTTGAGCGAGTCACAGCTCACTAGTCTTCCTTTCACAGAGCATGGTTGGGAGGAAAAACGTGCATGCATATCTTCACTTGTGTTCCGCTCTGTTTTTTAAACCCACGTGTTTGCTTACACCCATTTTTATAGTGCCTGGTTTGTTTAACCAATTTGCCACTCAAAAGCTATTAATGTCACATTAGTTTTGTCGTTGCACTTCACTGTAGGCTTAAGTCTCCTATTTTTTCTTGTGATGTCTGAAGCTTGTACTGCTTAACAAGTGCAATCACAAAACTATGAAAGGGTACAGATGCACTTCCTCCCATGACCTTAAACCACCATCCCAGGGACTCCCCAGACATTCCATCATTGCAATAGCTCAGGCACTTTTTTTTTTTTTTGCCAGCTCCTGTTCTGTAGTTGAATTGTGCAAGGCTGCCACTTTGGCCATTAGTTAGCCCGGTGTAACCAGCTGGAGTGTGTCTGGTTTCAGTTTCTCATAGGACCAATTTTAATTTGCAGCTTGAGGGTTGTGGGGGGGAGGGGGTTTTGTTTTTTAATATGAAATTGCAATGTCATTGTGGAAAACTGCCACCTTCAGCTACCCTGGGAGTTATGACTGGCTTCAGTCTTTCTGCCAGATCCCTCAGTGGTGCAGTTTGGCTGCTGTGAAGCCACTGCATGAAGGTTGGTAGTTTGCAAGCTAAACTGTCAAAATGCCATTTCAAATTTCGAATCTTCATTTGGCCTGTCACACACCCTTGCTGCAGAAATGATGGAGTGAGCTGCCTTGTGCACGAGTCATCTGAAATGTCTGTAACCAAACTCTCAGTTCAGACACGGTTCTGACCTGTATGTCCACTGCAAGAACTGCAGAACTCTGTATACTAAAGAATAAATGGGAGATGGTAGTGGTTGGAATAACTGACTTGGCTGTCTTGTGATGAATTTTTTAATATGTATTCTGTGCCATACTATTGTTAAAAAAAAAATGAACTGTTGCTATTGTGAGATGGATTTTAACTGACTCCAAGGGTTTCTTTTGACTGGCACTACCTTAGGGACATTCTAGTATTTGCTTCTATTGTTGGGCCTTGTGGATAATGTACAGATTTAAACAAATTCTTGTCGCTGATTTGTCCATTTCTTTCCCTGCACTTTGTTACATCTGGGATACAGTCTAACTCATCTGATTTAATATGCATTTCAAAAAATGCCATAACTATTAAAAACACCTTGTTTACAGACAGATGAAATAAATTTATTCCAACCAAACAAAACCAGACTGTTGGTAATTTTTCCCCTCTACCCCGGAATCTGAGGCCTTCAGTGCGTGGCTAACATGAGGTCTAAGTGCAGTTTTAGGTTTTGCAGGACAGCAGCAGTATAACTTCAGCCAAAGGCCAGGCAGTCTTTGGGGGAAGCGTAAAGTAGGAGATGATTTCTCGTCACTCAACTCCACATTAATCCAGTTCTGTGAGGAGTTCCCCCCCCCGCCCCCCGAATGCCCAAAGGGCCATCCCTGGAAGAAGCTGCAGGAGCCTTCACACAGGACCTGGCACAGGGGCTGGGGCTGGTTGGACTGTGTCAGTGTACACAGGGTGGGGATGTGCTCCACTCACCCAGGGAAGAGGCAGATTTAAGGTCTCCATTACCCCAAAGGATTCCACCTGTATTTGGTATTTCTGCTACCTGAATACTCCAAAAGCACAAGCGCTGTGGAATGTGATGGGGAGCCCTGGAGCTTATGGGATGGGAGAGACAGCCAAGCCCAGATCAGGGGAGGGGAATCTCCAACAAGGCTCGGCCTTCCTGGGCCCAGACACCAGTCAGGTGCTGCTGGGCATGACCCAAAAGTGCCTTTCTTCTCTCTTCCTTCCCCCATACCGTCAGTGTCAGAACTGGACCTGCTCCTCTGCTTGGCACTACATCAGGTCTAACTATCTTCCTATATACAGTGTTTATATTCTCCCACAGCCCAGTGGCTGTGTCTGAACTGGATCTCCCAACCCCAACCTTGGAACAAACACAGAGCAAATTCCTGTTCAATGATTAGTACAGAGGATGCAAACCTCCTACTTCCCCCATAAGCACATGTGAAGCTGAGTTCTGTGTCTAAACACAATTTAGAATTGCATTCACCTGATGCAAAACTCAAAATTTTGTTTTTCCGTGGTTGGGGTGCAGGTCATCCCCAAAGCTGCCTCTGTGATAAGGGCAGTGGCCGGAACCGACTGTAGCACACCTTGGAGGCAGGAGCAGCCCCTGGCAGCACACACCAGGGGTGTGTCATCACATTCCTTAGTTTGACATTGTTCCTTTCTGACCAATTCCCCTCACCCAAGCAGGTGTCTGTATGTCACCCATACACTTCTGCTGCTAAGAATTCAGTGTTGCTTGAATTACTTTTTCAAAAGCATTTGTTGTTGAATTTCCACAGCAGAATGGTGTCTGTGCATCTTATTGCAGCCAATACTACAACCAGGGTTACTCAGAGCATATTACAGCTCATGTCAGTTCGTGGCTGTGGAACTCTTCAGGTTTTGGGTGCCTGAATACACTACTAAACATATGCACTCTTAGCAACATGAAGGACCTATTTTAAGAAACATCTTTCATCTTGGTAATTATATTTTCAGAAATCGTTTTCCCATTTGGACTCACCTAGACACCTGTACGCTGAAGGGGAAAGTTACCTGGTGAAAATACACCGCTACAGTGACTGTCCTTACCCCATGGCTGCTGGCAGCAGTGGTTTGGAGATGAATCATCCTTTCATTATTATCGCTTTACTGTGCCTCATTGTGCAAAATAAACTTTCCCTGCTCTCAGTCAGGCCCAGAGGACAGATCTGCTCTGCAGGATGGCAGGATGTGTGGCTGCCTGGAGTGACAGGTCAGAAATCACACCTGGGATCCCTTCCCCTGCCTGGCCGGGGTTCTGGCACTGGGGCTGTGGCTCCACAGGCACTGCCAGGGGGGCAGGAATTGTCCAGAGCACCCCGGCCCTCCTTCCTGCTCCCCCTGCCACACCACGTGTACACAGCTAGGCCGGCCCAAACTTCTCCTCAAGGCAGAAGTGAACAAAAAGGTGGTTTTCTACCTAATTCAGACCCCCCGCACGTTAACACTGGTCAGTGCAGCTCCTTGTACTGGGATTCACAGCCTGGTGCCAGGGAATGCCTGCTCAGGGATCCCAATAGTTACATGTTCTGCATCTTCAAAAGCACTTAAACCTCAGTGGTAAATGTAGGAGAGTACACAAAAAATCAAGTCATGCAGAAGTTCAGTAAATTCCTTTTGATATTTAAAGTGGAAAACATGTTTATTAACATTCTTTCAAGCTTTCCTTAGTCAAGGCCATATAAAAAAAATCTCCATGTTGAGTAAACGTATGGTTTTACTTTCTACATAGTTACAGAGGTATTATATAGAATTTACCTTTTTTGTGATACACTGGTAAGTACTGAGTTCTGTGAGACAGGTGTAAGCACTTGTTTTCAAATCAGATATTTGAAAGGAACAAATTCTTTGTATACACAGTTTAGCAGACTAATGCAGCATAAAACGCTCTTAGTAAGAGGTATATGAGCCAAGGATCAATAGAATACTTACCTAAAGTTCTTTTTCTGTGTGAAACAAAATCTCTGTCTTGGTCATCCCCCAACTCCCATATCCTCACTGGAAACCAGACAACAAAGTAGTAGCAAGGAGGGGTACTTAATGTGTTTATGGTGGACCTGACCTTGTGAATTGCTCAAAACTAAATATATATTCTAAGTTTCCTTATCCTGGGAATTGCTCAACTGAATTTCTTAAAGTCAGCTACTGTGGCAAACTCCAAAGGATTATTTGGAATCGCTGCTTTGAGATAAAAGTGGAATTTCTTCTGCTTTGTGTTGATACACCAGCACACAGAATATTGATCTGTTCTACATTTTCCTTTCAGCAGTGGTGACAGTTCTTAGGAAAACTATACAAACATGCAAATACAGGTTTTGTTGGGCCTAAGGGGTAACACATACCTACAATGTAATAAATATTGCTTTCAGAATGACCCAGTTGTAGTTACAAAATGGAAATAAAAGTACTTCCAGAGAAATCCCATTTCAACAAAAGACATTTAGAGTCTGTATGATATTTCTACTGATATAAACAATTAACATTATTCATTAGCATTGTGAAGTCCAGTTTAACTGTTGGTTTGGAGAAGACAGAACGTGTGACTGAATACCTGAATCAAAAATAAATCTATGATTTAACCCGAGTACTACTACATGAACTGCTGCTCCTATCAAAGAAACCAAATGGATTACAGATTAAAAGAGATTCCCTACACAAAGGTTTGTAAATAGCCTTAAGAACCCTTTTGTTCATACACTATTGGTCATTAGTAGTCTCAGACAGTGTTTGCCACTCTGTACTCCCTGTCCTCACCGGGCTGCAGCTGAACCACTACACTTTCTTCGTTCATGCCATTCTCTGCATCACTGCTATCAGTATTGTCATTGTCATCCTCCTCGTACTCCGAGGACTCGGCCGTGTTGTGCTGGGCGTGGGACTCGGCCAGCGCCCCGAAGGACTGAGAGCTGCCCGAGGCCAGGGGCCGCAGCAGGGGCGTGTGCTCAGACACCTCGTTCTCCTCCTGGCTGCTGTCTGTCTCCGAGTCAGAGTCCCCCTGCGAAGGGACCACCTTCTGCTTGCACACAGGACAGGTTTTTTTTGTTTTTGTCAGCCATGGGTCCACACACTTGCAGTGGTATGCTGTTAGAAAACAAAATACAAGGACATCGTTATCCAACTAAACTAAACTGTGCCTCTGTTCAGTAACACAAGAGAATTAATTTTAGAATGTAACACACAGAATTTTAGTCCCAAGTTTGCTGGCACGTGGCCTGTACAAAACACCTGCTGGAGCAGGATCTCAGCCACATGGGTATATGAGAGCAGTCCTGCAACAGGCCACATTTAACAAGATAAACTTTAAAGCTTCCCGAGGAATTCTACCTGCTTTGCAGTGGGCATCTCACCATCATCATCCTCACAATGCCTCAAACCTCCACACCAACCTGTATCAAAGTACTTTGTTATTAAATACAATTACTGCATGATTTTGTGGATTTTAAATTGGATCTGCAGTTGGTACGGTAACTAGACTGACTTTAAAAAAAAAAGTATTTAAGTGTCTCACTTATGGTATTAAAAACCCAGCTCTGCTTAGTAACAGAGACTTCTACCTGGCAGAGAGCTGGTATGTCCACAGGCCAGCACACTGTTTAGCACCTGGCCAAGCATGACTGGCAGCGTGTTCTCCACAGGAACTCAGGGTGGTGGTCGGTGGTGTCCAAGTTTAGGCACCTCTGCAGGCCCCCACTGGGGGAGATGCTGTGGGCCTCTTCTTTCTCTTCTGAGAACTCCTGGTTTGTCAGCCTGGTTTGAATTTGGTTTTACGACTGAGGATCTACAAAACTCCTGTCCCTGGCTGTGCACGGCAGGTGTAACATCAGCTGTCCTGCCAACAATCTCTCAGTGCTGTGACTGCTGCCACAGGGCCTGCTCAGAGCAGGGCAGTGAGAAACAGCTGGATAGAACTGTACCCAGCCAAAGTGGCTGTAATGTAGTTAATGGCCTGAGAGGTAGAGTCCCGAGTCAGGAAGGGTGAATCCCATCTTTCTTGACCGCTTTATCAAAAATACATTTAAATCTAGAGATGCTCTTGGGCCCAGGCCCCTTTCAGATATAAGCACTTAAAATGCTTCCTTGTACTTAAAGGCAGTGAAGAGCAACCTTGTCCTGTGGATAGACATGTACCTGAGTGCTAAAAACACCTTTGTAGTGGGCTGGATTTGAGAAAGACTCACAGGGAAAATATCCCACTAACACTCAGCTCCAAGTGCAGCCAGGCCGTGTGTCTGCATGGGCACAGGCTCCAGGACAGTCCCATTCTTCCAGCTCACCAAGAGCTCAAGTAGGTTTTATGGTTTATTTCTCTTGGGAAAAGGGAAAGCTTTTTTTAAAAATCTAAATGTAGGATACAGATATTTAAGGGACAGTGTCAAGCCCAGATTTTCCTTCATGTGTACATCCAAACTAAGATACTAAGTGGCAATGTTTGCTTTTGGCTTTTAAAAGGAGAAAGCAAGCTTTCTCTTCCCACTTTGTACACACATTCCTGCACATTAGCAAAAAGAAATTTTATAAATCACTAAACATATTCACTGAGGGTTTTAAACAGTGTTCTACAGAGCTGTTTTAATCCAAATACAAAACCTAGAATACAGCTGCTTACCATGAGAACAGGGAAGGATCCTGAGCTTGTCTCCATCCTCATATTCATCCAGACAGATGGCACACACATCATACTCATCTCCTGCAGCACAAAAGTGAGAATCAGCTTGACTTCAAAGGACTGGCAGTAGCCCCTCCTGACACACATCAAGGCTCTCCTGGCTGTCGAGTCAGTGCTCCCCCTGCCCAGGCTGGGCAGCTCCTGCCACCTGCAGAGCTCCTGCTGCACTTTCACCTCTTTGGGACTACAGCTCATCCACTTTAGATTAATAAGAGTGTTTTAAACTGTGTGAACTGCTATCTCTATAATACTTTCTCATGCTCTTTGAAAGTAAAAGGATTTAAAATATAGGATCCACTTTACTATACAGGTATTAATTATTGGCAAAACTTAAGACAGAAAAATAGCAATAAATAAAACTGGGTAAAAAATAAGCATCCTAATCAGGAATGACAGTGTGGTCACAGGAGAAGGTCAGTGTTTTGTAACTCAGACCTCACAAACGGGACACACAGCACTGACAGTACTGGCACAGCACACACTGCTGTGCCACGTTACATGACCAAGCAGAGACACTTCTTAGAAAGCAGTGCATCCCCATTTCATTTTTTTGTTAAAGATTTCACAACACAGTCCTTCTCTCAGTTCCCATGGCTCCTTCCCTTTTCCTGAAGCCAGTGGCCTCCACAGCTGCCCCTGTCCTGTGGTGCCTTCAGCCCAGCCACACCATCCGTGGGATGGGGAAAGGGGTCAGAAGGGGAAAAGTCAGAAAAAGACAGTAAAGCAACAGCTGCACACACAAGCAAAGAAAAAAAGGAATTAATTCACTACCTCCCACTAAAGCTTCGAGACCAAACTGCAGCAAGCAGAACAATGCAGTGTCCATGGTTTGGTTCCTAAACCCTTTCCCTGAACACACATGGATTCAGACACCTCTCTCTCCAGGTCAAGACAAAGTCCTGAACTTCCTGGCACCTTCCTTACCTCTCTACAACCAGGACTCTCTTCTGGGAAGTCCATACGAGCTCCACAGCAGAGGAGGAGAATGCCCTTTTCAGGGGGGGCTCATAACAAGATTAGGGCACTTCATGAGTGATAAGATACATAAA
This sequence comes from Hafferia zeledoni, assembly GCA_035583235.1. Classification (NCBI taxonomy): domain Eukaryota; kingdom Metazoa; phylum Chordata; class Aves; order Passeriformes; family Thamnophilidae; genus Hafferia; species Hafferia zeledoni. The sequence goes on along the minus strand of JAWWEV010000011.1, from coordinate 224,714 downwards.
TAATGAGCAAACAGGATCAAACCCAGCAAGGTCACAGGGAAGGGAAGCAATGCCTTTGCAAAGCAACTTCCAGAAACCACAGCACCAGCTTTCCCTGAAAACCCTTTCACAGCACAGTGATCCACGATACAAAAAGCAGCAGAAGAAAGGCACAAAACAGTGTTTCAGCTTTAGTATCTTACTGATGCTTCAATCTGTTTCAATGCAAACACATTTTTAGAGATATGCTGAAGATAAATGAAAATCTGGCATTCCTGTACTATAAAAATCAGATTATAGTCCACAGGAACTACTTTCACCTATCCTTCCAAAGCAAAAGGTAAGACTGTTTGGATATATCATCAAGAAGACTGAAATTCCATAGCTATGCCTTGGGAAATCCCACCTTTCACAGAAAGGTGTGAAGCAAACTGGTTTTATTATAATTGCTAAAGGTAACATGCTACAAGCACTGGGTCACACTGTCCTTTTACAGAAAGGATTTAAAGAAAATAGTCCCAGGGATTAACTTCACAGCAGCAGAACTGAAGTGAACCTTTGCTTAAAGGAACAGAGGATGCAGCTGCAGCATTAACTCTTTGTGGTGTTCCTGTAAGGCACAGACACAGAGCACACCTGGGTATTCTCACCCAGGTCTGCTTTACAGCATCAAACCCAGCACTGAGACTCTCATATGTTGGCTCCTTAGTCATGTAGTTCTGAGACACCACAGACACACAACTAACTCAAAAGGACTTGGACTGACCTTCTTGAAGCAAACTCCTCTTTAAAGTACAACATAATTTACTTTGCCTTTTTATTCTAATTAGATTTCAGAGGTAATCAACATGAAAAACCAAAATTACTATTTGTTTTATTGGCTTAAGATAATTTTACAGAGTTCATTTCAAATCCATAGCAATAGGCCACTAGAGAAAGGCTCTGCCAGCCCTGCAGATGGAAACACTTCTTTTCTATGAAGCTGATTAACATTGCACAAATACTGTCTCCTCTCAAACTGAACATCTACTCTGTACAAAGTGAAGGCATTGTCATTAGCACTGCAGGCTGGCTCTATTAAGGGCAAAGTCCTCCCCTTGAACCCAGGCACACCCTCTGACCTGGACCTTCTGCCTCAGCAAATACATTCCCCATTGTCACATGCCAAGTAGTAATCACTCAGTTTAACTGCTTTTTCCACCTTTTCTTCTCATACTGTGCAATAGCTTGTGTGAATGGACTATTGCATGGTAAAATGGCAACACTTTTAAAAACAAAAAGGAGTAGACTACAACACAGAGGGTCTTAAGGCTGCTTTTCTATTTCACTGAATAAAGTAGCAGCTTAATTTTTCAACTTTGTCATTAGATCTTGCAGAGAATCACAACAGCAAGTATTTTGGCATTAAAATTGAATTGCTCCTGCCCTCACAGAAGTGTTGTGATTGAATAAAAGGAATATTCCTCCAGAAAGGTCCACAAGATACTTTTGTTTCTACACTCTCTGCAATGTCAGGCAACTTACATGCCACTAATATTTACCAGTTTCTAGACAAATAATTATCATAGATCATAGAATAGTTTGAGTTGGAAAGTCATCTGTTCAGCTGCCCTGCAATGAGCAGGCTCACCTTTCACCAGGTGAGGTTGCTCAGAGGCTCCTCCAACCTGGCCTTGAACGTTTCAGGGACGGGGCAGCCACAACCTCTCTGGGCAACCACAACCTCTCTGGGCAACCTGTGCCAGGGCCTCACTGCCCTCATGGTGAAAAATGTCTTCCTAATGCCTAGTCTGAACCCACTCTCTTTTAGTTTAAAACCACTGCACCTTGTCCTATTGCAACAGGCCCTGCTAAAAAGTTTGTCCCCACCTTTCTTACCAGTCCCCTTCAGGCTCTGCCAGGGGCTCTCAGGTGTCCCTGGAGCCTTCTCCTCTCCAGGTGGCCCCCCCCAGCTCTCCCAGCCTGGCTCCAGCCCAGAGGGGCTCCAGCCCTGGGGCATCTCCAGGGCATCCTCTGGATCTGTCCTGTGCTGAGGATTCCAGAGCTGGACTCAGTGCTGCTGGTGGGAGTTCCAAATAAAGTAAATACTGCACCACAGTGACTGACCGCTGTGGTCACTGGCACTGGGAGCCCAACAAGGAACTTTGGTGGAATTTCTCTACTGATTTTGCAGTATATTAAGCAATATGTTAATGCTCACCCACAGCCTGCTCTGCTCCCATTAAGAAAATGTTAGAACTCCTCTATTTCAGTGTGAACAGGGTCAAGTCAAACTATCTGTGTGCTTTCACTCCAAACTACTATTGATTTCAAATGTACTCAAAATCATCTCTAACACTTAACAGCCCTTCCATTTAAAGGTTTTTTGGTGTTAAAATCAATAGGGTTCGATTACTTATACAAAGAATGATCCACTTGCCTTTCTTAAATTTATGTACAGGAAGTTTCTTAAGCTGATCCTTCCTAAGCCGATTCCTCCTTGCTCTGTGTCTGTCCTGCACAAATTTTGTGATCTGGAAACAGACATAAGACAACATGAGCAGTAAGTCAAAACAAAAGAACAATCAAAGTTTTGATTTACAAAGCTTTGCTGTGAGTTGGTCAAAAGGGAACTCCAGACTGCCAGAACTCAGGCATGAAGCCAAACAAGCCTAGAGGACCTTCTCCATGACCACGGCACTTGGAACTGAGGACACACAAGCCTTTTCTGGAGAGGCAAGAAAAAGAATAGGTTATGTCCATAGCACATAAAATAATGGCTATTGCTGCAATCCTCTGTTCAGGTCTGTGAGAAGCAGGAAGGACACTGCAGAGTAAAACACAATTCAGTAAGTTTGACTGGTGTTCTTTACAGATTTAGATAATTATAGCTGTTTTAGAGGATTATTCCCACATTCATTCAACTGGTTTCATATCATCTACAGTAGCACTTTGGGGAGAAGGGGATACTCAAAGCCATTGCTACACATTACACTATGCCATACTAAGATAGCTAAATAAATTAAATGGCTTAGTATTATTATTTAGTTATCTAAATAACCATACCAAAGATTCTATTTCCTTAGTAGTCCCTAATGCTATTTCTATTTGATTTTGAATTCCAGCACCTGTGACGTATGACATCCTGAATCAAAGTACACGTACTAACAAGTCCTTTGGAATTTGCAGAGGCATCCTACATCAACCCACACTGTCGGTAGGTAAACAGAGAATATTAATGTTATAAACAGCATTAACCTCTCATTTAAGGAATGCCTGAAAACCACTGGTATACTTCACAACATATTATTTCTTATAAGTATGAATGTATGTATATTACAGCCGATTATTACTAAGATCATTTGAAAGAGTAACTAGTTTTGGCAAAATAAAATTTGGATCTTTTTAAAGGATACTCGAACCTAAACTGTTCATTCAGATTCTTTTACCCCAGCTGAACAATGAGTTGTATGCACAAACTGCATTTTTCCTGCTGTAATTCAGATCCTTAGTAATAATCAGTTTCACAATCATTTCCTAGTTAAAAACAAGGTTATCCCAAAGAAGTAGGGCCAGAATAGAGATGAATGAGGACCAAATCCAAGCTGCAACCTCCCTGGGATCAAGTGCACTGCACCAATTAATTGTCCAGTGCTCTCATCTATCCAGACCTCTGTTAAGGCCTCTCTGCACACAAGGCCCTCAGTGTCCTTTGCAAACCCACTCGGTGTGTGCTCAGCTCCAGTGCCCGAGCCAAGAGCAGCCGAGAGGCTGAGGGGCACCACTGACACACAGGCCCTCCCAGGCAGGTGTCACCCCTTCTCTGCAGCTCCCTGAGCCAGGCCCTGCTGACACCTCTCCTGCTGTGCACACAGGAGCTTTAAGGGAGACCTTTTGTCCACAAGGATACTGTAAAAGACAGTACCAAAAACTCTGCTAAAAAAAAAAAAATCATCCCTAAGTGACCATTCTGGCTTTTTTTCAAAGAGCTGCTGCAACTGTGATTGGGCCAAACATGTCCAGGATTGTCAGTGAAACACAACCTGCAGCACAAAAAATCCTAACGCAGAAAGAAATATTTTAAGAAAGTGTTTGTAGAACAGTTGAAGCATTATTTAACTTTTATTAAAAGGTAAAATAAATTGGGTAGAGATTCCAAAAAGTGGGATACTACATGTTCTGAAATAATATTCAGCTTTGCTATCTTACCTTTTCAAGGAGTGATGTCCCAGCTGAGACCCTCTCCAGGCAGCTCATGTGCTGTGAGATGTGTGCTCTGTGCTGGCACCTGCAGCACAAACCACTGAGCCCTGCACCACACAACAGTGGGACTAATGATTTCTAAGTCTGGTAAGGTGGGACATGCTCTTGGTTTACAAGAGCACAAGGATGGGTCACTCTGTACAGCGCCAAAAAAAAAAGGGCTTGTGCAGTAGAAAAGTGGCAATGAGAACAACTCCCTGTAAGTAGTTACAGGGCAGGAGAAGGCTCCCGCTATCCCTGAGACAAAATTCTGCACCTATTTATTTTCTTGGGAAACTAAAGGATCACAGGTAAGCATGGCACAGGTAAGTGCAGGACACTCAGCTTTCGCTGCTCCCTCACTGTATCCCTTCCTTTAACCTCCACATGTGATGGCTCCCCAACCATCTGTTTGAAAGAAAAAACGTTATTAAAAGAAGAAACTTACCATAAATATGACGATGAGAATAAGACAGATCCCTACTATTATTAGGAAAGGGATTAAGTAGTACTCCAGAGGAAGACTGAACTCTGGGATTAGCACAACATGGCCACTGTGGGGAGGAAGAGACAACACTTTCTACATTAGTGAGAATTTAATGAGCAATCAGATAAAGAATAAATATGATTTAAAAAGAATTTAAAAAGGCTGTCACTAGACATGCTACAGGAATCCTACTCATGCACAACAACATAGAAAATTCAGCCAATACCCACACAATGTAAAGACAATTAAATAAGAGGGCAGAAGAGTGTTTTTCAGGATATTTTTGTAATTGAAACTACTTACTGACCTCAATCATAATTTAGAGTAACCAGGAAAATCACCTCATAACTGCTTGGACAGCAGAATGAAAAAAAAATATAACATGATATCAAAAGATACAGTGAAATTATTCTTATTTACTAAAACATTGTGGGTTGCTCTCAGGCACAAGATTTTACCCAAAATACCTACAGTCTCTGTTATCACAACACCCTATTTTAACCATAAATATTTAACAGAGGCAATGACCCAATGCAAGGAATAACACAGCTGCACGTGAGGTAACCTACCCCTTTTCATAAGTAAATTCTTCCTTCAGAGAATTAGCTGATGTCTCGCCAATAAAGACAGAAGGAATGTCAATCTTCTTTAAAACTTCAACTGTATACAAAAAAGCAGGAAAATATTACTTTGTGGACACTCTATGGGAAGTATTGAGACATAAGACTTCAACATTATGAGGCTATCACATGAGGAAGATATAACATAGTGACAAACAGACAAATGCACATGCATGCTACAGCTTCATATCACATAAGTGCTATTATTTTTCCTACACAATTTCTAAGGACATTATTTCAGGTATAAAAATCAAAATTCCTCATGGAATAATTAAAGGGAGCAGAAACCTGAAATATTTCGACAAGAGAGCCATCATCAGAGTAAGTTTGACCAGAACACCCTTCGTTACTCAGAATTGATAGCAGTCACATAGCTCCACTGATTTCCAGGATTTCTGGCAACTTATATGATTTTGTGATCTGCTTCTGCCAGTTTTAATTAATCTGTCTTCCCTCCTTTTCACCCTAAACATAAACAAACATACTAGAAACAACTGTGGCTAGATGAGGTCAAAAAGAAGAAAACTAACAAGTCCCACATCTTTATTTCAATCTCAAGAAACTGAGTGAACTGTCTTCTCCTCTCTGCTTAGCAGTGAAGGCAATAATAAATGAAAAATTACTGAAAGAGAAATCTCATACTCTAGAAAACCTTCTTCTCAGCTTTACCTTGTTGATTTGATCCCTTCTGCTTCACATTTAAGGCTCAAGGTAACCTGAGATTAGTCCACACCAAAGCAGTCAGAATCCCCAAGGCAAAAGCACGTGTGGCTGAATGTCACCTCACACTGCCAGGTCTGTACTTGGTGTGGACTTGTTCTACAGTTTGATTTCTCAGTTAAACTAAGATTCACAGGGGTTGAGAAGTCACTAAACCCACTTCCATGTAAATGCCTGGACTACTCAGCTCCCATTCAGTTCGTGAGTTCATTCCCAGTGTACTCAATGGCATTTCCACTGGGAAAGAATTTATTTTCCTCTCCTTTATGTTCTTGTTCCATATTGAGCAAGTTCAAAAACTGGACAAATAAAGAAATATCACAAAGAAAGTCGTAACAGCCCCTAAGCAAAAAACCACACACCATAAACCAAACAGCATTTTTACTGGATTACAAGATGTTCTGAACGTACTCACTCCAAGATGGTTAAAACTGAAACCGCTATCATGAGAATCAAAGAGTAAATCAGGTACTGGTCCCTAAATATTCCTTTCCTAACTGAAAAACTGAAAACAAGTACACGTGATACGATTCCTAGGAAACTGGAATCTCTTTGTCCAGAGGGAAAATGTACCCAACCAACACATGGAATCACCAGCAATCACACTTTGACTCGATGATCTCCAGGGTCTTTTCCAACCTAAATGGTTCTGTGATTATAAATACTAAAAAGTTGTATTTTAAAGTTTGATTTCCTTCCAAATGCGCTTTTTCTACTTTCTACTTTTCCTATATTTCTACTTAATTAACATCAGCTTTTTTCACATCAGTCATATAATCTCTAATTTAACCACTTAACCCAGAACATTTGAGCTAAAATTAGGAAGAAAACCAAAAGAAATGCTCAGAGAAGGTAAAACTCAATGTCACCAACAATACACAAATACACATACATATTCTTATAAAAATATCTTGCATTTTTAAATGTTTAAAGCAGAAGGATTTCTGTTGAGGGTGGGAGGGCTTGTTTTTTGTTTTTGTTTTTTTTTCTTCAGTTTATGTGTGCTGGTGGATTTGTTATTGGGGTTTTGAGGTGTTTTTGGTGGTGGTGCTGTTGCCAGTGGGTGAGAAGATTTTTCAAACAGGAGAGAAGAAGTGATACCTGTACTTACTGTCGTTGGATCCCATGCTTATGAGGTCGTCAGAATCCACATTGTGAACTATGGCTGCCTTGTATCCAGCTCTCTGGGCATTTAAAACCTGTAAGCCACACAAAACACTTACTGTAGACTCTGCTTCTCTCCACAGCAGTCTGGCTGTGCTCTGAGACAAGCTGTACTTTTGGGAAGTTATTAATACGTGCACAACGTCATTTACACTCATAAAACAAGTGTCTCCTTTCAAAGCAAAATCTTCTAATTATTCTTATACTCCTGCAGTTATGTCAGACTTGATATCTCTGCTTATCTGCCTGAAGACAAATTCTCCCTTCCCTTCACATCAGTATCCACCTTACTGTCAGCTGTAGATATTTTTCTGAAGCACCAATAAATTCATTAAAGAGAGGGGGAAAAATAAATAATAATAAAAAATAATTAAAAAATCTTACCTTGACATCGAAGTTGCATTCCAGCCTTCGGATTAACACAATAAAAGCACCAGAGGAGTTGTCTCTCAGTGGAGGTGGGGCTATAGGTTCACACGCATTCTCTGGTTTGGAATTTATTAGAAATCCCTAGAAAACACGAACACAAACAGGAGCTTCATTTCTCTCTGTCTTAACAAAAGATTTGGTAGACAAGTATAAGGAAAGAAAACTGCACATTTTCATACAATAGCTAAGCAAATTCTTATTATCAGCTTAATTCTGTATCACAGCAAGATTTCTGCTACTTCCCTATTTTGTGTCATCACAATCTTTATGTCTGTAAAAAATTAGAAAGCTAGAAAGAAAATACAGTTTTTCTAATCACATCATACTCAGACTTCACAGTACAATTTAACATAAAATTATCGTAAGACTTACGGAGACTAATCAAGAAACCAGAAGTACAATGGTCTAAGAAGCACCAATACAAACTCAGCACTTGCCAATTAACCAGGGAGCACGAGGAAAGTGTTAAGTGTGACCCTAGCACTGACCGAGCACACAAAATAGCTGGTTTGCTCTGGTAAGCAAAGACCACCACACGTGCTGTAGGAAACTTCTGCAGTATCAGCTCTGAAGCAATCTCTGGACTGTTTGTAGGTGGCTGAGTCAGCGCCGACGATGCTGGAGTAGAAACACTCCTGACCCCACACTTTACACCTGCTAATGACTTCGCCAGCCTCTCTCCCAGGGCACACGCTCCCCTGGGCACAGGATTCCCCTGCACGAGTCCCGCTCCCTGTGTTGTGACTCCAGGGCTGGTCACGCCCTCCAGCCCGAGCTGCCACCACAGGAGGCACTGCCTGTCTGAGCTCTGGAGGGACCAGGCTGGCCCTTCTCCCTCCCTTAAAACGGGCTTGCTTCCCTGGTCAGCTCTCTACATCACCTGGGGAGAGGCTTCCTGGTTAACTACATTAACGCTAGCTAATTTGTAATTGGGTTGCCCTCTCTCAAGTTTCTTTACAGTAGATTGTGATTACCAAGAATCAGAGAAATACAGACTGGACACTTGGAGGAGGTTTTGCCTACCCCTCCTATGAAATACTTCTCCTCAGAAAATCACCTTCTTGGGATGTGTTTGTGCTGAGCTGCACTGCCATGGAAGATTCCAGACACTAATGCACCGGAAAAGCCTTCGGCAGAGGAATATTCCTACAAGACTTGCACGAGTTTACAGCAGTTCTAAAGCTAGAGCAAATTACCTACAAGTAAAGAGTGGTGGATTGCCAGAAAATAAGAACATAAGTAATGTGTTTTATGCAAATAAAGATCATAACAAGTTGCACTGCTGTGGGCTCAAGAAGTTACTGCTGCAGTTCTAGATATATCCTTGAACTCTCAGTTTTCACTGACAGCTTTAGATAAATAGAGATGTCATCATCTGTGTAGAAATAATTATACATAATAAATTATATAGTTATATATAAATGGATTAACTGTTGGTTTAAACATGTAAGTTTATATATACAGTTTATATATATATTACATGCAACATGCACAGTATATATACTGTGTGTACGTATATATATGAACTGTCAGCTCAAATGTACTGTTTACATATAAACTCACTCTTTAACCATACATATATATTATTCACAAAGTTCAACCTGAGAGAGAAGCATTGTTGTTTGGAGTAATTTTAGTTTTGCAATAATATCCCCTTTGGCAGAGAAGCTGCACCAGCAATCTATTCTTTGCCAAGTTCGTGGTGACAGGCACAACATTACACAGTCTGTAACACTCAAAAGCAATAACCCCCCAAAATGCTACAGGGTTTTGCTGCAAGCCAAGTACAGTTTCCTGAGGTTCCCCCATTCCTGCAGCACACACTGCTCAGGGCATGTGGCTCCCCACAAACTCTGAACTGGCTGTGACTGGACTGGCTGGTCCTTAATGCTGTCACACAGTCCCAACCACCTGAAATGCAGGAACCATCAGCTGAGCAGCATCGACCCTCACACCTTGGCACTGGTTATTACAGAGTCTTACAGACTGTGGTTTACAACTTGCATACTAATAAAGCTTAATCACAAGCATTGAAAAAGTACACCACTTTCATCCTACTGCAACCAAATATCATAGCATTTTTTTAAAGTAATTAAAATCTTAATGCAGAATAAAAAGGTTTAGTATACTATTCAGGACTACAACTCGTTATTTCTACACAGGTGATGACATCTATCTTAATTAAGACACAGAGCTGTCTAACAGTTAAAAAGGTTAAAATCAAAGCTCCTTATATCTATTTCTGATGTATTAAATTGTCTCACTACTTGGATAAATCACTTAATCACCCTCTGTTTCTCGGTATAGTCAGTAAACAACTATACAGCTCTAGCATTGCTTTTCCCCGTGATAACTCTCCCTGGGCACGGAAATGAAGTCTGCCTGAGGGCGACTGCAGACGGAGTTACAGGAACTCTTACAGCACTTTATTCCCCTTTGAGATCAAAAGGGCAACACACAACTTGCCCTTACAATCCACCCTTGTACCTTCACACCAGCTCCATTTCTTGCATAGTGGTTGCTCACAACACTGCAGCATCAACAACCTGCAGAACCAGATTTTGGGCCATGCAGGCTACAGACAGAAGGAACAGGCAACCCTGACCTTTTTTAGTTTACAGAGGAAATGTTCAGCAGATACAGGTCTCTTGTTATATATATTCAGCAGATTTAAATATTTATTTATTTATGTGTTTATTTATTTTACCTTCAAGCCTTCTGCTGGTAGTCTGTACCCAAATCTAGCAGGTAGATCATCAAAAGTCTGGGTTCCATTTTCAAGGTTGTACTAAGACAAATAAAAAAAATCAGGTTTGCAACAAGACAGAAATAGTTAACAAGTGTAAACAGAAATAAACAACACTGTATTCTTTAAGATTAAAGTATTTATCAGACATAGGACATCTTGTGACCATGTCAATGACATCACAAAATTGCTTATTCCACTTGTCTTCCACTCACTCAGCAATGTAATTTTTTCTTACTTAGCTGCCAAAATAAGAAAGTAATTAACAGATACTTTGTTAAATTGTTTGTATGGTAAATCTTTCTTTCTACTGCCTAAAATTCAAATACTATCATATTTTCAGAACAGAAACTAGAAACAAAAGAAGCAAAAATCTGAAGATTTGGAGGGTTTGGGTGTAGCTTTTCCTGGATGGTGATGGTGGGTGTTTTGCCCTGAATTCACTTGTGTACAGGGAAGAACAGCTTTTTACAGCTTGTGGGCAAAGAGTAACCTTCATATGCCATCCCTTTCCAATTCCCTGCTATCCATTCAGGTTAGTAACTGAAAAGTATCTCTACAGTATTGTTTTATAGTAACTATGAGCTTTCACTTTAAAAGAGAAGGATACTGTACAGCTGACTGTAGCAGGTTTGTTCCCCCTTTCCTTGTTCATCCTCTGCAGTCCTGACAGCCCTGACCAACACAGAACTCGCCCAGAAAAACATGCTAACTGGATGTGTGCTACATTTTTAACTTTAAAGTAAAAAAAAAAGTGTTTCCTGCAAAACCTGTGAGGTCTCCAGTAAGTGACTCGAACTTGCATCAGTTCTAAGTGTTACTAAACAGTCAAGTGACTCAGAAACACTTGTGGATTCATTGTATCCTCCCACTGTCACACAGAACAGCCAATAAGGACCGTGTTCCCTTCAGAGGGACGTTTCCCATCAGGCAGACTCAGAAAGGGGAACTCAAACTACAGTTCAGAGACAAACTCTGCCATGACCTACCTGTACTCTTCCAAGGGAGCAATATTTTGAAGGAGCTTTCTTCCCACAGACTTTAACAAAACTGAGGGGAAAGAAATAGGAGTGGAACAAAATTTCAAGGCAGCTTCCTTGTTCTGTGTAACCCATGTGCTCCACAGCCTCCCACCAGAGTACTACCCTCAAAACGTCCTTCCTGAGCTTGTGCCACTGCCAGTTCCCCCTTGAATCCTCAGCAAGCTCAGCTACAGCCAGGAGTCAGTCACAAACTACTTCTCCTTACTCCTTTTCTATAAAATAACCAATCCTGCCTCACAAGCACATAACAGCACCTTACACATCCATGATCCTCCATTTGAGGCTGTAACTGTGTGAGAATACAGAAGCATAAAGACTCTTAAACTAGAAGGGAAGAGATGAATGACTTTCCTTAGCAAACCCAAACCTTTGGCCAGCTGGATAACAAATGGGTAATCATTGAACTGTGAAATCTCCCAAGATTGTAAATGATCTGTACACCAGCAATTCCATGTGACACTGGCAAGCACTCCCTCTCCTGAGCATCTCTTAACCATTCCACTGGCTCCTTTGAGCAGCAGTTTTAGTCTAGTTCATGTCTTCATTTCTTACTTCAGGATAGTCTCAGAATCAATCTGCAACTTCCAAGTATCCAAGAATAAAAGACACTTCATTTTTACATGGAATTATTTAGAATACTGCACACAAAAGCCTAAATAGAAAAAAATAAAACTAAACTTACAAAATGCCTTATTTTTCTTTTTTGAGTTTGGGGGTGTTGTTTGTTTTGCTTTAAACAACTTTTGTAAGAGAGGAAGAAGCAAGAGAGGAAGAAGCAAGAACGGAAGTCAGTTTTTATGAAAAGAGGAATCACAGACTTTGTGATAAAGGGGGAGGGGAAATCATGTTTACAGCAGAATGAGTTTAAAATTTCACAATAAAATGGTCACATCAGTGCCATAATAAAGCAATTCTCTATCCACACTGTTCCCTTTTTCCTACAAAAACTATTGATAGAACAGTAACAACCTGAAGATCCAAATAACACACTTCAGTATTAATCAACCCCACGTTAGCACAAACTTGTAAGTATTTTAAAATGTGGCTTCAAGGGTTGTCACGCTGTTCCCCCAAGTGGACATGGTTTTAACATCTGCATATCACTGGGACAAGCAGAGAACACAGAGCTGACAGTACACAGGTTTAATTATTTCAGTAGCTTAAGCTCTGTCCTATAAAGTCAATTATAACTTCATCCTTAAAACTTCATAGTGTATCAAATAAAAAATAAATAGCACAGCAATAACTTTTACCACTGACACATGCTCATTATACTGTTTATTAGCCTGATCACTTGAAATTCTACACACCTAAAAAAATTTTCCTTAACGATTGCAGATATTTTTGGCTCTTTAAAAAAATTACATCTAGGTGTAATACACACAAACCCCCCTTACTGACAAGGCCTTCAGCACACACATAAATTGCCCCAGCCATAAGAAACTATTTTATTTTTTATTTATATCCAGTAACCCTACAAAATGGGATCCATCACCAAAACTTAAAACTGCTGTCTAAGCCAAATCATGGAATTGTTTTAATAGGATTATAACATGCTACAGGACACCTGGTCAGAGTGTAACTCTGTCAATGACTTAGGTGCTTTCACTGTCCTGGTGCCTGAGCACACACCATCTGCAAAGTCGTTTGTACCATTCCCTTTTTTTATTGAAACAGATTGTGGAGGCAATTCGATTCCAATCAACCTGCTGTAACATTTATTGTATTAACTGATACATATTAGAGTGGCTGAGAAGAAGATTCAGTTTCACACAGATTTCATCTGTGTAGATATACTTACTGCTAAAATATCTGCTTCCACAGGTAAAAGATTCAGGAAAGCAAATAACTGCACAGTCACAAGAGTGTATATCTGGGTGGCAGACAGCATCAGCATCCCTATTGACAACAGCATATTTTATTCAATACCTGCAAGAAAAAACAGAGTCAAGGCACATAGCAAATACTTTGCTCTGTCATTTTATGGGACTCCCTGGGTTAGTAAAAACTTTGCCAAACAAGTATGTAAAATGTTATGTGATGTATACTTTTGAGAAACAATGAAAGGTATATGATTATTTTAGAACGAAAGTCTCTTTTGTCAAGACATGTAACCTCCACGGGAGGGCCTGCACACACAAACCACAGAAAGCACTTCACAAAGCTCTAGGCACTACACAGCAATGCCAGGGATGAACATCCAGTGTATTCACCCTCCTTAGAAACTCTTCATTTTAAACTTCCCTTCTTCCAGCCTAAATCCAAATCAACAAAACTCCTCATGTATCTGGAGTGGGCCCATTAAGAGCATTTATTCTAAATCCACACTGCTTTTGCAAGTGTGGGACCAACGTGTACCAAACACAAACCAGCTGTATCAGCTTCAGAGAAACTCAAGAGATGCTCCAATGGGACTCACGCTCTGGGCAGCAGCTCTGCCCTCCTGGAAAGCCTGTGTCTGCCTTTTTGAGACCTTTAAAAACAAGTACTCTAAAGTTTGCTTGGATGCACTTTCCGAGCTCATGACTTTCAAAGAAAGTCAATTCTGCTTTGCTCATAAGGGCCTGCAGATTTAGGTTCTTACAGTCCATAAACCCATGAACAACATGGTACAAATCCACGCCCTCCGCTGAGTACCATGTTTAATGTAGTGAGAAATGGTGTTTCTGCAAAGCTTCCCCTTCCAACACTCCACTCCCAGGGCTGCAGTCAGGGTGTTTCTGCAAAGCTTCCCCTTCCAACACTCCACTCCCAGGGCTGCAGTCAGGGAATCGCCTGCTCTGCACACGGACCGGGGACTCCTCCAGGCTCCCAGTAAGAAATTACTGCCACTTACATAGAATAGTAGCAACACCAAACAACACAAAAACATGGGATTCAACACTGCTATAAGAGGTAAAATAATTAATGGACAAGTTTTAAAAGCAGACAGTATGTGTTCAATAATATAATTATCACAACATCTGGATCTCCTCTAACTTATTTTATTGCAGGAAATAAAAGTACTTCACAAACAATTAAACTCAATTAGGTCATCCAAATTATCTGCATGATGATTGAAAACCTCCAAATTGTGTCTGCTTATAGAAATGGTTCCATATGGATCTGTTTTCCTTTGACTGCAGATATTCCATTCTGAAAATTTTCTGTTGACTTACCACAGAAATCACAGCCAACACTAATGCTTTCTTTTCCAGAGTAAAGAAACACCCAAGAGTTCTGTCTTCTTGTCCTGTCCTCTGTGGGCTTCTAAAGCAAAAAGTACTGTCCTGTGATGTGAGGGTCTCAATATTTATTAAAGCAAATAGCAGAGAGTCAGATTTGATTTAAACTAACGTGAAGAGAATTAGAATTCATTATTATTATTATTTGGAGGAAATAGCTGGTATTTTCAAAACTAGTTCTCATGATTCTGACTTGGGCATTCAGACATATGATGCTTTGTGAAACTTTCAGCTGGTTCACGCAACTGAAGTTACAGTCACAGGAACCAGTAGAAAGTTACACAATTAATGAATTTTTATTGCTAAATTAAGATTTACCAGCTTCTCTCATCAGCCTGCCCTAAAAAAAGAGAATGATGGTGAAACTGAAAGAATAAAAGAACCATTGTTTCAAAAATACAGCCATTTTTACTATGACAGAAGCAACAAAACTCTTGAAGTTATCACAGCACTTTAACCAGCACAGTAAATTCAGCACATACCTCAGAGCGCAGAGAAAAGCACTAAAAGAACATAAGCAAGGTTACAAAATATCAGAATTAATTGGTCCTTGCAAACAACGTGCACGTGCAGGGCAGTCTCCCCCGTCAAAGTTACATACAAGTTCCTCTGGGTCCAGAAACTGCTGCCTCAAGCACAAGCCAAAAGGCCTTACAATTAATTCCTGAGATTCCGTGGCTCATTGGAAAGCACTCCCCTCTCAGCTGAGGGAGGCAGCTCAGGAATTAAGGGCTACACTGTAAACCACACCAAAAAAGTCAAACCTGGCTCTGCAGGAACCTTCAGCACTTCAGCCTGATTTTCCCATGTGTACAGGTCAAGTTGCCATCAAATGATTTGGGGCATTTCTTCCCACTCTGCATCCCAGAACTCACAAACAGCCCCACCCGAGGTGCTGCATCTCTGCCGCGGCACCGACAGCACAGACACACGGAGAGGGAAGTGGGGGCTGCTGGCCCACAGCTCTGAGCAGCAGGACACCCCTGAAGGAAACACACTGAGCACATTTAAGACAGAGGTCATGAAGAAATTGCACGGCTCAGGACATGGACAAGAACATTGGTGCTTTTGGCCAATATCCACAAACCATGCTGTACAAACTGTACTTAAATATCTCCTTTTCAGACATTTGTATCTCCGTTAACTCAAAATGTGTTTCAGAGCAGAAGACAACACAAAGCAATCCCATGTGATGTGGTTATGCACATACCTTAACTCATTCAATAAAACAGCTCTTTTTCCCCTACTTCTGAAAAACCACAAACTTGTACATCTGTATTAAACAAACCTAAGTTCTATTTAAAGCCAAACGGGATTATGAAGCTTACAACAATCACAAAAATCATATGAACACATAGAAACTTTATCCTGACACACTCCGTGACAACATTCCAAGTGCTCCAGTAGCCCAGATTGCACCTTCCAAAATTCCACAAACAGAGGATGAACAAAACTACACAAATAATACTAATCACTGTCACTCACGTCTCTCAAGCCCTCCGTATCTCTGACTTTTTCCATTCTGATGCCATGACATCAGTCCTGACCCAAATCTCCACCTCAGACCTATCACAAAGCTGAACTCTGATGCACGCAAGGGAAAATCAGCGTTAGACTTTTAGAATGAAGGAACAATTCCTTTCAATTCATTTCAGCCTTTTCACTAGGAATTTGACAGTCAGCCAGCCAGAGACCACGCTACTCGTTATCTCGCAATCCCCACCAGCGCCCCGGGGCACTGCCAGCCCCAGGAACGGCACACCGGGCTGACCCGCGGAACGCCCAAGGACGGATCGCGCTTTCACCGGGCATGGGGCGACGCTCGAGAAGCGCTCCAGCAGCCTCCGCTCCGCCGCCTCCCGCGGGACCGGGCAGAGCCGAGGCCGGGCCGGCCCTGCGCCGGCTCCAGCCCCGCCTCGCCACTCCCAGGGTGGAGGCAAATAAGCGCTGCGCCATGAAGCGCCGGGCCCGCCAGCTCCGCGGCCGCACAGCCCGGGCTCGGCGGCGGGGAAAGCCCCGGGCCCCGTGGCCGTGTCGCAGCGCAAACCTGCGGCCCGGGAGGCGCGGCCCGGCCGCCCCGCCTCGCCCAGCGCTCACCTGCGGGCCCGGGCCGACCCCGCGCTCA
>JAWWEV010000011.1:177911-207097 GCA_035583235.1 Hafferia zeledoni | reverse complement strand
ACCCCGCGGCCCTGCCCAGCCCGCCCCAGGCTCCTCGGCGGCCCCGGGGCGGCCCCGCGCGCACCTCCGGCCCCGCGGCCCGGCCTGGCCTAGGCCCGCGCCATGGCGCCTTCCCTGCGCTTGGCGCCCGCGCCGGAAGTCCCGCCCGCCCCCGCGCCGCCGCAGCGCCTGTCCGAGGTAGCCCATTGGCCAGCCGGGCTGTCACTCAGCGGGGGGCGGGCCTGATGGGCGGGGCAGGGGCGCGGTTCTGCATTGGGTTCGGCGCGCCGCCAGGGGGCGCCAGCACGGGCGGGGCCGCAGCGGCGTCTGAGGGAGGCCCGGCCGGACAGTCCCGCTGTGCCCGCACCGATCGCTGGGCAGTCCCGCACTGCCCCTCCGGACAGTCCCGCTGTGCCCGCACCGATCGCTGGACAGTCCCGCACTGCCCCTCCGGACAGTCCCGCTGTGCCAGCACCGCTGGGCCCCGGCCCCGCCGGACAGTCCCGCTGTGCTCGCCCGCAGCGGCCGCGGCGCCCATCGCACGGGGAGGCCGCGGGGCGGGAGAGGCCGCGCTGTAATTCCAGCGGCCCCCGCGTGTGTGCGTGAGGTTCCTGCGGCCTGGGGTGTCTTGTCCTGAACAGCGACGCCAAACTCGGCCAAGAGAGGAGACAGAATTAGCCAGAGCGAAAGGACCCCCACAGGCCTCACGGGAACTTGTACCTGTTTCCCAGCCATAACATTGCAAACGTTTCCTGTAGGTACATCTATTGCAATTCATAAGCTTGTAAATTGAAACGAATGATGGTGGGACGTGTGTACTGGCGGGCACGGCCTCCCGCTGCGGGTGCGGGACAGCAGAACAGTGCCCGTGCCCCGGCCCTGTGGCAAAGCACAGCGCTGTCTGAGGGAGGGCGGTGTCTCCGCTGGCAACAAAACGCAGTGACGGGATTTTTCACTCGCTGTTCTGTTGTAAAACGAATCTTCAAAAGTTGACCAGCCTTTCTGTTTAGCCAAATGAACTATCTCCTAAAGGGAAAAACGAGTTGTGAGAAGATGCTATGCATCATTTTAGTAACTTACAACCCTGCTGGCGTTTATTTAATTTATTTTATTTATTTACTACGATAGGAACACGTGTTTTGCTGTGGTTTCAGTACAATGAAACCGCAGTAGCAGCGTTTGGGCGACACAGCCCAGCGAGGTCTCCGCGTTAGCGGGGCTGTAGATGGAAATGGGCTCGAGCAGCGATTTACAGTGGGATAACAGAGTTATCCGAAAGCAAAGGAAACATGATCTGATTCCGTTGTAGCAACACGTACTTGGGGGGACCCGTCCCCGCGGCCGCCGCGGGGCAGCCCGTGCGCTCTCCCGCAGCGAGTCCCGAGGGGACACGGGGCAGGGGGACACGGGACCCGGGACACGGGAGCGGCCCCTGGCCGGCCCGCGCAGGCGCCGCCGGGCCACGGGATCGCGACACGGGAGCGGGCCCGGCCCGCGCAGGCGCCGGCGGACACGCCGGGCCCGGCTCCTCCCTCCCTCCCGGCGGGGCGGTCGCGATGCTGCTTGTGCTGTCGGCCGAGCACCGGGCGCACCTGGGCTGGTTGCCGCGGGCTGGGGGCGCAGGTCGGCAGCGCGGGGGGCCGGGCCGGGCCGGGGCTGCAGCGGGTCCCGCAGCGGGTCCTGCAGCCGCGTCTCTTCTCTCGTTGCAGCCGTGGGCGAGCTGGGGCGTCTGGCGCTGGAGCAGCTGCGGCGGGGAGCCGCACCGCGGGCCTGCGAGCCCATCGCCAGTGAGAGCCGGGCCGGGGCAGCGAGGGGAGCGGGGATCGGGCAGGGCCGGGGCCGCGGGGAGCGGGGATCGGGCCGGGGCCGCGGGGAGGGGGCATCGCACCGAGGCCGCGGGGAGCGGGGGATCGCACCGGGGCCGTGGGGAGCGGGGAATCGGGCCGGGGCCGCGGGGAGCGGAGGATCGCACCGGGGCCGCGGGGAGCGGGGATCGGACGGCGGGACCGCCCCGTGCAGGGGCGTGCGGGCCCAGGAGCGGGCTCGGGCTCCGCTCCCTGCCCGCTGCGGGGATGCTGCGGGGCCCTCCTCACACACACCAACTCTCCTCT
Organism: Hafferia zeledoni; assembly: GCA_035583235.1. Classification (NCBI taxonomy): domain Eukaryota; kingdom Metazoa; phylum Chordata; class Aves; order Passeriformes; family Thamnophilidae; genus Hafferia; species Hafferia zeledoni. The sequence goes on along the minus strand of JAWWEV010000011.1, from coordinate 205,007 downwards.
GTACCATGCCACAGAAATCGGTTTGGTTTTTGTTTTCTTGTTTTGATGGTTTGGTTTGAGGGGGTTTCTAACATGTTGTACAATAATATTTGAAGGTTTTTTTCTTTTCTGTGCATATTTTGCAAGTTAGTGTTTGATAAGTTTGCAGTTTTGAATCTTATTGCTGTGGTAGTTAACAAGGAAGTAAAAGGCACTTTATGCTTCTTTAAAGGAAAGCTGAACATTGGTGTTGACACCATTCAGCATGGAGTGGAGGGACTAACCTATCTTCTTACTGAGAGCTCCAAGCTTATGGTAAGGATACCTTCATGTGAGGAATTCAGGGATACCCTCAGGAAATGTCTTAGACCTCTGAAAATACTGGTGAATGGGGAAAATGTAGCTCAACATTTTGATGACATGTATTATTTTATTTTCAGAGAAAGGCATCTCAGACAGTTGTCTTACTGAAACACTGCATCTGCATGGATGACTCTGGATTGTGTATTCCATGTTTGAAGCTAAAACTTGACAATATTTTAATAGTGTGATTTACTCCATATAGAGAAGTATGCTTAGGGATTGATGTCGATAATAAGACTCAAGCAAGATTTTGTTGTTCAGTTACTGTACAGGATTTGGGCTGCACTAACCCCCTGTTCATCATTCCTTGTCTTTGTCTAATGTGGTGGGTTTGAGAGCTTTTTCAGCTCCTGGCATCAAAAGTTTGTGTGGATGTAAGTAGACACTAATAGTAATTGAATAATGACAGTTTCAATTGTAACTATTGGTATAGTAGAATATTTGAGCAATGACTACATGGAGAAGGGATACAAAGACAAGGAATGCCAGATTAAGCTCAGGCAAGTGTTGCTCCCAAGAGCAGGTGGGGAAGGGCTGGAAATGTTGCAGAGCCTTTCCTTAGAATAAGGGGACTTGACTGACAGGTTACAGGGTATTTTGGTGGAACGTGACTGGTCACAGACTGTGTTTGCAGGGTGGGGCACTGGAGAGGTACAATGGCATCTGCCATGGAGCCAGTAAGTGCTGCCCTAGTGCTGGGCCAGGCTGCTGCTGTCAGCACAAGGACCATGACCTGTGGGGCCTGTCTGGGCCCCATCACAGGAGGCTGAGTGTTGTGCCTGGTGCTGCTCACACCACATCACTGCTGAGCGTTTGTAGGCTGGGTATCAGTGGCCCAGGAACACCCCGAGGAATGGACTCCCGCAGCGTGTCCTGCCTCGTGACAGTCAAGCACTCCCCTCTGTTGTGTTTGCTCTCTGATGGGAAGGCTTACATATGAGGGGGTTGAATGTTACTCTTTTAAAAAAAAATTACCTACAACTCTCCTGAAGCTCATGCAAGTCTGAAGTAATACAACATCTGTAAATCCCTTAAAACCTGGCTATTGGCTTTGTCCAAGGTGTAGAATTGTGCTTGGACACTCCTGCAGGAAAATAACTGCACCACAGCATATGTGATGTTTAGTTATGGTTTCATTTGGTTTTCAACAAATAATGATGATTACACAGTTCTGTATTAAGGCCTAAATTGTTATTTCTAGATTTCTGAGATTGACTTTCAAGATTCCATTCACGTTCTGGGATTATCAGATGAATTGAACAAATCTTTGCTCCAGCTGTACCTTGACAACAGGAAGGAGATCCGGAGCATTCTTGGAGAGCTGGCACCGAGGCTGCCCAGCTACCACAGTCTGGAGTGGAGACTGGATGTGCAGGTGATTTCTCTGATGTTTTACTTCACATTTTTTTAACATCATAAAAAACTTCTGAACAATGTAGAAGTTAACTGAGGCAGCATGTATTTAAAACTGACATGACTTTGTTAGTGCCCCATAGACAGCCAGTTGTAAGATGGACAGGATATGCAATGATGCAAAGCATTTGTTGCCTGATGAAAACTGAATTCACAGCTTCACTGGTGTTTTAAAAATGTTAGCATATACTAAATATATTTGGCCTTGATTATCACTTAATTTTCAGAAATATTATGAAACCATTGATTAAATTGGATTAGTATCCCTTAATGATGAAACTCAGTAATAGCTTGTGTGTATCTTTAATGTGGATGAAAAGGGTTTCTGAGCAGTCCTCGAGGCAGATCCTGCGAACCTGGTGGGAACTGTAGGTACGAACATCAATAACCATCATTTGTGTCCCTGTTCCCATCTCACCAAACCCCTCCTGCAGCTTGCAAGTAGAAGTTTGAGACAGCAGATCAAGCCTGTTGTGACTATGAAGTTACATCTTAACCAGAATGAAGATGCAACTGCCCAAGTGTTGCAAACTGACCCTGCCACCCTCCTCCACCTTATCCAGCAACTGGAGCAGGCGCTGGGGGAGATGAAGACGAACCACTGCAAGAGAATAGTGCGCAACATGAAATAGCCTCACCTCCTGCCTGCTCAATTCCCAAGCAGTTTGTGAAACAACTCAAAACAATGCTCACAAACACATTTTGAGGAAAAATAAACATCTGGATCAGATGAACTGCTTTCCTGTGCCAGGATCTTGAGCCAGTAGTTAAAGGCCACATGTCCTTGGCTGCCGCCTTTGCAAACCTGCCTGATACAAGACGGGTAATTTGGTTCACTGTGGTTGCAAATGGAGGCATTCATCACGCTATGCTGAGAATTTCTTTAGCTCTAAATTAGTATAGTTCTGCTTGAGCTTTCCTACCTCAGGTAGAACTGTCTCAACATTATATGGAGCTGCATATTTATTGTTACATTTATCAAGTAATTTTTTTCTCTTGTGCGTCTGTTTTGAAATTTTTCTTAAACCTCTATACCAGTGGGAATGTTACTTTGCAGGAAGGTTTCTCCCACATAGACTCAGGTGTGTGTGAGAGTCTACATGGGGCTGCTGCCCTTTTCCTTCAGAGGCCTGGGTCAGTGTGGGGCTGGTGTGACACTGCTGCCCTGACCTTCTCCCCTACAACCGAGCCAAGGCTCCTGTTGGCAGAGCTGCTGTGACCCCACAGGACAGCTGAGGCTTTGCAGCCAGCCCAGTGGCCTGCACTGAGTTGGCAAACTGGTTATATGTGAAGGTGGTCTAAAAACCTGCAGAAGAGAAGCTGTGGGTGAGTGAGGAAGCAGGTTAAGAACAGTGTTCACTTCTGCTAACCCTGGATTTGTGCCTTGATGCCACAGTTTGTGTTCGCCTGTTTGGATAAAGGCAAGACCAGCTATTAGAACCAAAACTGTGCTTTTCCATTGTTAAGAAAAATATCTAATAAAGATTATGTCACATTTAAGTTGTATTCTAATGCAGCATTTTGCAGCTTTTGTGAGTAAGATGAAATAGTTTTAGTAATCAGTGCTTTAGTGTCACTACTGAGTGTGCATCATAAAGCCCTTAAAGTATGTTGGAGAGGACAAAAAGGTAAGAGAGAACCATAAGATACAGATTCTGGCAATAACTGTATATTTGCTGTCTTTCATGGCAACACCATAAACTTCTACGTTAATTGTGGTTTTACATTCAAAAATGCAGTTTTTTTCTTTCTGTTTTGAATTTTTGTATCTCTGAGAGATACTATTTCAAATTAAACCTGCGTGGCTGAAGTGCTTTAAAAAAAAGTCAGTTTTCTGAAACATGGAGTTGCCTGTTCTCCAGTTGCTGTGTGGTGTGAACAAACCGAGTATCATCTCTCCATGAATCAGCACTGTGTTTCTTTTAACATCCATAATCTGTATGTGGTGACCTTTTTCACAGAATCATCTTCCTATATAGTACATGGTAATTCAATGTGATCAAATGTTACTACTTGGTATTTTTGATTAGTATTTTTTTAATGTAATTTGCCTCAGTTTTCAAGTGAGACACAAGAACAGTCAGTATGTAGGTGAGTGGTTGCCCTTATTCGATCTTTCCTCACTACATCCATAGTCTTAAGGCGGCAAAACAGGAATTTGAGATAAAAATCCTAGCAACTTTTTGTGTTGTTGCCTGATGAATTTGAACATATTCACCTTTTTGTCACTTAAACTTCTTTAAAAACCCAGCTGCTCTAGAGCTGACTGGTATCATGGTGAGTGCTGGCAGTCTGCACTGGGTCACATTCTGAAGCTCTGCTGACTGAGGAGGGGTTTCCCTGGGGGATCCTGAGCAAAACAGGCAGTTGAAAGCAGATGTTAAGAATGGAAAATAAAACACTGAAGCGTTTCCTTTTACAAAAAATTACCTCAGCTGAGGATGGTCAAAGTTAAACTTTGAAGCTGGGTGAAACTGAGAAAACTCTGGCAGTGATCCACAAACAGACAAGAGTGAGGGAAAGGGAAAGATCCTTTACACCAAGTGTGCTGCTTTTGAATTGTACTTTTCTGTTCTTGGGGAGGTCCTGAGCTTGGAAAAGCAGCTGCTTGGAAGCACGATTTAGGCTTAATTATTGGAAAGGCAGATTTGCCTTTAGGTGGGGTTGGAACTGGTCCAACAAGAGCTCTGCAAGTTCTTCCTGTCTTCACAGCACCCGTGACAGCTGCCGAGGGCACCCTGAGTGTGACCACGTGGTGCTGCCAGCACCTTGGGAGGGCAGGTGAGGTTGGGCAGGGAAAAGGCATCTCCATCAGTATCCCAGAGATACTGGTAAAATAAGAATTCAGCTTTGCATCTGGTGCATCTCCCAAATGAAAGATGCCTGAGACAAACCAAGGCTGGCCTGTCTGGTGTGTGTGTTCCCCTGTCTCTTGGGGGAGGGCACACTGAGTTCAGCAAAGAGGCTGAACAAGCAGCTGGAGCACAGGGACTCCTGACATGCCTTCAGCTGTTTGGAAACTACACGGTGCAGCTTTCCCCAAAGCCCTGCCCCAGGCTCTGTCACTTGCCTTTGCTGTGGAGGAGCAATGTCTGCATGTCTGATTCTGCTGGCTGTGCTCTAAGGCACAACCTCTGAGACACAAACACTGCTGCAGGTTTTTGGTTAGAGCAGCTGTTTCCAAAATCAGTGTCTGAGGAGCCATCTACTAGAGATGTCCACACAGCCTGCTTGCCAGTAAAATTACATCAACTTTTAAAACAACATGAACTGAGCTGACAGAAGGTTTGGGGTTTCTTTTGCTAGCAGCCTGCCCACATGAGAGGTTTTGCTGGCTGGGGAGGTATGTGCTTACACAGCTGCTTTGGGGAAACTCCTGACAGACACCAGGTCTTTGTCTTAAATAAACCACAGCACAGTTGCCTACACAGGACATGCTTTGCGTGCATCCTGACATGCCAGCCAAAGACTCAGAGCTGTCAGTCACCTGAGGAATAAACAGCTGGGAAATGCACTCAGACAAAAAGCAGCACTGACCCCTTTGTTAACAAACACACTACATTTACTGAGGTACATTTTGCGGAAGTCTCTTGAATAGTAGATTAATACAGAGCTACTAGCAAGAGCATAATACACAAAAAAATTTGGCAAACAATACCCCATTGCCATAAGAACAAATAAAAATTATTATTTGCATGACAAATTGTATGTTTCTAGAATGTAGATACATATGTGCTGCACATATATACCTTTTTATAGTGAAACTCCATGAAACATGTTTACTGTTCCATTGTGTTCTTTGTTCTCCATTATTTAGTTTGAAAGAACACAAGTCTTCTGTACCTGTGGCTCTTCAGCTGACACACCCGGAGCATCCAACTGTAGTTACTGCCCTCGAGTCTCCTTGCACAGAGCAGACCCAAAGCAGAGGCAGAGCTGGGGCTGTGCTGGTCCCTGTCACTCGGTTACCCAAAAGCACAAGGCTTGCCCGGGGCCTCTGAATGTTTTCTGATAGACATCCCACATGCAGCTTCACCTACATGGGCTTTCTCAGAGAAAAATGTTAATCTGTGTAAGACTTTGACACAGAGCAGCAATGGATCTAGATTAAAAATTACATGCAGTATTGACAAGTAGGGTATACTCAAAGTACTGGACTTTAGTAAATCCTACAGTTGACCAAAATACCTCTGTACTACTCAAAAACATCTGAACAGCACATTAAATTGGCATAAAATAATGTTACTGTCTTATTTTTTTACAACATACGAACTTGTAGCAAGAATAAAAATGTAATGATAAGGAGCTTTCTATGTGACATTTGTGGTTTGGTTCTTTTATCACTTAATTCAATCCCATTGCGATGGAAGTGTCCTTGTCTTCTATGGACTTGAACATATTGAACAATTTCTTCTAAAAGCTGATGGTCGTATCCTATTTTTGTGTCCAAAGAAGGAAGTTACTATTTCTAAATAATAATAACAACATGAGAACTTATTCTTACAGTTCCAATCACTTGCAGATTAGTGGAGAAAAATGCTTTAGCCTACACCAAGTGGTACAATAGCAGATAATTGTACTATTCAATAAAAAGTGCAGCTGAAAGACACCTCACTGAAGAAGGCAGTTGTAGCTGTAATAAATGCTGCTTAGGTTTAGAACAAATATGCATGTACTCACTCATAGGATGTCATGCTCTCTTATGCAAGTCATCTAATTAACACAGGTGAGATGGCCCCACGAATGAGACTGCGAGAGCCTTCCCTTGAATGGGCTTGTCATCTGGAAAGGACTGGAACAGGTAGAGGGGTGTGGGATGTCTTTACTCAAGGATATAGAGGCCTAGAGGAAGCAAAAAAGCCCTTTTAAAGACTATGAAAAATCACGTTCAGATCGTTATCTGTGAATAACCACATGCACACACAATCTAATATCCAAAGGTTTTTAATCAGGAAGTTGCAGAAAAGAAAAAAGATATGCAATGTCTGCATAACCCTGGAGCAGGTGCTGTGATGAGCACAGTGCTCTGAGTTTGTTGCAGCAAGGAACCCAGTGAGGAAACAGTAGAAGAATGGTACAAAAGATAACATGGAAAATTCTTTGGAAAGGGAAGCATAAACAAGTCTCAGGAGTACTGCGTTTCCGGACCAAAAATACAGCATATATGGGGAAAAATAACAAAAAAGAAAAGAACAAAAAACAAAGGACAGCAAAGGAAACCCCAAGGAGGACATCTGCTGAGCCAGTGGAAACATGAACAGGAAATGTGAGGAAAAGTAAATGAGAGGGAGTATTTGTGGAAGCAAGAAAATCAGGAAGTGCACAGGATCTGCTTCACAGAGCTACCTGATCCTGCTCCGAGTCAGTGTTGAGGCTTAAACCAGGGCTCTCAGAGCCTGCACAGCCAGGGTTACCTGTGAATCTGATCGAGACACAAACATGGTGCAGTCAGGCCCATGTTCTCTGCTGGAGAAGCCAAATGCAGTTCACAAAGTTCATGCTTCTTTTTATAAGTTCAGAAAAAAATTACGTAAGAATTTTCTAGCATAGATTCTGATTGCTGAGGAGGATGTATTCTTATCGACCAGCATGCCTGGAGTTTGTCCAAAATGCAGAACTAAAATGACAAAATGCATTACTAAAATAAAGTCATGAGTAGCCAACATGTGGTATATTTCTATGTGTGTTGTCATAAAAAGACTTTATGATTCCTTCTGTAAAAACAACACCTAAGTTGGAAAGTGAACAATATTATTCTTTATAGACACAGCTACTGAATTTAAGCAAATTCTTGCCACATCATCATTCAAAAGTTGTTCCAAGTGCAAAAAGTGAGACAAGATTGAAAAAAGATTATATGTATCAATGATAGTACACCTCAGAAATGCATTTTGATGACAGGTCTAGTTTCTAGTATAGACTAAGCCAAGGACAAGTACCTGCCAGCAAAGGGCCAAACCTTCCCTAAACTCCAAAGTCGTGGTTACAGCCCGTGCCACCAGGAATGCCTCAGCCCCCGCCCTCATGGCCATCACTAACTCAGGCCGTTAATGTGCATCGCCCCTGAAGTTCCCGAATGCTGCTTTTGGAGCAAAGCTGATTAGCTCGGCAGAGACAAAGCGCTCCGAGGTCTGCGCTACGGGCCGGGCCGGGCCGGGGCAGCCCCGCCGGGACGTGCGGGACGGAGCGCGATGCGGGAGCGACGTGGGGCAGGGCGGGGCAGGGCAGCTTCGGGCAGGGCAGCTCCGGGCAGAGCAGAGGGACCTCCGAGGGGACTCAGGACGGCCCCAGCGCCGTCCCAAGCCCGAAGTTTTCGCGGCAGTTGCGTAACCGCGGGCGGGGCGGGGGCCGGGCCGGGGGCGGTGAGAAGGGCCGGCGCTTTCCCGGCCCGCACTGCCCTGCCCTGCCCGGCTCGGCCCGGCCCGGGGCCGCCCCGACCGCCCGCCCGGGACACGGCGCTGCCGGCGGGGCCGCAGAGGCGCTGCCCGCCCCCCGGTCCGCAGGACACGTCCTCGGCGGCGGCGGCAGCGGGGCCAGTGCCGGCCAGTCCCGGCCGCGCCGCCGTCGGGGCGGAAAATGAACCCCGCGGCCGCGGCCCCGCCGCCGGGGCAGCAGGTGATCCACGTCACGCAGGACCTGGACACGGAGCTGGAGGCGCTGTTCAACGCCGTGATGAACCCCAGGCCCAGCTCCTGGCGGAAGAAAATCCTGCCCGAGTCCTTCTTCAGGGAGCCCGACTCGGGCTCGCACTCGCGGCAGTCGAGCACGGACTCGGCCGGGCCGGCCCCGCGCCCCGCGCCCGCGCACGTGCGGTCACACTCGTCCCCCGCGTCCCTGCCGGGTGCGGTGGCGGCGCCGCGACACGGCCACCCCCGGCAGCGCTCCTGCGACGGGCCCGACGAGCGGCCGCTGCCGCCGGGCTGGGAGATGGCGCTCACGCAGACCGGGCAGCGATACTTCCTCAAGTGAGTGCGCGGGCCCGGCCCCGCATCGCGGGCCGCGGGGCGAGAGCGGCGCGGGCCGGGGGGACCCCCAGAGTGAGGGGCGTGCGACATCCCCGCGGGAAACTCCGTCCCGCTGGGAAGAGGGAGCCGAGGGAGCGCCGGGCAGAAGTTCGGCCGTGCCTGGCGGTGCCGTATTTTCCTGCTTGCCCACACGTCCTAAATTGTAAAACTTTTTTTAGTAAGTTCAATAACAGTTATTCCAGGGAGTTTCCGGCATGTGGGAGCAGCGCTCTGCGTGCCCCGGCCCTGTGGGAGGCGGCAGGGGCTGCGGCCGTGCGGGCTGTGCGGGGGCTGTGTGGGCTGGGGCTATGGGGGCTGTGTCTGTGCGGGGCTGTGTCTGTGTCTGTGCGGGTCTGTGTCTGTGCGGGTCTGTGTCTGTGCGGGTCTGTATCTGTGCGGGGCTGTGTCTGTGGCTGTGCGGCGCTGTGTCTGGCTGTGGCTGTGCGGGGCTGTGTCTGTGAGGGGCTGTGTCTGTGTCTGTGAGGGGCTGTGTCTGTGTCTGTGCGGGGCTGTGTCTGTGTCTGTGAGGGGCTGTATCTGTGTCTGTGCGGGACTGTATCTGTGTCTGTGTCTGTGGCTGTGCGGGGCTGTGGCTGTGGCTGTGCGGGGCTGCCCCACCGCGATGCGTTCAGAGCATCCCCAGTCGTGCGAACCGGCCGGAGGCGGCTCGTTCTGACGACAGATTTTGGTCAGTGTGCCAGTCATTTTGGCCAGAGTGTTTGTTTGTTACATTTGGCGTTTGATTCAAAACAGTTTAATAGGCTTGAAAGTAGGTAAAAATTGTAATACATGGTAAGGCAACAGTGCCGTATTTTGGTCCATTCTGTAACTCAGCTTTAGATTCATTCCCAATGAAGTGGCGCTGCATTAACCTGGTCAATAATGCAGTGACAAAATGTTTGCTGATGAAATAAAACATTCACTGATAAAGGTTCTGCCTGAGGTATTGAGGGGGTTCAGCTGCCGGGGCTCCAGGGGGGCATTTGCTTGTTCCTTGCAGCCTTCTCGGCCCGAGGGGAAACTCCCGAGTTCATGTGAACCCCCACGTGGATATTGAACCATCATAAATGGCATGTGGGCAACGTAGGGGGGAAAGAGAGACAAGGCTGTTTAGAAACATGGAAAAGGTCATAACTTATATGATTCTGTCATGATTTCTTTGCCTCGTGGGTTTGGAATGTCCCAACGGATTGCTCAAGAGCCCAGTTTTTTAATTACTCTGCGCAGTTTAGATTTTTGCCTTGTGTGACACTCTGAGCTACCACCAAAGCACAGAAATTCGTTTTTGTAAGTCACTGTATATCATTTATGATACTGAGTGGACATATCCAGGGGTCCAAAATTAGGAGTTTGTTAGTAATCTGGTTTATCACCTAAAGGAGATCTTGTGTCTCCACACTTTGCATATGTTTTTCTTGACAGAACAAGGACAGAGAAATAGCAGAGTGACAGGAGCACTGTAACAGACCATCCATAAATAAATATTCACTACGAATTCTTGCTGGGGTTTGGCCAGGGAGTGTTTTCCGATAACTCTGCCTAAAACTTGCATAACGTAATCTTTGTCTGCTCTTTAGTTTTTGTCTAATATCTAATACCAAAATGAGCTCGTGTGGTTTCACCTTCCTGTCATACAATTCTGACCTAGAGATGGAGTTTTCCAAGTTGATGGATTCTTGTTCCTTAGGCCAAAAATGCAAGGCCTTTATTAAAAAGCATGGGTAAAATCTTAAATTGTCTTTAGTGTGGGTTTTTTCTCCAAATCCTAGCAACAGTAGTAATTGGATTAGCAACATCCTTTTTGATCTAAAATACTCGTTGTGTGTGTAATTTGTTACCCAAGTTAGTCTTTGTTTTGTTTCCCCAGTTTTACCTATCCAACAGAACTTTCCTCATTTATATAAAATTTAACTGGAATCATGCATTTCTTTATACATGTAATATATTTCTTTACACCCCAATGCTTTGGGGAGCAATATTCAACTATAAAATGCTCACATGTGAATTATAGTATTTTTAAATGGTGTAATGTTTTTCAGGTGAAAATACAGTTTTCTGCAGACATTTAAGATTGTTTATGGAAAACAGCATTTAAAACTCTGTGCTGTAACATACAGTTTGAATCAGATGATGTGCTTGAAAATCCTGTTTGGTTAAATCAGGCATACAAGGTTACATTTGTTTATATAAGGAAAAAAAAGCCTGCGCTTTCCAGTTTAATGATAAAGATTTGTTTTGTATGCATTAGCAAAAGAAAATTGAGAAATTAATTAGGAGTAAATAGCCAAATTAGGTCCTTTTAAAGCCTTTATTATCTGTTGAAGTTTCGAATGCATTTTGTTGTATTTAAACGTATTTTGAAGAATCATTAAACAGAAGTACTAGTGGGAGTTTCAGTGAACAGTGAGCTAGCCCATCTGACAGGGGACCAGCTATAACTTGAAGCAGTTGCACTCCTGCATGTGTGTTCTTGCAGAAATTTTCTGGCTGTGACTGGAAGAAACATAAGTAGCCTGGGGACCGACCACTCCACCCTGTCATTAAATACCAAACCGCACAAGGTGGGGGTGGAAACCAGTGCCATGAGCACACACTTGCAGCGCTGTTATCTGAAGCATTTTTCTGTGTGTGCATGTGTGGAAAAACATTCAAGTGTGATTAATTTCTGATAAAAAGAGTTTCTGGAAGGAAGGCAGCCTGCCTGGCATAGCTGCTGTGCCGGTGAGTGGAGTGCAGTGCAATTCCAGCCACAGGTGGCCTGTGTACACACACCCTGCACAAAGAATGTTTAAGGATTACTTTCCACCAGTCTGGGCTTAGGTGGCACAGTTGCATGTTTTTGATGAAGACTGAGGTTTTAATGTTTCCTCAGTGTGTGTAAAGAGCTGCTTGCTCAGACTCTCATAAACAGAATATGGAGAGTTTGGTGTTTGCACTGCACAGATTTGTGAAACTTTTGCCACTGCCGTCATTATCACACTGTTATTTTTAAAATACTACAGTGAACATTTGCCTTACCAGAACATGTTTGCTATTAAATCCTGCTCGAGGGTTAGAAGGCTAATTATTTGCAATATTTGATTTACTCAAAATGTTCAAATTTTTTCTTTCTGGTTTTTGTTGGTGAAGAAACTTGATTTAACACAGTTTTACATAACTGAGCATGTTTAGCAGGACAGCAGAAGAAAAGTAATATAAATACTCTGAAAATACTTTTTTTCTGAGAATGACAAAACTAAGACAGTTGAAGTGCTCAAATGATTTTCAGATACAACCTTTACCTGAAAGCCATTTCTGATAATTCTGTAGAGACTTCTATTGTTTTCCATTGGTGGTGTGCTTGGTGCTATACAGAATTCATCATAGAGAAACTTTTCCATTCCAGGAATGTAGTTACACACCTGGAAATGGGGGAGGACATGGGCAATGCATGAGAGGGTTACTCAGTTTAGGTTCCCCTAAGAATGTGGAAAGCAGTGACGCCTTTGTGGGACATGTTTGCAGTGTTGTCCCACAGCTGTGTCCACAGTGCCATGGCCAGCAAGGAGCGCACTGACCTCGCTGTCCCTTCCTTGGTCCTTACACAAGATGGTGCAAAGCAAGAGCCTGTGCATCCCTGCTGGCTCTGGGGGTGTGCATTAGAGAGAGACATTTCACAGAATCTTGTGGCTTTTGAAGCATTTAATCCACACTTTAAGGGATTTGCTTTGTTCCCATCTCCAGAGATTATTGGTGTGGGACTTGGTGCATGAACTGCCCCTGGTGCCAGCATACCTTAAAAACAAGTTACACTGTGCTAGACAGTACCAAGATGTATTACTACCAATGACTTTTATCTGGATTATTTAGTGAGTATATGACAGACTTCCTAAAAGGCAGGAAAGCTGTGATACAAGACCGAAGTTCAATTGACAGAAATTCAACTATGGCTCACCTTTGTAACTCATCTCAGAGATGCTTAGGAAGTTTTGATACTGGAATGTGCACATCAAAAGTAAATTTTCAAGCTGTGATTGTCTGTAGTTCAAGTGCTGATTTAAGGATGATGTTGGAGTTCCACTTAAAAAAACTACCATTGATCTATGAGCTACTTTTTCTCCTCTGAAATTGCCAGTAGGAACAGCTACAGAATTTCTGATGAAAGCTCATATTTATTAATTTTCTGGTCCAAGATGGTGTTTTTTCATGCTTAATAGACTGTTTTCTCAGAATCTAAAATCGTGTCACCTGTGGTGTTTAAAAGAACTTAGGCGTTAATGTGGGGCTTAGTAAAATCTGAGGACAGAAGCAGATCTGGAATAAAATTGCTTCAAGGACATATTTTGATTTGCAGAATGGGATGCAGTTCCCTCTCCTGTTGAGTTTTCCGGGTTAGCAAATAAGCTACATTTTAGACTTGGCTATAACGCATCAGTGAAGAAATCTTTAAGCAAGACTGCACTGACCCTGGAATTGTTACCAAGAAGGGCTTCCTTTGAGGAAATATTTAAGAAACTTAATTTAAAGGACTGTTTAGGCACCGAAGTTGCATTAACACATTTTTGTGTATGCATTTCTAAGTTATTTAAGGAGTTGGTGATAACTGTCCTGTACACAGTATTGTGTTCATATATAGAATGTGATGTGTTGGTCTGATGTACTTTTTAAGCTAATGTACTTCTAAAATGTACCTTAAAATGTACTTTTTAAAGCTGATGTACTTTTAAGCTAATGAATTAGTGATGTACATGCAGAATTGCGTTGGTTTACTGAAATTTGTCTTAAATTTGCCCTTTAGTCATAGGTTAAACCCAAAGTGTGGGAGTAGTTGTGCATTAATGGCTGACAAGTGCCATGCATTCATCTCATGAGATGAGCTGACAAAACAGTTGCTTTATGCACTGATCATCAGGCAACAGAACCAATTAGCATATTCTTAGAAAGGTGTATATAAAATATGTACAGGTGTTAAGTAAGATGCTGTCATGAAAACCAGATGCTTTTTCTGAAACCATCGGAAGGGGGTTTGTCTCTACTAACGGTTTGGGTTGCTCAAGGAAAGCAAATGAATAGTAGGGTTATTTTTATCACTTTTGTGAGCTGCTGTAGTGAACATGTAAAGTTGGTGTGTGTGGCCATCTGTGCTCCGTGACTGGTGAAGGACAGTGGAGAGCTGGCGGCCTCAGGAGGGGATGTGTGGCCAGCTCTGAACAGTTGGACAGCGTAGAATCTGCACAGTCTGCCCTTCACAGCTTTTTGCAGTTCACTCCTTCAAATATGTGGGAAAAGTCAGAGACTGGACTTTGACTGCTTCCTTTTGAATGCTTTGGTTGATGTTGCAAATTCTGTCGCTGATGAAGGAGGTTACTACAGGACAAGAGCTTCTTGTGTGTGTGTTTGGGGCTGGGGGGCATTGCGTGACTAGCAGATACAAATTGTATGGAAGCAATTAAATCCAAAGGAAATGTCATGTCGGCTGAATTTCAACATACAGACTTTTGGCATTTCCCCCCTTCATTTAGAGAGAGAGAGAGAGAGAGAGAGAGAGAAAGAGAGAGAGAGAGAGAGAAAGAAAGAGAGAGAGGCTGGAGGTGGGGTTTGTTTTGTTTTTTTTTTTTTTGGATCTTTTCCTTTTCTTGGATTAACTCAAAGTCCAGACCTAAAGTGAATGCACAGCCCATGACTGTTGTATGAACTCTTCAGGAAGGGAAAACTGGGGAACACTGCACTGTCCCAGAGTATTCCGTCCCTGTGAGTGTTTAAAAGGCAGATGTGATGGAAGCTGCACTGCCGAGACACAGAGAGGCTTGCTTAGTGACTGAGCAGAATGTATTCTGTCCAAACTGAAATAATTGCTTAGAGCATCACCAGAAATTACTGCAGTAGGAAGGAAGATGTGCAGGAGGAGTTGCTGTCTCACCACCTGGCTCAGCATCTGCAGCAGCAGGGGCAGCACAGACACAGCAGTGGCAGAGCTGCCAGTCGAGACACAGCTTTTCCTGCAGTGACTAGTTTGCTTGTGCATCTGCTGGTCCCTCGGTGTTTCCTTGGTCATACTGCTCGTCTTTATTCACTGGGTATTGATCTGTCCCTAATAATATTTTGGGTGCAATATTCTGACACTCTTCCAGGATTGGGAATAGCAGGACACTTCCATGGTACATTTGAGCTTTTTCTTGTACGATGAGTAATCCTTTTTTTCTGCCTGCAGTCAGTTTTCCTAATCTATCTGCTGTTGTTGTTTTTGTTATATGTTCTGTGTTCCTGGTTTTTAATGTTTGATTGGTGAGCAAAGGTGTAAGCATCACAAAATGCAGTGACAGTCTTTATTCAAGTAGTTCTTAAAGGTTGTATCAGTGTTTCACTTCCAAACCCAAAAATAATGTTTGAACTGTGAGCCTCAAATTCCATGTGGGCTTTTAAAGGAATTCTCGAAACGTGTTGATTGAGGTATTTCCTTAGTCTTCACCTTCACTGTGAAGCCCCTGAATAAGCAGCACCTGAGCAGACCAAGTGCAGGTCCCAACCGCAGGTTCTTTCCCAGCCCGGGGCAGCCGCAGGTTCTGTCCCAGCCGCAGGGTCTGTCCCAGCCTGGGGCAGCCGCAGGGTCTGTCCCAGCCGCAGAGTCTGTCCCAGACGGTGGGCACTGCCTGGCACGGTCCCTGCTCAGGGCAGCTCATGTGCATTTGGCACAACTTCCTTCACTGCTGCAGCTCAGCTCCCTCCAGCATCTTGGTCCCAAGCTCCAAAATTGCTTTTAGGGTTTTGATTGCAAAAAGCTAATTGTCTCGTAATAAATAAATTTGTCTCTTTGAAGTGGTGTTTTTTTCCCCTTGATGACTGTACTAGGAACAGCAGAAAAGAAAAAACCCTCTGAAGTAAAAATCCTCTTGGGGCCATATAGAAGGAACATATTACTGCAAAAATTACATGTGCCACCTGAATTTTTCCTGACTGTTGTGCAGGTCTCTGTTGGAGCTTGTGTTTTAGATACTGGCAGAAGGAAAATGTGTTCTAGTCATTCAGCTTCCAACATTTTTACAAGAAAACAAAAGTTGCAAAGGCTAGTTTTTGGTGTTTTGCCTATTGAGAGGTTGCAGTTTACAATTGACTCATTACTTTGAAACATTTGAATGAGTATTAGTTTTACAGTGTAATTCCAGATGGGATATGCAAGGGTCTTGACTTCCCAGAGCATCTCTGCCAAGCCTAAATAAATCCTGCAAAGTCTTATACTAAATTCTAATTTTAAAAAATGTTTATTTCAATGTAAAATCCTGATACAATCACCTTACTTAAAACATTTCAATACAAGTATTTAAAAATCCAAATAAAAAACTTACTGATTTGAATTAATTCTAAGAAATTGGATTTTACAGGGCAAAATTTTGCTTTCATGAATATTAAAGCAGAAATACATAATACAAACCATATGTAGGTTTGCTAAGTTGTACAGTGATTTGGTTGGAAAGAAAGAGGATATGCGGGAAGTTTTCTTCCAAAAGAGGGCTTTTATGGCAAAAAAAATGCCTCTGTGCTTCAGTGTGGTCTGCATGCATAAAGTAAGCAATTTTTTACAATTGGATATAAAGGATTTTGTGTTTAATTCATGTGTTTGGAATTCTTAAAAAAATGAGTTTTTATGAAGATCAATAGCAAGCATTTTAAATAAGCATAAGAACTTGATAACAACACTATTTTTTTATTATGGATTGTTAGTTCAATGCAAAAATATTTTGACTGCATTTTAGCATATTGGTTTGCAGTGGTTGTAACAGGACTGGGAGCAGCTGATCAGTGTTGGGTTCCAGTTCTTCACTGCATGATGGTGGAGTACAACATTTGGTCTCTATTTCCATACTTTTTTTTTTTTTTTCTCTTGGTAATCCAGGAGCTTTCAATACTGTCTGGGACCTGGAGCTGCTGAATCTGACTGAGTCCCAGAGGTATTTAATTGGAAAGTCCTAGTTGAGCAGAATATTGTTTATCATTGTAAGAGACTTACCAGATCTTTATGGAACTGTCTCTGAAATTGAGCCATTATTTTTCCTTTGTAGCTTTGAGTCACCTCTAACAGATCCATTCCTTTGTATCACATCATCTTGGTGAGATGAAAATCGTAGCTTTTTTTGTTGGCATAGTTGGTGTAATGACTATACCTGTCTTAGTCCTTCATCTGTTATTAAGCTAATTCTACTTTCACTTCCTGCTTATTCCTTAAAATAATGTAAAACAAGACAATGACCACTTTAAACATAAGCCAGGCATTACCTACTTGTTCTTCAGCTCACAGAGCTGCTTTGGCCTTTCTTTTCTGTATGAGGTCAGACCTCAGCTGTTTGGGTTAACTGTGACATCACCCTCCTCCTCTCAGAGTTGTTTTGCCAGCCAGGTCAAGTGCATAGGCTAAACATTACCTGACCAGTCACTCTCATTACTAAACAAATAGGCTTAGGGACTGATCTACTAATAATGCCATTAATTTGGGCTGCCTCCATATGACAGCATTGTTCCTCTTCAGTGCAGCACTGTGTGTTCTGTGGCACGAGCCCAGCTCTCCTCAAACTGCACCCCACTGGAAATAGGTGAGATGCACCAAATTGCCAAACATCTGGTATTTTTACAGTTATTCTCAGCTCAAGGGGAGCTTTGCTTGCCCACATTTGTACTTAAATTTTAAAAATATTTCTTTTCAAATAGACTGCCTTTGATCCAAAAATTGCTACAGTGTCAGAATTGACAGAAATTCCTTATGTTCAACTAAATCTTATTTGAAATTCTGGTCTCATTTTAAAATTCTCAAGTACAGAGAGAGCAGCAGTGCAGAACTGTCACCTTTCTCAGCTGAGGTCAACTGTCAGCTAGGAGACACTGTTTCTTTATTTTGGAAAGGTTTTGTTTGAGAAAAGACTTGGTCTTTTAACCAGATCCTGCTTTTTGTCTGTTTTTCATGGCAAACGGTCACATTTCCCAACCATTTGCAAACAGTGACTGTCTGACAGGATTTCCTGGATACACAGTAGTTTGAGATTGTAAAATGTAAACTTTCTGAACTCTGATGATTACTGTGGTTATTTGTCCTGCCTTTTCTTCCATGGGAACTAATTGGCTTGCATGGAAGGTAGAAATAGGGTCCAAGAAAAATTAATCTGCTAATCACCTCCACCATGAATCATAAAGAAAAAAAGTAACCCAAGTAGAACACCTCCTGACCTTTGTGCACTAAAACTTTCTGAAGAGCTGGAACCAATATGTTGTAAGTCAGAGTCTGTAAGAAGCTTCTGAAAAAGTTATTTATAATCTGCTCCCATTTTTGTCTGGTGGATACTGAGGCCCTCCCAGCCCAGAACACACGAGCTGAGGCTGTGTGAGCAGAGGGCAGTGATAACTACTGGGAAAGGAACCATTTCTTTATTAGATCCTTTTTTATATTCTGAACTGACCTTCAAAATTAAAAGTAAGGGGGTAATAAAACCAGGTAAACCCAAAGCAGATGATATCAGAAATTTGACCAATTTTAATTTGTTTCCTGTAAGTTGATTCACTGGAAGAAGTGATAGGATTTTTCTCATGTGGATATGCCATGTAAGAGATTGAACCCTTGGAAGGTTTTCCATGTTATGAGGGAACCCCCTAAATGGGTGTTAGGGAATAGTAGACAAGGTGCTGATGTTGATGAAAGACAAGGTTTTGTCATTATTTGCATAGAATCTGTCAGACGTTTCTTCAGGTCCTGAAAGTGAGGGTGTTGTTTGAGTAACAGAAGTCCAAATAGATTTCTTAATCTTACATGGAAGAGGAAGGAGCCACGTGGCAGTTCCCTGAGCTCCAGCAGCTGAGTTTGGTGGATTGCTTTTCTTTTCCTTGCCTTATGAGGACTTAAAAAAAGAGCAACATTCTGTTTTACCTTCTGTCTTTTACAAATTATGTTTCTCCTCAATTGTCTTTTGTCCTTACTGTATTCTCAGTAGTAATAAAATGTTCCAAATGAGGGAAGTAAGATAAGTCTGGATGCATTCAAGGTCATGGTTGTCTCAGGATTCATTTAAATGAAGCAGATTTTCTCCAATTGAATTTATTTTAAGAGGAAATGCCAAAGACATCCTGGTAGCCACATTCCCTGCCCATGGGGTCTGGAGTCTTTTTGCTGCTGTAGGAATGAGCTCTAAACTTTGGCTTTGATGCTTGGGGCAGTGATGACTGTGGATTGCCTGGTTTTCAAGCAGGTCCCTGCCCACCCCCCACGGTGGGATGGGCTGCAGAAACACCCCCGGCGTGGTGCCCCTGCCCTGCAGGTGGGGCCGGGCACACCCTGGGGGGGTCCCCAGACCTGGCAGAGGGGCTTGGGTGCTGCAGCCCCAGAGAGGAACCACGGCCAGGTTCTTGTGCACTGACACGCAGGATAACAGAGTTTCACACCGTTTATTGCCTTCAGACATACAGTTTTGAAACAGCAGGTCTTACGATTCTGTGATTATTCTACACCACATAACACTGAAAGGAGGGCAGGGACCAAAAACCAGAATTTGTGATTAGGTAAAAGAGTGGTGCATAGAATCATGGGGAAATGAATAAAACTTCAGCATTTACAGGTATCAGTCACAATGTTGTTCCTGGAAATTTTTCAGTGACAAGAAAATTATTTTCTACAATACTGAGAGATTTGGGTGGCTTGATACTTGAAATAATTCTAGCTACCTCATAGCCACTATTATGGTAGAAAATACTGATCTACAGTAATTTTTTTCATCTCAATAGTTACACTTTTGATATATTGAATAATTTTTTTTGCCTAAATACTGGTTTTAGTTGCTTATGTTGTAACTTAATCATAGGAGAAAATGCGTTTGCATTTGCTCTTTGGCAAACTAAAGTCTTATTGACAAAATACAGATCTTGGCCTGAAGAGTTAGGGATTTGGGGCTGGGAGGAAAAAAAAACCAAACAAAACTATGGTTTAGTATCTAGTTTGGCTCTGCGTGTCTGTTGTGCTGTAGCCATTGGCATTCCTATTAAAATACAACGATTGCTGCCTGTGAAGTTCAAAGAGCAGAAGTTATTTTGGCCTTTTTGGAGCTTAATAAATGTACTGACCTGAAAGCTGAGGTTGTGAGAATGATCTCTGAGTGAGAGCTGCAGTACCAGGAACTGCTTTGCACAAATGTGTGTGTTTTGAGCCAGAGTGCTCAGTTTCCAGGGGAGGAAAACTGTCTGTTGGGGAAAGCTGTTCCTCACGCCAGTCGGGCTTATTGTTTGGAAACCCTGACCAGGCAAACTGGAAAAAGAGAGTCTGTCATAGGAAAAAGTTAGAACAACTGCTGTGCATTTGTGGAAAGAAACTCTAGGGACTGTGGTAGCACCATTTTGTTGGGTTTTGAAGAAATGCTGGTCCCTGTATGATTTCAAAACCAAAAGGGAGGCAGGATTGCAGATGTGCTTACCTGGGGAGTAGAAAATTATTTACTTCTGCAACAAAAACCTTTTACAGAAATGTCCTTGAATATATTACAGAGATCTAAAGCTCTTGACAAGTTATTCTTTGCATTACAAACAGAAAACAGTGCATACTTTTTATTTAAATAGCATAAATGAAGTTTTATTGGAATTACAATAATTATTTCAGCCCTATTAATTCTCTGGTCAAAAGGGCACTCGTACTAGAAGTTTGTTTTGGTTTTTTGTTAAGGCACATGCAAAATGCACAATGTCCTGGAAACATTAGTGGTGATTTTCTGACACAGTCAGAAAGCAAAGCATGACATAGAAATCTACACTACAGAGGAGAATTCTGGAATCAAATTCTGCAGAGTCATACATTTCTCTGCCTCTGGCCCGTGCACTGGAATACAATTTCAAAGGTAATTTTTGTATAGCTTCATAGGGATTTTGTGTTCTGCTTTACTCTGTTTTGTTTTTCTGTCCTACCATCCATTCTTGCCTGGCAGAGATTTTCATTGTGTCCCTTGAAGGGGATTCTGTGTAGTTGAAGGGGAGTTCTTGTTTGTTTATTTATTAATTTTTACTGGAATGCAGAATGTATTAAAGTAATAGTTGTCTAGAAATGCCATTGTGGTAGTCAAAGAGTTTTTAGGTTGGGCCACTTCTCCCATTCTTGTTACAAGACAGCACCATTTCATTTTATGTATGTAAACCCTGACTGTTCATAAATATAGTCCCTTTTATATCGGTAAACAGAGGCATTCACAGCAAAACCTGATGTAGCCCTCCAGCTCAAGTGGAGGACAGTAAAAGATCTTTCATTCTGTAACCTATTAACAGTTTGGGAAACTGCACTAATCTGAAAATGTCATGTATCTCTCACAAAGGAATACTTTGTCTTCAGAGTATACATTTCACCCAAATTAAAATAAACATGGTTTTAACAGAATCATTAATACGTCTCTTTAAATGTGAGTACCACAGGCACTCATCAAGTAAACAAATGCATTAATGCTGTGTATTGTATACATTAAAAAATCCCATAAGAATGTTCTGTATAATAGCTTCATTCAGTAGCTTTTTTTCTTTCTCTCAAGAATTGGGATTTCGTCCAAATTCTAAAGGTTAAGTTGTCAATAGAACTCAGAGGGTGTTTTGTTTTCATTTGTGTAACTAGTTTAATGTGTTTTAAGGCCTCTGTGTACACCAACAATGGAATCAGTCAGTTCCAGGGGAGCAGGCTGGACATTCTCAAAGTTCTCTTCACAGCAGCAAATTATGCTGAAAGTAATTCAGGAAAAGAGCAATTCTTTTCACTGAAAAAATTACTTAGCATAGGATAATAAATATTCAAAGACAGATGTAATGTTCCAGCTCCAAGATTGGAGATGACGATGAAGATGCATTGGGAGAACAGAGTCCCTGCTTCAATCAGTTTAAAAATTACATTGTGGCTCCTTCTTAAAGGTTCATGAAATTTTCATGTGTGAGTTTGGGTGGCTAAACCTGCAGGTGAGAACATTGCAGAGCTTCGCTTGAACTCCCACAGCAAGGTGTGGTTGAACTATTGAATGTTATTAATTTCTGCACTCTAAAGGAGTGATTGGGAGGTCCTGGATTTTATGTTCGTGAGCTTTTAGTGATGTCAGGAATGACAAATTCTTATTCTTTCCAACTGTTGAATAGCAGAAATGGAATCAGTAGCATGCAGCTTTAAGCTCTTCCACCTAATAGGTATTTTCCCTTCACATGTATATACTGTGGGCATGATTTTGGCATTTACATTTTGGCTTTGAATACGGCAAAATTTTGTGCTTTCCTGATTAACAGTGAGTAATGTCAGCATATAATGAAGTTGCTGAGGCTGAGCAATAACGCTGAGCAGCTGTTGAGGCTGTGCCCCCAGCTGTTCTGAGGTGCTGGCCAGGCACCCTGAGTGCTTTGCAGCAGCTGTGGGCACGGACTGGCTTCTCCAGGGCACTCCCAAGTGCCAGGCGGTGCTTTGGGAGTGCCCAAAGAATAGGCAGAATTTTTTCAGAGAGGGAAGTTCTTCATACTGAAAACCTAATAAAGCATGTGTCTTTTGATGTCTGATTTTGGTGTAAGATGAAAATAGCGCAGTAGATTTTCATGAATCTCTCCTGTTTCCCCTCCTCCCTCAGGAATCCCAAGGCCGGAGATGAGTGTGGGACAGGCTGACACTGTCCCAGCTGTCTCCCCCTTCACTCTGCTGCCAGCACTGGCCTGGCTCTCTTCTCTTCCCAAAGCTGTTTCTCCGTTTCGTTTTGGCTCCCATGGGCCTGCAGGGCAGGCAGATCAACCTGTTAATGGAGCTGAAACAGCCAGCAGGGTTTGTTTGTGCCGGTCCCACGCGCTGCCCCAGGTGTGCCCGGTGTGTCTGTGGCACTGCAGGCTGGTGGCAAAGCAGCCGTGCCCTCAGGCACCCTCTGCTTTGGGGCCTGGTATGACCCACCAGGATTCAGCTGGGACCTTAAACTGCCTCATGAATCATTGGAGATTTGGAACTGCAGAAGAACAGAACAGACTTCCAACTGAATTTCATTTTCTTTGCAACAGCCCAAGTGTCCCATGGTCTGCCTCAGGCATTTGGAGGCATCAAGAAGCTTGAATATGGCAAGGCACCTGTGCTAAATAGTAGGTAACACACTGTAGCTCTCTGATTTTCCCACCTCAGAGTGTTGTCCCACAAAAGGCACCTTGCCCATTTGCCAAGGTGACCTGCACTCTGTCCCACGTTCCCACAGCATGGCCCTAAAGAAAACAATAAATATATGGTGGAGGAACTGGACATCCCACTCAGATCATTGTGATCGAGTGGATGCCAATTTATTACACACCCCACACAGTTTATAGAGTTAAAGCTATGTACAATTGGTTAAATCGAACCTCACACCATATAACTGCAAATCCCCATTGGTTATAAACCATATCTCACAAGTCCAGTGTTTTGGTTAACTCATCCTGGCTGTTTTCAAGAACACCTCCAGTGTGCTGTGAGAAACCTAAGGAGATGATATGTATGAGAGACCTCTGGGAGTTACTACTCCTCCAAGCAGCTGTGACTTTGTTTATTCTGAGCTGCCTTCAGTCTCACAGGATTTTATATAGATCAGAATTGCTCATTCTTGAATTTTCTGTACCTACAGGCCCTGGGCACAGCCAGTGCCAGGCACTGTGTCTGTCCTTGGCTGACTGCCTGGACACCAGCAGGCCGAGTTATCCTGGCTGGGTGCTGTGTAGCGCCATCACTAGATTTTCTTCTTAAGAATTCATTATTTCTCATATGGCTTTTTAGAGGAGATTGGACCCTTCTAAAAATAAATGTACATTCCCCTTGTGTGTATGAGAAAGAAGATAGTAGCAGTCTTCTCTGTGTACCTGGAAGAGAACCAACCCTATCAGCTTTTCTTTATATGAGGTTGGAAAATGTCAGACTAACGGGGAAATAAATGTTCTGCAGATAGTATTAATTTTTAATGTGGTTGTTACAGGTGATTATGTGAATGTTGTCTCTTGGATATGCTATTTTTACCCATTATTTGCTAAAAATATTTTTGTGAGTTATTGTATCTTCACAAGATAGCCTAAAGAAGGCTCTAGTCCTTCATCTTCTGTTCATCTGTTTTAATGCTCACTGAAAAAAAATGCCTTTTTATGTCTAACTGCATGAAAGGGTGGATGTATTTGAAAGTAAGAACCATCCCAGCCTACACTAACCGCCCCCCCCCCCCGTGCCTCCCCATGATTTATAATACGTCAGGCACTCATAGTGGTAGCTGAAGTCACTGCAAGCTGTATTTTGAACATAAAAGCAATGCCTGTTTTGTAGGGTCATGGGCTAGATGTTTCAAAGTGCTCCCTGCAAACGCCACGTTCTGCTAAATAGGCTGTTCCTGTGATCTGTAGAATGGGGACAGCCTTGCAAAATCGAATGGAGATCTCTGAAGTTACAGTGTGATGATTTACTCATTATCTTTTAAAGACAGTTTATTACATCTGTCACTAGAATAGAGTCTGAAAATTTTGTGGTAGGTACAGGATGAAGCTGCGTGTTAGTTAAAGAAAAAGTGTGTAATTAGACAATGCCTGATGGTATCACAATGCACAACCCCGAGAAGACCAAGAGAGGCTCGCACTGAGTTAGCTGTTCATTGTTCTAAACTTTTCACATTCCTTTTTTTGTGTGTGTAATGTAAACATAAGCTGAAAGAAAAGACTGAGACAACAGCCAGCCTAATGACACTGATGCTTTGTCTGCAGTCTGGCATGTAAACTGCCGATGCCAATCAAGGTTTTTCTCCAAACATGTTCTGTGTGGGCTCATGCCAGAGTTAAGCTCATTGTCTTTAACAGGATGTGATTCAGATCATAATTTAACTCAATCCCATTTCCACTTAAGTTTGTATTTAACGGAGCTGTAAACAAGTGACAAGCCATAAAATCTGGGCTGCCCTACTGAAACCATTGCATGATTTTCCAGCCTTACACTTAGAAGAGCAGTGACTGTCCCTTAAGTGTTTGAAGGCAGCTCTCACATCATGAGAACTGGTGCACTCTACTGTTAATGAGCTACAGTTCCCAAATGCACAGGTGAGTGCATGATGGAGCTGTATTTTCTGTGAAGTCTTCTTATGTTATGATGAAAGCAGAACTTGGCTTTTGAAACTTTCCAGTCTGTGGTGTGAGAGAGCAGGGAAAGCAGCGTGGCAAAGGAGAGACATGAGCTGCACTGCAGCCAGAACAGAACAGAACAGAAGAGGGTGTGCCCAGGCAGGGGGCGAACCACGGCCGGCCCTTCTCCTGTGCATGTAATAGCCATGAAGAAGACAGAACATCTGCAAAGAAATATCTTGCTGATAATTAAGAAAAGTGCTTAATGAAGGATTCTTACAAAGCAGCATTCACAAATTCCCTTTCAATATCCGAGGGACCACATAGCATAGGTACAGGGTTTTTTATCTGAGACAGTCTAAAATGTTTCTCAGCCATTCTTTTTTAATGAACAATAAATTCCTTTTAGGATTAGAAGGATGACAATAACTGAAGTGTGTCCCCAGGTGTGCAGGGTCAGTAGGTGCTGGGACAGGTTGGCCCCAGTGGGGCAGGGGCAGTGCTGGTGTGACAGGCTGTGCACCCTCTGGGGAGGAAGAATTTTGGATTTGTTGTACCCCCAGCCAGTGCTGCCACCAGTTCCAACAGCTGTCATAAGCTGCTGGGAAGTGCCACCTAATTATAGAATTTCCTTGATTCTCTTCATCCCCTTCGGAGATTTCTGTTTCCACCCTTGGCCAGACTCCCCCCTAAGGCAAGGCACTCACGGAGCTGTGACAGTGGCACTGCTGCCGCCACCCCTGGGGAGCTGATGTGGTTTCTGTAGTGGCCAGTGGGTCTGGAGGTCTCTAAACGCACCATAAATGTAGTTCCTATTGGTTAGCATTTAAAAATACTAATCTGTGAGTTAATTTTTTTGCCCCAAACAGTATTTTTCTGTACACAATGGGTCTCATCTTTCTCTTCTCGAAGTTTCCTAACAACAGACGCTAGGCCTGGAAATAATTTTGAATTGTGAGGGAAGTGAAATCAAAGGTTTTCTTAAGAAAAAAAGGTTATTTTTATATGCAGAGTAATTTTTTTCATCCTAATTGTTACACAGAACTAAGTACTTGTGCACATTATTTTTTCTGTTTATCTGAAAGGGGTAAAATCGTACCTCTGAAGGTCACTTTATGAGATTTTTTCCATAGCTGAATCGGAGTCTTGTAACTTATATTATTTTAAAGTAAGTTAAGACTGTACCAAGTAGATTTAATTTCTTTAGATTCTAGTGATGGTTTTTTAATTCCCTGTTTAATGACAAAGAGTATTGGTTTTGTGATCTTTCTTCTTGAACTTATTCAAGATGTTAAAGATCCTGGATAATGAGGAACTTGAAAGCCCTTTCCTGGGTTTTCGTTTTTAGCCCAATTTGATAGTGCACTGTCGTATATACATGCATATTCATTAATTTCTGTGAGAATTGGACACATACACAAAGGGTAATTGTTTCTAAAGCTAAGAATAATTTCTATTCACATCTTAAGTTTTGTTCACCTGCGACTGCAAGACATAAAGGTCACTTTAAAAAGAATAGTAGAGCCAAGTTTTTTAGGAAATAGATGATACTAGACTTTTAGAGATGCCCAAGATTCTGTGAGCTCATAGTTTGCCTTTTGCTTCTGGGTCCTGCATGGTGCTGGTTCCTGGAATGCTGTGGGACTTGGCTTTGGCTGTAGTTTTACCAGAAATTTCCCTGCAGTACCACGAGCAAGCTCAGACAGTAGACTAAGATGTTGTGTCCCTGAGGTAATTTTCTTAAATTTAAAAATCTTTCCATCTGTATAAAGGCCTATCTGCCACATCACACAGTGTCAGAGCACTGTGAGTGGGCTCTGACTTGACATTCACTTCCTTTTTGTCCTGTTTTTGTTTACAGGAGCAGAGGGACAGAGGGAAGGTTGGGAAATGCATCTCTGTTCCAGGAGGTGCAAACAGATTGCCCAATGTTTGGCATGGCAGGGGGGCTGGCAGGGGGGGCTGGGGCTGCTCTGGGGCAGGGGGAGCTGCCGAGGACCCTCTGGAGTGAGCAGCCCCTGAGTCAGAGCAGGAGGCTCTGAGTGCTCTGAGTCACCAGTTCCTGCTCAGAGCAGCTCCACTGGGATATGGGCTCAGTCACAGACTCCCTGCTCAGTCCCTGTGTCCAACCAGCAGCTCCACTGGGATATGGGCTCAGTCACAGAGTCCGTGCTCGGTCCCTGTGTCCAACCAGCAGCTCCACTGGGATATGGGCTCAGTCACAGAGTCCGTGCTCGGTCCCTGTGTCCAACCAGCAGCTCCACTGGGATATGGGCTCAGTCACAGA